>CM053601.1:115566242-115585734 GCA_028646575.1 Pseudocheirus occidentalis | reverse complement strand
GCTGATTCTTCTCTTGTTCCTTGTTACTTTCTGTAATAAGATATAATATTGAGACTTTCCTTGTTCTGAAGATTGTATATAATATTGTGAATTGTTGAAACTGTGAACATTGTACTGAATAAAGATTTGTAATGGAATAAACTGAGTGTTCACTAATACTATGTAATCTGAATCTTAAAAGCTGTTCACAGTAGCATTCTCTCAGGAATCTACTGCTGACTGGCTTTACAACTTCATGTTTCTTGGTGTTTTTCATTTCTCTTTCTCCCCCTTTTAATTTTTGCCTTGTTTTCTTCAATGACTGCTCATCTGTGTCATGGTCCTGCTTTCTCCCTCTAAGATTCCCTAAAATGCAATGCACGTATATGGGCTTTGTCCATACATATTCTCTCATTGTTCTCTCAATGTCACTCATATAAAGTCAAGATTTGTTTTATTCTCCATTGATCAACCCAGGTAAGTGTATAGTTCATTAGGTCAACTACTCTCCCTTAATCTATTTGCCTGAAAGACCATCTGTGCCATATAATTTCCAACAATTTTAAATCATTAAAGAATCAGGATTATTCAGTGGAAGATTTTGAGTTTCTAGACTGATTCCAAATGTTTCAAGAGTCATCATTGGCATGGCCTAGAAAAATTACACATCAGCCTGGCCTCCTTTCCCTCTTCTTCTTCTTCTTCTTCATTTTTTTTTAGCTTTGTGGTGGGGGCAATTGTAGTTAAGTGACTTGCCCAAGGTCACATGGCTAGTAAGTGTTAAGTGTCTGAGCCTGGATTTGAACTCACATCCTCCTATCTTCAGGGCCTGTGCTCTATTGACTGTGCTACCTAGCTGCCCCTCTTTCCCTCTTCTTTGAACAGCAAATACCCTAGCATACCCAGGATGGCTGCTACCACAGGTGCTTTGATATGTTTTTTTGAAGGAAAGGAAATTTAAAGGGTTAAACAATCTTACTTTAATTACACACACACACATATATACATATATATTTATATATATATGGATATGAATGGATGTATATATGTAAGTATATATCATTCATTTAGTTCATAGGAAAAATCAGCACCCTGAACTTCAAAGAAAATACAAACAGAAATTACAATCAGAAAAAATACAGATGGAAAAAATAACACAAATTGACAGACAGGGCTTATAGCTATCTGACCAAAGCTACACATGCAGTTAATAGAGAGAAGCACCAATATCTGGATTTTCTAAACTGTAGGGGGGGCGGTCCTTCATAGCTACCTGGAGTCTCATCTAGTCAAATCACACAAACACTCTTCCAATTAGTGGTCCCCAAAGCAAAATGCTAACCTCAGAGTGGATATGCACTTCTTCAGGGTCAAAGAGAATCAGAAATCTCCTGGCCCACTGTCTAATTACAAAGTAACAAAAAATGTGGGCCTTCCTGAAAAACAAGACTTCCCAAATCAAGCTTCTTTTGTTGCGCTCCACATGAGGCCTATTAATGGGTTGGAAAGATCTTCGAGTCACATTAATGTTACACTTCTCCAAGAGAATATTCCATGATTTCTGGAGCAGTGATTTATTGAGGTGGCAAGATGATACCTATTGCTTCTATTACCAGATCTACTTTTGGGGGTTTTTATCCTTATAATTATTTGATAGATTGAAGACAAAAGTAAAAAAAAATAGAACAGGGGAAGAATGCTTTATACTTTGGCTAACTTTGAAAATAAACTGTGCCTCCTTTTAGCTATAGAAGGTATGATATACTTTCCCAGAGTCCATAAGCACATTCTGCCATCTAGACATTATAATTCATTTGATAAGAAACTTTATGACTTAAGTGATGAAACAACAGAGATTAAGCTGCCATGGCATTTGCCATGAATTTCTTTTTTTTTAATTATTTCTTTTATTTTGTTGGAGGAGAGAAGGCAGAGCAATTGGGCTTAAGTGACTTGTCCAAGGTCACATGGCTAGTAAGTGTTAAGTGTTTGAGTTCACATTTAAACTCAGGTCCTCCTGATGTCAGGGTTGGTGCTCTATTCACTGAACCACCTAGCCACCCCTATGAATCTTTAATAAATTTTAATTCTCCTGATTCAGTTTCTAGATGGCTTACATGTTACATAGTTTAAGAAAATAGTTTAAAAAGCTTTGATGGATTCTTTTGTTAATTCATATTTTTTTTAAAACAAATAATAGGTCAGCAGAATATTGACAGACATACGATAAGTTTGCTGGCACATAGAAAAAATAGAAACTCCTATATTCTGTCATAGAACATCTTAGCTGTATTTTCTGATTTTAAATAATCGACAGACTTGATAAGCATATTTTTTACACTTAACCTATTAAAAAGAAAAAATAAACAGAACAGAACCAAGGACAGGTTCTTGGGATACAACTTGTGATTTCCTTATATTTTCACATCTGCCATATGATGACCACTCATTGAAATGGCTATTTAACCAAATATTAAACTGCCTAACTATAAATATCACTAGCCTAAGTCTCTACTTCTTTCCTAGAAAGATAATATATGAGACATTATCAGATAATTGGATGAAGCCTAGCTATGTCATACCTGAATCATTCTTTTGATCTGTACTTTTTATAGACTGTGAAAAAATATAACTTGTCATTGCTTGCTTTTAAGGAATCCATAATAACTCCTCTTAATAATCACTATTCTACTCTAAATCCTAAAAAATATACTTTTAAAAACATATTCTATAATTTTACCAGAAATCTTGTTAACCTTAGCTTAAAGATATTTCCCTCTTTTTTGAGAATTTTACACAAGTACTTACACATATTCACATATATGTGTATGTGTACACATATACATACATACATATAGATATGCATATATATGTACATACATATGTATATATGTACCTATATATACATATATAAGTTCCATCTGAACTTATTTCTGTTCTTTTTATAAATTAAATTGTTTCAATGACATTATTTTTCTAAGATTATATGTGTGTATGTGTGTACATATGTATTAGTAACACTCTCAGTAGCCCCACTTCCCTTTAAATTTGATCAAATGTCCTAATTAAGGAATATTATTTTTATTACCAATAAACATAGCTAAATAGAACAAATCAATAGAAGTACAATATGCATATATGTATGTTTTACTGTACACTTTCAATCCATTACACTTCTGTCAAATGACATATAGTATGCTTTGTTTTATTTCTTGTGGAACTTTAATTGGAAATGCCATTATTTAGAATGCTTAAGCATATAATATAATTTATTTTTTCTACATCGTGATCTTTATTATATGTTATTTTTCTGTGTCAGTATTCAGTCATCTTAAGTTTCTGTTAAATCAATCTTTTTCTTCATTTCTTGTAATGTAATAATTTTACATTTTATATAATAGCTTGTTTATGTAATCACAAATTTATGGAAATACTATCCCTTAATTTCCAGATCTATTCCACCAAAAGAATAGCTGTAAAATTTTTTGTACTTGAATACAAGTACAAATGTCAATGTTTTGACTTTTTTTTTTTAATATTGGGGATCGGGATAGTAACAGTATTGTTCACTTAAATGATACACATAGTTTGGTGACTTTTTATGCAACATTCACAGTTCTTTTCTGGAATGGCTAGATCTATTTCAGCTCTTTCAACACTGCAAAAATTGATAGTTATATACAATTATTTTAATTTTTCTTATTCATCATTTCTGCTTATCTAATGAATAAAATAATTAACAATTTATTTTTTTTAATATGGCAGATCTTTGATTAGATTTTTTCCTCCTAGAATTGCAGTTCCTAATTTTTAGCCAATTTTCTCTGGCAGAAATTTTTTGAATTTTTGTGAATTTTTATGAATTTATCTTGGATGCCATCACTTTATTAGAGAAACTTGCTGCAAAAGTATTTCTCTTAGTTTAACTCTTGCCTTTATGATATTAACTTCATTTATTTTGTTTGTAAACAAAAGTATTTCTATTTTAGTTTATTGAAAGAGCCCATTGTATATTCCCTGATCTTCTCTAACCTTCATCATACCATGAAATTTCCCTTTATTAATAGTTTACTTTTTAAAAAGTCTTTGTTCAGTGGTTCTCAAACTTGTTAAGTCTCAGAAATGTGTTATACTCCTTAAAATTTTTTATGGACCCCAGATATCACTAGCTTCCAGACACAGACAGACAGACAGATATTCACTATATTAGAAATAAAATTTAATAATTTTATAAATATTTATTAATTAATTTTAAAATAATAGTAACACAACATGTATACATTAACTTAAATATTTTATGAAAATAAATGTTTTCCAAAACCAAAAAATAATGGGAAGAGTGGCATTGTTTTATAGATTTCGGTAAGTCTAACATGTGGATTAACAGAAGGCAGCTGGGTTCTCAAGCCAGTGTTTGTATCAATTCATTAAAAAATATTGTTTTAATGGAAATATAGGAAAATATGGCCTCATATAAGTATGCACTTGGAAAAGTGAGGAATATCTTAGTAGATAAATAATATCTTAATATCATTATGAATACAGTTCTGATTTAGAGAACACCCTGAAAATATTTCAGGGATGTCTGGGGAGCAGTGGTCTACACACTATGAGAATTGCTTATCTATAGTATATATGCTTTTGTAACTCATTGAGGTATTTTGGATGAAATTTTCAGTTAAACCTAATTTTTGCTAAACTGAAATTTTCCAGTAGATTTTATTTTTAATATTTAGGTAGTACTTCTGGGTATTTGGTTTTATTTAATGCCATTTTATTATGTTGAAATATATTTTATTTCTGAATTTATGTAGCTAATGTCTTCCACAAATTCACTTTTCTATTGTTTAACCAGAACAAACAGTTTAGATGAGTGATTACTCTTTTATAGCATAATTTCAGACCTGTTACTGCCAGACCCCTTTCCTACTCTACCCCCATTCAAATTTATTATTTGCCTTCTAATTCTTGTTTTTATCTTTCTTGAGATGAATTTTGTCACTTTACTAGCTCTCCAAAATAATATTTTGTAATTTGTTATTTCACTAAGTAAAATATTTTAGTTATCATTTTATTAATGGTAATTAAAATCTTTCCACTTATTTAAACCTATCTTTAATTCTTTAACATTTTATAGTTATATCCATATTTTATTAGTAGTTATTTGTTTTATATTAATATACATATGTTTATTTTGTGTTGTGAGTGTATATATGCTATGAATTGATAGATGGACTCAGAGCTACTGCATACTATGTGATTATTTTGAATAGTCTTTCTGTCTCAATTGCTTCTAGCTTGATATTTTTTAAAAACAATATACAGAAAAAGTGAAAATTTTCATGGGTTTATATCACGTTCTGGTACTTTGTAGTAATAAAAGTTAAAATTGACAAAATAGTTTTAACTCTCTAGAATTGTTGATGTGAACATCTTATCCCTTCCACACCCAAAAGTGATTGTATTGCTAACACTTTGCAGATATTATTTTGTCAAACGGTCTTATATTATTGCAGTATCTATAATTGATAGAACTGCATTAAATAATAGTAGTAATTATTACTATTGGTGTACTATTTTCATATTAAGAAAATGTCCAATTAATGTGATTTCTACTGTTCATAGAATAATGACTTTTACATTTCCTAAGAAGGATTTTTATTTCTTTTGCAAGATAGATACAACAGTGTGGTAACTATTTTTATTTGTTTTATTATATTTAAAAATTTCCCTAACATTTTCCCTGACATTCTGATTTTTCTTTCTTTTTTTTTCAATTACACTAGCTTACTAAGGTTGATAATTTTTTTTCAGTACGATTGCTACCTTTTTATTTGTTTTAGTTTACCTGAAGCATAATTGATTTTCTCAACATTTTATTTAAAAAGTCCTTAATCTTCCTTTTTCTGAGTTTGTTCCTTATATGAAACATAATTTAAAATTTTCCTTTCCTATTGTGAATATTCTATTGTCAATTTCTGATTAATTCTGCTACTCTTCTTTTATATGGGTATTTTCATTGAATTCATATTCATAGCTACCATTTTAGTTTTAATTTTTTAAGCCTCGATCTTTTTTGTTATTTATTTATGGTTTGTCCTCTCTTCTCTCACATCTTTAATATAAAAAAAAGATGTGAAGTGAAAAAAGGGATAAAGGATAATGATAAAAACAGAAATGAATTATATATGAAAAAATTGCTTCTATCTCATTTCTTCTCAGTTCATTTTTAAATGACTTTTACTTGTTAAGATTTTATTGTCCTTGTTTTTCTTTTTCTTCTTTCTCATTTTCAGCCTTCATTTCAAAATTGGAACTTTGTTTTTAAGGCCAGATTCTTTGGGATTCAGGACAGAATGATGGAATCTCATTTCTTTCTTGATAGGTAAGTATTATCTTGGGTTTCCATAAAGAGTCTGTTTTTCTTCAGAACTTTGAGTAATGGTTGGAGTTTTCCATGGTTCAAGCCCATTGGATTTTGAAACCCCAGTTTTCCATTGGAAGGAAATAGTCAAAAGCTCCAGGGATACTTGGCTAGAACACTGCTTTGGGCTCCTTTCTCCCTGCCTCTGGTTATATAGCAAAAAGTCAAGCTCCAGATTTTCCTGGCTTGCCAGTCATCTCAATTGCCCTTCACTACCACAGCTTCTGTGAGCTACACTATCAGGTCAAGCTTTTTTTTAAAAAATCCCTTTACACCTCTTATTTGGCGCCTTCTATTTAATTCATCATATCCTATTATGGAGTAATTGGGTTGCCCAAATACATATTTTTGAGTCATTTTTTTTACATCCTTCGCTTTTGTGTTCTTTTACATCATTACTTAATTAAGAGAACTTAATTCTCATATTTTGCATCACTTCAACATTTTGGGAGAGTTCCCCTTCCATTTCCTTTCAAAGAACAAAACAAAAAATTGTTAAAGCAGTGCAAATTATATATATAAGCTGCTTTGCTTTTAGAAATGGTGAACTCCAGGAGGTGGAAGAGATCTCTGTCTTCTCAGAGTAGTGATAAAGAACTAGGCAAAAATATAATTAATATTTGATAATATGGCAATGTTCTGAGTACCAAATGAACAACATAATATTTAACAATGTTATTTACTGCTTTTCAAAATTTTCAGAAATAATTCTCTTATCCTTTGGATATACTGAAAGGATAGAGACTATGTTCTGAATTAGGATATTGTTAATCCAGAAAGAAAGAGAATTATACCCTCCCTCCAAAAAGGAAAAATATGTGTTCCATCATTTTATTAATTTTTATGTTCCAGTGTAAAATTCCTTAATGAATAAATTGTTTCTGGCCACAACTCTTTGTCCTTGTACCACTTGTACATTTAATTAGAATTTACAAAGTACAAAAATTTAGATAAGTATTCCAAAATCTTTATTTCAAAATACTACTTTAAAAGTGAGCAAATTATTTGGGAAAAAATTCAGAATGACCATTAGAAATAAGAAATCAAGCATAATAACATCGAGGAAACCCATAGGAGATAATGTTTGCCTAAATATTTGTGGCCTGAGTATAGATAATATTGACCAGTTCACAAAAGAATAAAAATGTACTAAAACCATAAAGTGAGCAGAGGTAGATGAACTAATTTGTATCATATGTAATCAATTTCATGGAGGTTATATTTGCCCTTTTATTTATTTTTAGTGCAATAGGGGTTAAGTGACTTGCCCAAGGAAACTTGGCTAGTTTTTTTCTTAAGTGTCTGAGGCCCATTTGACCTTTTCTATTGGTGGTACACTTTATTCTTGTTAAGGAACCAAAAATTAATTAGAAATACAGAAAGCATGCTTTTATTTGTTTGTTTGTTTGCTTTGTTTGTTCCTACTTCACATGAAAGACATCATGTAGCTCAATGACAGATCGAGTCAGGTTGGTTGCAATAAGAATTTATTCTTTATAGTTTAATAGGCAAGATCTTTCTACTTCCCAAATTCTTAGATTTCAAATAAAGTGAAACATGATCAAAGCCAGAACAAAAAAAATCATTATAAAAGGGTACAAACAGAAAAAATATATGATAACCCATGAATTCCTCTTTCATATTCAACCTTTCTCCCTCTCAGATGCCCTATAGATTTAAATCCTCATATTAAATAATACTATTAATAAGTGATAATTCCCATTTATCTAATACTTGACACATTGCAACATATGTTCTTCCAAAAAACCCCATGAGTTAAGTATTTTCCCTTTTTCCCTTCCTAAAAAGCAACCTGCTTCTAACTACTTGTTAGTCTTTCTTTTAGATGACCATATCTATCTTTTGCTCTTAATAGTTGTTTCAAAGTCCTTTTATCTTCTTCTCCAAATAGTTCTGATTAATTTATCTGTTTAATTTGGTCCACCTTGTTCTACACAAGATTGATTATTTAGCATTTTAGTATCCCAATAGAATGTACATATTGCTGCTGTCACATTTCTACAAAAGTTATTGGGTTTCATCAGCCCAAAGTATTGGGTATTATTTAATCATTTCCTTATTTGAGTCCTCTAAAAATATTTGTAATGGTAACTGGTCTCAGCGCAATACTCTCATATTAGCTCCTTTCAGTATCAGCATGTACTTAAGCTTTCTACAGCATGAACTTGATTGATCAGGATTTTCATTTGTTTCTTATTCATTTTAATGCAATTTTTCTGATCATGGATGGTAATCAGGTCTTTGGAGATCCTTTGCTTAAATTGGTGTCTTACCCATCTCAATATTCCAAAAACTGTAAACTGAAAAAGGACAGTACCTTATGGAAGTAGAAGGATGCCCTAGGCACATCCTCTTCCCTCCCACAAAATCAGGTCTACCTATGCCACAGGGGGCCCTGGGCCCCTTCAAAGAGGAATAGTATGCTGACCTGCATCTTGGGCAAAGGGGTTCATGATGACTCATAAGGAAAGACTCAGCTTGACATACATGTTGATGGTACTGGGCTTGACACTCAAAGGTGAAAATATATTTGACTCAAAAGCCATACTCATTCAAGCAGAGATCTATTCAATGCAACCTATTTAATTTCAGCAACAACTTCTTGGATGCCGCAATCATTCTTGTGGCAGAACAAGTCCTGCAAGTGCTTACGTTCATGCTGATAAGGTTCCAGTTTTCACTGCATTTTCATTCATGTATGTATTTGTGTAAATATATTAAAGTTTACAAGATGCAATTTCACCATAGCTAAAGACATTTCTTCACATATAATTCAGTTTTCCTCCTTGAATTTTTCCTTATGTTTTCCCTTGCATTTTGAAATGTGTCAGTCATTTATTCCTTATTGGTCTTCAAAGGCATTTTTTCCCTGTTTCATTTGTCTAGGGACCTTGCCCTTATGTGCTCCCTTTGTGAATCATGACATATTTCTCAACCTGAGTTTTCATTTTTCTACCACCTTATGTAAACTTTTCGATAGCTTATCTCCATGTACTCCTATAAAATCTCCTTAAACTGGCTTTTTCTCCTTAGCTCTTTAACATATCATATGCTAGTCTTTCATAAAATTTTCAATATAAAGTCTCATGATTTTATATTAATTTTTATCTTGATCTTCCCATTTCAACTTTCAGATTCACATATCAAAATATACTGTACTGCACATATCATCATCACAGCATAACCTATATCATTTTCTACATCCCACCTACCAACATCTACATCCCACATATCATTCAAAATCCAGTATTCCATAATATACAATGTCATCACCATAATCCATGTCAGTATTCATCATACCCTGATATACATCATTCCTTATGCCATTATTTATGTTTGCCATCACTTAAATTTCACATATTATCAAAAGATTCCCATTTCCCTAATATATAACATGTTTCATACCATCATCTACATCTCCTAAATCATATAAAACCCATTTTTATAATTAGCATCACATAAATATTAATGTACAATATCCCAAATAACATAAGCCATAGCATGTCTGTTTCTATTACATAAATTTTCCTTTATACACCACTTACCATATTCATTTTAACATAATCTACATGCCACCTACCACCCTCAACATCCACAAGCAATTATGTTTTGCATCTCCCATAATATGATGTACATTTTATATTTTTGCCGTATCAAAATATATAACCTCTTTCATACCATTATACACCCTCTCTGTACAATCATCTACATGCCTAAATCATTATATGCATTCCACATACCATTATCTCTAACATATTACATCACATTTAATATATGATATGCCATGTACATAATATTCAAATCCAAAATACCATAATTTATAATATCCCTATACCATAATGTCTAACATCCTATATGCCATCTTCTAGCTACCACATTCTATTATTTGAATAATACCCAATATCAAATGTGCAATATAACATATAGTATCATATAAAACATCCCATGTCATAGTCTATTACTTCCTACATTTTGAAGATATGTTAATCACACCATTGTATATAATTTTGTATCTAATATTTTTTCTTACCTAATTTTAGGAAATAATAATAATAAGAAATGAATTGTATACTAAGGAGTCTGTGTAACCAAAGTAAATTTTTAATGTTTTCATAGACAGTATTAAATACACACGCATATCAGTATACATTTTCAGTATCATAATTGATCATGGACTACTCATGATTTCTCCAATATGGGTTTATCATTTTTCATATTTCTAAAATTAATAACATGGTATGTGTATATTTAGCCCTGTCGTCAAGTCCTTGCCACATAATAACAATCACTTTATGGTTTATAAAATTATTTCCTCACAACAACCCTGTGAGGTAGGCTAACACAAATGTAATTATCCCAATTTTACCAATGAGGACATTAAAGCTTATAAATGGAAAGTAGTTTTCATGAGATCACATAGTAGAGCTGAGACTTCAGTTCAAACATCTTGACCAAAGTCCAGATATCTTTCTTCTATTTCATGCTGCTTCAATGCGTAGAAAATGAAATGAACAATTCCATAAAAACTGAACTTCTTTATGCATTAAAGTTCATGTGACTTCCAAAATATTGCCTGGGCCATTGACAAACATCATACGAACATTATTATCAGAGGCCACAAGTTACTATTGACATAGACTCCATTAAATGCTAAGTTTCCTTTCTTCCAGAATGGTGATTTTCAGCAACTATACAAAGTGATGCATTTCAGTATGTATCTTGGTATACCCTTGGGAAAGTACCAGTATGAAACTTTTGAACTACTTAAGATAAACCAAGCAAAGAAAAAAAATAGAGTCAGAAGAATAATAAGGCAGTTTTAAAATTAAGCCCTTCTATTTTTAAGGGATGGGGGAATTATATGACCTTAAGATAAGAGAAAGATAATTGGCATACTTAAAATAAACTGGCATATTAAAAATATAGAGTGTTAGTATTATAGACTTACAAATAAATTATGGGTTTATGCCACTGGTTAATGGCAGTTAATCATGACAACACTAGGAATATCTAGGATGTAACTTAATGTGAAATTGGGGGTTATACTGGTAGATTTTGCAAAGAGCTATACTTGATTGTGAGGCTAGGGTGTCCCTAAAGTTTGGATACATAGGAAATCTCATTAGTCATGCATATTTTCAAGAAATGAAATGAATGAAATTTTAAACAACTTTTTATTTAATTAGCATAAATTTTAGCTCTGACAATTTCATATGGAATAAAAGATTTCATAAGCTATTGCTGACTGCTTTCCATATTAATGAGATTAATTTAATTAATGAATAACCTTTCCTTTGTGTATCCTATATCTTCCTATTAAATCTCATTGATGCTGAAATGAACAACTGCTGTCTCATTTAGAACTGACTTTCAGTTTAAACTACAATATATAAATATCTCTGGGAAAATAAATCAAATCAGAAGCCTTAATTCTTTTAACTAATCAATTTAACTTGCTTCCCAAATTCTCCAGATCAAATTAAAATTTGATATACAAGTTGGAACAAATTCAAACACTGGAAATGTCCACACACATGTGTATATGTACATATGTATGTATACATATACATAGCCTTCTATCCATCTATCCATCCATCCATCCATCTATCTATCTATCTATCTATCTGTCTGTCTGTCTGTCTGTCTGTCTGTCTATCTACCTACCCTACCTACTTATCTCTCATGTATCTATCTACCAAAATATTTTTTATAATCATGGTTTTCTCTTTCTTTGTCCCAGATGCACGGTTCTTCTTCATCACCTGTAAGATTAAACTAAAAGAATTAGAAAAACCTTCATTTTATCCATGTACCTCTTCCCATATTTCTATGGGATAAATAGCTGGAAAACATGCTAGTTGGACCCAGCAGACTAGTTGTTTACCTGTGCTATATGAGCATCATCAGACAGAGAAGATGGGCTAGAAAACAAAGATGCTCCGTATGTGCATCATCTTTGTGTGTGACTGTGTGTGTGTATTTATGGGGAAGATAGCTCTTCTTCCATAGTCCCCAACTATGCATACACTGCCTCCACATTATATTTTCCATCCTGTTTGTAATTGAAACAACAACCTGTATATTTTTGTTTTAATGTGTTTTTCTTTCTCTTTGAGAATGATCATTCTTCAGAAACTCCTATCATATAGCCTAAAAGATGAGAGGATCCTCCCAAGTTTCATCCTTTTCCATATTAATGTGTGCGTATGTGTGTATATATACATGTATACAAACAGATTGATATATGTGTACAATATGCATAAAATATTAACAACTTAGTCTTTATCAAATATATAATTTAATATACAAAGAACAAGAAAGAGGACAATATAGGAAACCTATGCAGCTTGTTTTTAAAATATGTATATTTTCATGTATAAAACAAATATATGGTTTATATGTTCACTTATACAAAATATTGAAAGTAGTATAATGAAACTGATTACTTTGTATGATTTGTCCTTCTGATTATTTAAAACTCCTTTGCCTATCTTTGCAACTAGATGCAAATCAGAATTTTTTTAACTGCTAATCTGTTCTTTATTTTTTTTTAACAATGAACAGGAACTGGTTCATGAAATGGAATTAAGGGGAGACTTGGGAAGAAATAATCATAAAATCTTAGATCTTGTGAAAGCCAAGAAAGAAACAGTAGCTATAGTTAGACATATTTAAGAAAATTGCCTTTAAAATTCATGAAGGACACGGCCAATCTAGAGCATTTTCAGAGGGGGACATTCAGGATAGTAAGAGAACTCAAAACTATGTCATAAGAAGAAAGGCTGAAATACCTTGGAATAGTTGGTCTGGAAACAGAAGACTTAGATGGGAGATTAATTAGAACTGTTTTTAAAAATGCCAAAGTTATCTTTGTCAAAGAAAGATTAGATTTACTTGAAGTAGTTGTTAAATGCAGAACTACAACCACTGAATTGAAGGTGACTTAGACAAGTGGATAGCAACTTAACATAGGGAAGAACTTCTCACATCACTTCCTCTCAACAGAAAGGGCTTGGGTCTATCATGTCTTGTAGTCCCCTCCCAGATGAATTGCATATGTTTGGCACTATTCACAAGTATTCTTAAAACTTAGCCTTACAATTCAAATTATGGGTTGCTATGAAATCAAGGGACCTCCCCTATACCACCAGCATGTGATTTTCCTCCCAGCGTCATGTATAATTTCCATGACTACAAGTAGTTCTCATGAATATGGCTCTAGCAAGTAAAGAAGCTAAGGCTTGCCACTATCTGGGGTCCCTTTTTTTGGCACCATGTAGATTTTTTTTGCCCGAGCAGCACTTACTGTTAATAAGTATTTATTTTCTCTCCTTTTCAGCTGTCCCAACAAATGTCTTTCAAAGTTGCTTCTCTCTATACTGCTGTATATTCCAAATCGGAATTAGTGAAAAAGGCTGCTGTTCTTCACTAAATACATCAAAACCTTCCCACATACTACTCTTTATACATGAAGAAAATGAGGCTCATACATTTGAAATAATTTGAGGTCATATAGATACTAACAAAGTCAGTATTTGATCTCAGTTCTCTCTTTAAAAGTTATTGCATCACCTAGTATAATCCCATCATATTTGATATACCCAAAGAGGGAAACTTGCAACCCTGTGGCTGCCAACGTTTCCCTAAAGGTTGATGAAAGTTAAATGTTGTGAAATTTAGAAAGCTAATACACAAGTCCTTCTCATTAGGTGGATATAATGTAGAAGGATCAGTGATAAACATCACTCAGATTTGGATGCAGTTTTCATCAATATAGTTCTTTCTTATGTTACACAGAATATTATCTCATTTATCTATGCAATTTCTGGCAAGATAGCTTAATAAAAAGTTGTTTCTAAGCCTACTTGCCTGTCACCTTAGAAGTATTTAAATCAAATAAATAAAGGCATGAAAACGTGTGGCAAGAGGAAAAAATCATATCATGGAAAATCTTACCAAAAAAGGCATCAGTGAATCTTTAAAGAGAATTAACAACCAAACATGGGCCCTGATATAATAAAGAAATCCTGTGAGTTAGAAGAAAAGAGCAGAATTTCTAGAGAGCAGATAACAGTGCAACAGCTACAAGAAATACCCAAAATAATAATAGAAAGGCCACAAATATTTTCATAAAATGGGAAAAATAGCTAGAATTTAGTGTTTTCAAAGAAAAATGCAAATGATAGAATTTACACTTTTAAACATAGAGTGTGGAATTTAAGCCAAATATACTATGAAAAAGAGAGTGGTACATTTGGTGCTCAACATATAGCAATGGAAGAAAGAGCACATAAATAAAATCAGAGAAAAGCATAATGAGGAGAAAATGTTTATCTCTATAATTCAAAGAAATGTACCTGGAAAACAAATCACCACAATATTAACTGACATCACTTGGTCACCATAAAATAATTTAATTTTGGAATTTTTTTATCAGGACATCATACCAAAATTGTCAGAACTATTAGGAAAAAGAATGCCAAATACTGGATGTTGGAATGCATACCCTTACATTCAACATCTTTAGAATTGTAGTCACTACATTTCAGAACTTCACCATTAAAAGATGAAAAGTGAAACCATGTAAAAGGTAGCTTTTCTACTACAAAAATAAAGTCAGAATCTACTTCTATTAGCACTTAAATGAAAGAAATGCTTAATTGTAGCTTTCAAATCCATATAAAAAATTTGTGTTTTCTGAAAATAGAAAAAATATCTACATCCTGGTAAAGTGATCTTAGAGAAAAAATGGGAGAAAAGGGATTTACAGTACAGATAAAATTTCAATACACACATTATTGAAGAAAAAAATAAGGGAGTTGGCCTCTATGGTAATATAGATACACATAAATATTCATTCTATATGCATATATGTGTGTATGCACACACACATACATATATACCTTTCTCTATAGGTCTGAAAAAGTTGAAGCAAAAAAATAGTAAATTATTCCACTATAATATATTCCAGATCAAAAGCAGTACACAATGGTGGATAGAACACTAAAATTTGATTCAAGAAGGCCCGTGTTCAACTCCCGCCTTATAACATATTATATACGATCTATTTCAAGTTTTTTAACCTCTCAGTGACATGGGTAATACTTTAGAGACAAATTGCCCATCGGCATCAATGGGAAGTGTTTCTACAATCAAATATCCCTACATGAACCTAACTACACTAAGCCTTTAAAAAACTATTGAACATTTTGATTCTTCATGTATATATAAATATAATGAATATGGGTACTATATACAAAGAGACATGTGAAATTATCGTTTTTGTTATTTATAGAAAGAAACCATACTGTGAAAATGAGGTAACTGAAAAATAATAAACAAATTTTCATTCTAGATATTACCATAAATTAAATCTCTCAATTTAAGCTTGTCTTTTCAAAATCATGATACATTTAATAGCACTGAGAAGGCTTACATATTTTCCTTTTACGGTGAGTTCTGCATAATTAATATGCATATATCTATAACATTTCTTCCTAAAGCTAACACACTGTGATGCTCTCTGAAATGTCTGGAGTTGAATTCATCTGAAACTGAACACTTTCTTCATATATAATTTCTCTCAAGGTACAAGGTTATTCTGACACTAACACTCCATTTTACAAGGGAGGAATTTTAAAAAGCAATTTGCATATTTTCTGATTTTCCTTGGTGTTACAGGTTCCCTATGATTAGTTGTTTAGAGGGTAGTTGCACCTATTCAAAAAAATGGTTATTTCCCCTCCATAACACATGTCAAGTATATAGATAGATAGATAGATAGATATAGATATAGATATATACTATAGATATAGATATAGATATATACTATAGATATAAATATAGATATAGATACAGATATAGATATAGATATAGATATAGATATAGATATAGATATAGATATAGATATAGATATAGATATAGATATAGATATTTCATTAAGGGTGAATTACCTCTTGGTTACACATTTTAGCTGATAAAATATAGAGTGGTAATATAGGGAGTACTTCTGAGAGGAAAATCAGAGAAAGGCAATAATATTACACTGGAGAAGGATAGCTGTTGCCTCTACTAAAGGATATAACTTAGATTTTCACTTGGCTTAGCTGGAAATTTCAGTATGATAGGAATAGCCTCTATTACATATAGCAGCAGGAATTTATTACCTCCTGATATTTTTTAAAAAAGCAAATGGTATAAAAACATTTGAAAATCGGTATGCCATAGTGAAGAGAGGGCTGAGCATGGAGTCAGGATGATCTGGCCTGAAGTCCTTCTTCCAAATGGTAATACTTCTGTGATTACATCCACATCACATATCATTCTAGTGACCCAGACAACAATCTAAGACTACAAATTGTAAAGCAAATGTTCATCTTCATTAATAAAATAAGTTTTCTTTTTTTTTTGGAGGGCAGTTGGGGTTAAGTGACTTGACCAAGGTCACAGGCTAGTTTTTGTGTTAAGTGTCTGAGGCCGGATTTGAACTCAGGTCTTCCTGACTCCAGGGCCGGTGCTCTATTCACTGTGTCACCTAGCCGCCCCTAAAATAAGTTTTCTTGACCAAGATTTCCTATAGTAATGAAATGTCAGATATAGAATATGGAGTAAAAAAGATCATTTGAATTCATACTGTCAGTCTCATCTTCAGCAGTGTCGGTTAAACTTTTGTCAAGGGTTATTGGGTGCCATTTTGCATATTATATGGTGAGAATTAAGCAATGGAATATTTAGCAATGAAATATTTAACTTCTTGAAATTAAGAATTACAAAAGGAAAATTTCAGCATATATGCAAGATACTCAAAAATAAATCAACACGTACTTGTAAAGTACCAATTATGTTCCAGATTCTGAGAAAAGAAGAAAACAGTTCTTTTCAGGGAGGTATAAAAACAAGCACTAGTAGCTTTCTAGAAGAATGCTACTGTTAACAGCTTTTAAGGTTCTGATTACACAGTATAGTGAACACTATTCCATAACAAATCAAAGCAAAACATTCACAGAAAATCAAGGTACAACATTCACAATATTATGACTTATCACAAATACTCAAAATAGAGCATTCACAATAATTTATCACAGAAAATGGCCACATGGTTTCTATTATAGTGGTCACAAAGTTTTGAACACAGAACAATCCCTTAGTAACTCAAGCATTCACAAAATCCTTCATTCAACTACAAAGTACAATAGTCAATACAACTACAAAATACAATAGTACAATAGTCAAAGCTCTCCAATCATGGGGCACTAACACCAAGTTAACTCAATCAGTCACTTATTCTGTCATCAATTACTAAGTACAATCATTTAGTCAATCAATCATTCAGTCAACCCAATCATTCAATCATCTTTCATCATTCACTATTCAATCATCAGAAAATACATAGAACCTCCACCCCCAGTTCACTAGTAAATTAATTTCTTAGTCAGTATATGGTATCCAAGCAAATTCTGCTTTCAGCTTGATGCAGGGTGGTTTCTCAGATTCCCTGGATCCCCTTCCATGGTCCCAGATCCTACCTGGATTCACCAAATTGTCACCTCAGTTCAAAGGCAGAGAGCTCCTAGGTCCTTGTCCAACTTTCCATTCAGTTCCCGCTCCACATGGGAGCTCACAGGGTCCAGTCCATCTCAAATCCTTCACAGTCTCTGTTCCTGGAAGTCAATGCTTAACAAAGCCACAAACAGACAAAGTCTTAAATACTTCACAGTCATGCTTCCTCAGGCAGACAAACTCTTAAATCCTTCACAGTCACGCTTCCTCAGCCTTTTTTCAGCTCCAGGTGACCCTCAGACTCTTCAGAAGTTTTAGCTGATTCTCAGAATAAAAATCACTCCATCCAGGTTTTCAAAATCAAAATCATTGTCTTCAGGGGGGCAGAACCAAGATGGCGGTGTAGAAGCAGCAAAGCACAGCAGCTCCCACACAAACATGCTAAAAACTCTTAAAATGAGACTCTAAACAGATTTTCAAGCTCCAAAACTCTCCAAAAGACAGAAAGCACATCTGTTGTTACAGGCAGCTCAGCAGGTGGGTCTCTTCATGGCACTCTGGGATCCGCAGCCAAAACCGGACAGGTCAGGCAGTCAGGCGGAGCCGAGTCTATAGGAGAGCATATTGGCTGCACTGGAGGTACAGTTACCACATTTATCAGGCCAGAAGAAAAAAAAGCCTAAGAGAAAGGTCAGTGGATTTTGCTAAATCAGGAGGAGAAGGGTGGGTCTGGCCAAATTGCTCCCCGGGCAAGGAAGCAGTGGGAGGTGGCTGTAGCAGCAGGAACTGCTGAGAGCAGCAGTGGCCTCCACTGGGCTGCTTCAGAGCCCTCGGCCTGCAGATAGCAGGAGGACTGAGGCGATTGATCAGGGCCAAGGGCTCTTGCGTTGAGAGGCCTAGATCTGGATCGTGGTCTTGAGTGGTGGTTCTGGGTTGCATCTTCAGTGAGCCAAAGCTGGGGGGCGGGGCATGCTGCAGCATCCAACTAATAGCTCCGGCAGCTGTGAATGCCCAAGCGATTTGGGACAGAGCTTTTCCCCTCCAGGAAGCAGAGTTCCACAGAGCTAAAAAAACAAGCAATTTAGAGACTGGCTAACATGAGGAAAAGGAGGCAAAGTAAGAACACCAATAAAACTCTAGAATCCTTTTTTGTGGAGAAAAAAGAGCAAAGCATGGAGCGGGAGGAAGATAACACAGTCAGAACTCCCTCACCAAATGCATCTAAGACACTGGAAGAATGTCTACTACCTATGGATCGACTCAGAAAGGCCTTTGAAAACCAAAAAAGAGAAGTGCAGGAAAAATTGGAAAGAGAAATGAGAAAGGTGCAAGAAAGTCATGAAAAGCGAGTCAACCTGACTGAAGAACACAATACCTGAAAGAGCAAATTAACTCCGAGGGCAAAGGAGGCCCAGAAAGCAAATGAAGAGAAGAATGCCTTAAGAAGTCAAATTTGCCAGATGGAGAAAGAGTCTCAAAAGCATTCTGAAGAGAATAATTCCTTCAGAATTAGAGTGGAGCAAGTGGAAGCTAATGACTTTATGAGAAACCAAGATACTATTAAACAGT
>CM053601.1:115537937-115565742 GCA_028646575.1 Pseudocheirus occidentalis | reverse complement strand
ACATTATTTAAGGTATTGATAACAAGGTTGAAGAGAGCAAGGCTGTTGACAGAGTCCTATTGAAGGAAGGTAGAAATTCTTTTTAAAGTAGATATCAGCATAATGTATTTTCTTATTTAATAGGAAATAAATTAAGTTTTATGATTCTGACATTGACCTCACAATCTGAAATGTCTCTTCAACACAAAGAAATAAAAGATTTTGATAAATGGGAGGAAGTGATAAATTATGCAGAATAGTCCACATCCTACCCTTTTTCACATAAAATATGCAATATTATAATTCTGACATGACTTTTCTAATTTAATACAGAGAACCTTTTAATCTTTACCTTTAGCTGACATTGGATCATATTTTAGGGGGATGATATAATGAGTTCACATTGAAATTTTGAATCAGAAAGATGACTTTTTTATACTAGTCAACTATTCATGACTGTTTAACACTGGCTAATGAATTATTCTTGAAGTTGTTTAAAATTTAGTCTTCAGATATGAGAATTTCCCTTTGAAATAGGCATCTTTGGATCAAATCTAGTATCTAAGATCATATAATTTTATATCTAAGAATGACCTTAGAGATCAACAAGTTGAATCCTTTTTATTTTTTACAGATAATGAAAGTAAGACTTAGGGAAGTAACCTAACTTTCACTAATTCAGATGACTATTTAGTGGACATCTTGATTCCTACTCCTCTGACCTTCCCACTAGAAATCTGAATAAGAATTAAAATGTAATCATAGAAAATATTCTTTAAAAATATGCAATATAAATTAATGTTACATAGAGAAAGATTTTTTTCCCCAGGTGCCTGTTCTTTATCCATCATGATAGGAAAAAAGCCAACACTGAGCCATGCAATATATATATATATATATATATACATACATATATATATATATATGTATATATTTATATTTGATACTTCCCAACTCTCTTTTTTTGGGAGGCAGTTAGGTGGTGCAGGCCTGGAGTTACGAAGACTTGAAGTTAGGAAGTTAGGAAGACTTCAAATCTGGCTTTCGACACTTAATATCTATGTGAATCCAGGCAAACCAGTTCATCTTGTTTGGCTCACTTTCCTCATCTGTAAAATCAGCTGGAGAAGAAAAGGTCAAGCCTCACCAGTAACTTTGCCTAGAAAATCCCAAATGGGGTCATGAAGAGTCAGACACAATGGAACAAGAAGTCTTTTTATGTTTCTTTTGCTCCCTCCAAAATCAGGTGGTAGATGATGGGATGTTCATGATTTTTATATCTTTTTGAATCTGAGATAAATAAAGTGTTTATAAAGCCAAAATCAAATGTATAGAATACCTCAATCACCTGCTTCTATGAAGAAGAAACTGTTATTTATGTAAAATATTATATAAAGAGAAAGAGAAAGTGAATCAACATTTCCTGTTTAGAAACAGTGATTTCTGTCTATATGATATCAACTAGATTAATAAAGGGAAAATATTCATTTTAAAGCATTTTTTTCAGTTTTGAATCACAAATTTGGCATCATGAAGGCAAAACCTATGAAATGATACATTGGGCCTTACTGTATACTGAGATAAGATTTTAAAAAGGAATACTGATCTTTTTATCCACACAAGTATGCATGCAAATAAATAAGGGTTTTGCACCCTGAAAACAAGTAATTCAGTGATTCTATCTGGTGAAGTCAGTAGCCTCAAGAAAAAAAAGAACAAAAAACCTCTGTCCTTGATTTTTACTTTTACTCTTCTCCATTCTGTGAATAGACTCTCTGTTCTTTTAAGTTTTCAAAAGCCAGAAGAGAAATCCTCTGGTTTTCCTAGGTCAGTATCAGTGCCTAAGGGCATAAGAATTGAATTTTTGGAATCAATTATATATACATCTATATTATATATATACATATATACATACATATATATATATATATACATACATGCATACATATATATATATACACGCACATATTAAGAATCTACTACTTTGCAGGAACTGTGCTAAGTTCTTGGGGATAAAAATACAAAAAAAGAAATAGAACTTATCTCCTCAGATGTTTACAATGTAAAGGAGGAAGACAGCCCCAATAGGAAACTGAAAAGGAGGGGTAGTGTGGAGAGGGGAAGAGGAATGAAAGAATGAAGAAGAGGAGGAAAGGGTATTCAAATACAGGGACATGGTGGAGAAGTCAGTCAGAGAAGCCTCAAAATAGTATCACCAAATGAGAAATGAAATGTCTAAGCTGTGTTCTTTCCTTAAAAGGAGGTTTGGAGTTTATGGATCTAAAACCTTTTCATCAGAGAGGGATAGGATCATGATGAGAGAAAGTACCAAAGTGAATGAGATTTTATAGTTTGATGAGGTTGTCTCAGTAATGAGCTTCCTCAGCTATGGTAGGAAAATCAGAGATGTCTCAAACCATTGAAGCAAGCTGAAAAACGATGAATGACCTTCAGGACCCAGACTCATGGTAGCTGAGATGAGAACTCAGTGGACATTCATGCAGCATCTAGATGCAAATTCAGTATAGAGCTAGGTAGGAACTGAGAAGAGTTTGAGTATGCTTTCTCAAGTCACTGAGCTGTTATAAAGGATAATGTTTTCCTGAAGTATTCAGGGTGGGAATAGGAGGTGGTTTTCCCTTTTGTTATTGCTTTGCCTTCAAATAAATTATTTCTCTGAAAAAAAACTAAGATTTATCACTGGTTGAATGGAATGAGGATACTAGGTGACTTCTAAGGCAAGAGGGAATGTGGGACGAAGTTTGTGGATGTTCAAGATAAGAATATTACAGAAAAAAGTCCTCAGAGCACTATTGAAAGTTGAGAGATAAGTAGGACCCTTGGCTCTGGAAGAGTGAGGCAGAGTATAGTCACTTACAGGCATGTCAGTCATGGAGAGTCATTTGAGTCCATTTTAGCTAGAGATTCAACCACTCCTATTAATACAAAATTACAATAATCTTGGTTAATTTGATCAAATATGTATTTCTATCATATTAGAATTCTTGTGGTCCTTTTTCCGCCATCTTGCAGCGCTGCCACCATGGTGCGCATGAATATCCTGGCAGATGCTCTCAAAAGCATCAACAATGCTGAAAAGTGAGGAAAATGCCAGGTTCTCATTAGACCTTGCTCCAAAGTAATTGTCCGGTTTTAACTGTGATGATGAAGCATGGTTATATTGGCGAATTTGAGATCATTGATGATCACAGAGCAGGAAAAATTGTTGTGAATCTCACAGGCCGATTAAACAAGTGTGGTGTAATCAGCCCCAGATTTGATGTTCAATTGAAAGATCTGGAAAAGTGGTAGAATAATCTGCTGCCATCCTGTCAGTTTGGATTTATTGTGCTAACAACTTCAGCTAGCATCATGGACCATGAGGAAGCAAGACAAAAACACACAGGAGGAAAAATCCTGGGATTCTATTTCTAAGCATGTAAAACATACATAAAAATGAAATGCTCCAATGGGGAAAAAAAGAATTTTTGCAAACATATAAGTAATCTTTTCTGCTTCATTTTTTCTCTCTCTTCTCTTAATTATTTCTTTCTCTAGCCTTCACAGTAGAATTTTTTGTTGATATTCAATTATTTATTTTGTTCATTGTTTTATGTGTATTTTCTGAGTTTTCTGTGTGTATTACCTTAAACTTTTAGATTTACTTTCCAATTGCTGGTTAAGGAATTCAAGAATCTCTGAAACATGTTTGTTTTTCACATTATGTTCTTCATGTTTCAATTTTGATATGATATTCAAATTTTCTGAGTGTACTAACTAGAGATTGTTGGAATTTTCCATTACCTTTCCATATGTTGTCAATAGCTTTCTCAAATCTCTTCTGCCATAATGGTTTGAGCATTTCTTGATAACTCCATCTTTTTTCCTATGGACTTCAATGTTGTTATAGCCAGTACATAAACTTTAGTGTGGAAGTCCAGAAATTCCAGGTGTGGGTGGCAGAGTCAAGATGACAGAGTAAAAGCAAGGGCTTGCTTGAACACTCCACTACTCCCTCCAAATACCTGCAAAAATGACTCTAAACAAATTCTAGAGCTCCAAACACCATAAAATGACAGTGAAGCACATTTCCAGACTAACAGCCTGGAATACCACCAGGTATGATATAACACACTGACCTGAGAGAGGAGCACAGTCTGGTATAAGCTGCAGATGAGGCTGGAGCAGGCTACAAGAGACTAAAAAGTTGGCAGTTGTGGTAATTTCCAGAATTCTCAACCAGCAAACATAGAGAACACTGTGGAAGGTCAGTGGGGAAACTCCATTGAACTGGGTGGAAAAGGAGCATGCAATAGACCAGCTCCAGGGCAGCATAAGTGGCTGTGATGGTGGCCTTGGTGGTGGCAGTGGTGGCAGTAGTGACTGCTTCTGGTGCTCTGGGCCCACAGATGGCGGGAGATCCAGTGGCTGATACAAAACCCCAGAAGCCTGCAACAGTATATCCACTTCCCAACTCGACCTCCATGCACACTGAAAGCAGAATTCTGCTTTGGCAGGGAATTAGAAATTCAAATATTTGTCTGGGAAGATGAATAAACAGTGTAAAAAAAGTTAGACTACAGAAATGTATCTTTTTTTTTACTCATTTTTTTTGAAATTGCTGACTGACTTTTTGCCATTAAACTCAAAAAAGTCAAACAAATAAGCAAAAACAAATAAAAAACCTTTTCAACATCCCAATATAAATTTACGCATCTATTTTTTAATTGAGAAACTGATATTTTTCACTATATATCTATTTTATGTATAATTTCTTAATTTGTATTATGTGAAGATTTTTGGTCACCTCCAGGTTCTCAATTTTTTTCCTATTCTGATTTTATTAACTCCTCAAATTTTATTTGTTTTTTCCCCTAACCTAATGTTTGGAATGATATTCTTTCTAAGGATTACTTTGCACTGATTAGTGACACATTATTTCATGACATAAGGTTTCCACTGACAAAAGAAGCAACAAGGAGATCTTGCCTATTAACCTGGAAAGAGGTTTCCAGTTTAATTGTACTAAAGAAATTGTTCATAAGGAATGTATTCATGTCTTCATTCCAATTCATCTAAGCTGACATTGCATTGTTTTTTTGGTCAACTTTTAACAATACTGAAATGCTTCTAGACATTGGGTCTTGGTATTTATGAGTTTCTATGGTTTATCTCCTCTTCTTATGGTATCACATAATGAAAGAGCAAACTTATTCCATCATCCCTATCAAGCCAGCCTTCATAATCACTTAGAAAAGGGCAAATTTACAACACTATGAGATCCTATGCATTTTTTTTTGCTTAAATGAAGCTATGTTATACTGGTTCAGGTGCTTATCAATGGTATCATTAGAGTCCAATTTGTTAGAGTTTTAGGGTGCTTGCCAACCATATTACCCATATTAGTCTCAGGAGACATGAAGTCCACAATGAACATTTCCCTGGAAGTAGCTCTTTTTTGCCATAGCTCCTCATCCTCATGGAGTGGCATGAATTATGGGTTAGACTATGAGCAACTGGTTGTTATAAATCATTGCTATCTCATTTTGATCTTGTTGAATGGAATTTGAAAAGCAATGGTTCTGAGAGAAATTATTGTCACTTCTTTTTACTTTTAGGTTTCATATTCACTAGACTATTGCACAGTTCCAAAAACCAACTTTTTTGTAATTGATTAAAGAGTCTATCTTCTGTAGGATCAAATATAGCATTTTTAGCACTGTCCTAGTTGTAGACAACAGGGATGGTGATGATGATTATGATGATGATTATATTTTTGGTGATGAAACTCACGAATAGTATTTTTTAAACTCAGAGAACTTTGGTATTTTTCAATGAGTGATAAACATTTATTAATTTTCTGATGCTGACAAAGCACATTGGTAGATATTGAGGAGAAAGTCAGAGGTTTAGCTAGAATACCTATGTCCCTTTCCCCAAGGAAAATAAATTCTAGTAGGAAGGTGTAATTCCAACCCCTAAAGGTATAAAACATACTACATAATAAATGAAATTTAGTTATACAACAGAGTTGTGAGGGGTTTTTTTTTGCTTTTTGTCTAAAGGAGCAGATCACCACTATTATTTATAGGAGATTTTCATCCAACTATTTTATTCTATTTTGTATTGCACTACTGAAATGGCAAGTTTTTAACAAAGTGACCACAGAGTCTGCATGAAAAGTTTTAAGGAGCTTTAATAATTGATTTATCTGCTGGGTTGTTTCAAAAGCCAAAAAAGGTAGAGATAGAGAACAGCAAATTAATGCAGAAGTACAGAATCTTTTATACCATTTTCCCTAATTGTCTATGATTTGTTAATAAAACTGGTTGACATCCAGGTAAAGGGGATCTGTTATTTGTAATCAAGGGAGTGCAAATACCTTCTTTATTGATGAAGAGTTGGGTATGGGAACCAGGAGAGTGTGATTACCTCAGTATTGATTAATGAAGAGTTGGGCATGGGAACCAGAGGAGTGAATGAGGGGTTGGGCATGGGAATGCAGACTTAGGCATATAGGGAAAGAAAAAATAAGACAGATTACCCAGGTGCATTCTTAGCCCAGTACAGGCCGCTTCACAAATTTCTATCTTGGGTTCACTCTGAGTTTACTGAGCCTGCTGATTTCTAATTTCACAAAGTATCACTTAACTATTTCCTGGTTGATCTCTTGACTTCTATCTTGAGTCCATAGCTGAATTAGTTCCTGACAATTTCACTACAATTCACTACAACACAAAAATAACTGTTAATCATCTTCTGTGGTTAAAGTATAGTGTGATAGTGGTCTTTATATAAATCTAAATATACATTCTGGTTATATATATATATGTATATGTAGATCAGGGACCATGTCTGAATTATATTCTATGACATTTGAACACTTGCAAATGATAAGTGATTAGTAATCAACAGATGCATAAATGGATAAATAAAAGATAGGACCAATGAGCTATACTATCTAGTTCCACCTATAATTAAATACTTAAATACTTAATAACTTTAAAAGTTTGATAAGCATCCTTTATGACTCCCCCCACTCTATACTTTGCCATGATTTTTCATCAGTCTCATCCTAATTTACAAAGGCATCAGACCTGAAATTTGGGTCTCTCCTACCTGATTTAACAATATGTACATTGTCAAAAATTAATTTCCTATATGCTGAAAAGTTAAGTACTTCACAAATAAATGCTAGTCTTGGAAATGCCAGTCTCCAAAAAGAAGGTTGCCTAAATGTTCATCTTACCCTCCAACTTTCACACAGGGAGATTTTAATTTTAAATGTCAATTCTCCAAACCCTTAACAAAATTATGCTGCCAACTGCCAAGGACATAGACAAAATATCAAATACTCACATTTTTCTGTGTTCCTTTATTCTCTTCACTTTGCCCAATTGGATCTCATTTTCACTCTCAGAACCTTTAATCACTCATAAAGGATGAACCCAGCCCATCTCCCCTTTTCTTATCTGCTTACATGATAGGAAAACACGAGTTGCTATAATGAGAGCTATTTTTAGTTTTGCCTTCATACAATCAATGCCTACCATAGTGCCTTATACACAGTGAACACTTAAAAATTATTTGTTGAATTAGTTTGGAATAAATGAGTTTAGGTAACAAGATCATTTGTATAAAGGCAAAATATTAGAGTCAGGAATACCTGAGACCAAATCTGACCTATGATACTTAGATGATACTTAGTGGTTATGGGATCTTGCACAAATCATTTGCCCTTTTGTTTGGCCTCAGTTACTTGTTTGCAAAATGAAGATAAAAATAATCCTGTAAGGGTTGTTAAGGATAAAATGAAGTAATACACATAAAGTACTTTGTACACGCAGAAATTGGATTCAGTTAAGTGCTTTTCCTTTCATTCTCTTCTAAATGATGCCTGTATGTGTGGACAAAAGTCATGGATATGAGTAATGTATATTCTATAGGAATTGCCAAGTGACTCAATATTATAAAATTACTGAATAAATATGAGATAGTTAGGGAGAAATATGTGATAATGTTGATTAAGGTTTTGAGCCTGAGTGAGAGAATGATACCACCAATAAAATTAGTAAATTGGGAGATGGGACAGATTTGGGGGAAAATTAATTCCATTTTGTACAATTTGGTTTCAATGTGTGTAAAGCCAAGCATAAACAGATACCCAAAAGAATGCTACTGTGAACAGCTTTTAACATTCAGATTACACAGTAATAGTGAACACTCAGTTTATTCAATTGCAAGTCAAGATTCAGTACAATAATCACAATATAATATTCTAAATATTACATCTTATTACAGAAATTCACAATATACTGTTCATAACAGCTTAACATTAGAATGGCTGCACAGTTTTCACTTCAGTGGCCACAATATTTATAACAAAGAACAAAAGAAGAATCACCTGTTTTTCCTAAGGGGGAAACCCTTCTCACTTAAAGATTCAATCAATTGATTCACATTATACCAATCTTACACTCATGGGGAAACCATTAATTTAATCAGTCACTCATCTAATAGTCAGTCACTAAGCTAGATTCCCAATTACTAAGTATCATTAGTCATTAATACAATCCTTAGAATACCATACAAAATTTCCACCCCTTTGTTT
Organism: Pseudocheirus occidentalis; assembly: GCA_028646575.1. NCBI lineage: Eukaryota > Metazoa > Chordata > Mammalia > Diprotodontia > Pseudocheiridae > Pseudocheirus > Pseudocheirus occidentalis. The sequence continues at coordinate 115,557,152 of CM053601.1, read as the reverse complement.
CCAGCAAACCTCAGTTTAGTCCAAGAGGACTTTTCTTCATCTTGACTCTGGGAGGTCTTTCTAATTTGGTGGATTCCCTTCCATGGTTCCAGCTCCCTCCTGAATCTGCCAAATAATCACCTGGATGCAGAAGCAGACAGCTGCCAGGTTCTCATCTAGTCCTCAGAAGCAGACAGCTCCCAGGTCCTTGTCTAGTCCTCAAGGCAATCCCTGGCACACACTGAAGTTCACAGGGTTCAGCACATCTCAAACCCTTCACCTCTTCTCTTGCCTGGAACTCAAAGATCAGCCAGGCCATGAATAAATGACGTCTTATCCTGTTCATGTTTCTTCAGTCTTCTAGCAGTTTAGCTGACTCTAGGCCCCAGAAGGAATATTGGCCTTCTTGATGGCCTTCACCAGATTCTGGTCTCAGGAAAACTCCAATTCAGTTTTCAATTAGTTTCCAGATACTGGGAGAGGAACTGTCTTTCTCACCCCCCCCCTCTCAGCTGGCTTCAGTCTCCACCAATTCCAATTCTGACTCTCTTTCTCTAGAATTCTTTTTTTTAATACAGCACTGACCTCCTGTTTCAGCCAATAGCATTCTTTCATGTCAACAGAGGAGTTCATGCATTCTTAACAATGGACAGGGTTCACACCTTCCATACTTAGTCCTAAGTTACTAGGTGCTAAGTACTTGATAAACTGATTACTATTATAATGTGTTGGTGGAAGTTTCAATCAGGCAGTAGGTAATGTAGTCCTGGAACTTGTTGGAGAAATTGTTGCTGAGTAGATACTTGAAGTCATGTATAAAGTAGGTAATTTTGAAACTGCAGAAGTAGTCAAGATCACCAAGAAGAAGCATAAAAATTGCAAAAAAAAGAGAGAGAACAGAAATATCCATTTGGCAAATAAATCCTTGGGATGAAGGCAGAGACAACAAGGTATGGACTGATTATCTCAGATACTGATTATTTGGTATTAGGTATAATAAAGCATGTGTTTTTTTGTATGTGCAACCTTAAATAAAAGGGGAAAAATCCTAAATGTACATTAAATTAAAATTTCCTGATTGCACACACAACTAAAACATGACCAAGTCAGGTTAACTTTATGTAGAACTTGTTTTTAAAAAACCATCTGGTCAGCATGTGAAAAAGTTGTTTATGCATGTCTGTCCAAGATAAGACACCTGGCAAGGCCCACTGGGGAAGGATCTTGGGCTGTGCTTAAGCTGAGGAAGAATGCAGGGTAGGCCCCACCAGCTTGACATGTTTTGGTGGGTGGGTGGGTGGCATCTCTGCACCAATGGCTGTTCTGTGGTGAGCTGGAGCCTTAGCACTGATCTTTGTAGCTTCTCCTACACAACTGAGAGTTGCAGATGTATCCTGGAGTGAGAGGTCAAGAGAACATGATTGGCAACAGGGAGATGGCTAGAGATTCCCCGCAATTGAGACTAGACTAACCCAGAAGGAAGCCCTTAACTTCTCCAGGACTTTTCTGACAAAAAGGGATAGTGAAACATGACTTCTAAGGCCACTTAGAACTCTATGTTTAATCCTATGAACATGACCATGATGGAAGAAATAACAAAATGATAAAGGGACACAAGATGCAAAGGGAAGTATATAATTGGCAGATGCTATATGCACTTAAATTTAACATTTAATAACATTGCTTCATCTGTTTTCATGCTTTCAAAAGAGTGTAATAGAAAGAGGTGCAACAAGATTTGTTTTAATGTGCACCCTTAGAACATTCATTAGGAGTTCTCACATCTTTTGTTCCAAGGAAATATGCAATAAAGTAGCATAAAAATCCATTCCCAAGATATTAGATTTTTTGGGACACTGGCACATTTCTTGATCTAGTGCGTTATTTCATTCAAATATTGAATTTGAATATTGGTCAAACTTTGAGAATTGAGAAGTAATTTTATTAACTAACACCATTTTTGAAATTTTCATATACCATGATTCATAAATCTCTATTTTATAATAATACCTAGAACTGGAAAAAATCTCAGAGGTTATATATTTTAACCTATCAATTTTATTAATGTAGAATGTGAGGTCTAGAAAGAACAAAATATTTGCCCAAATTCAAACATGATGTACATTTCTCTTTTTTTTGAGGGGAGGGTAAGTATTTGGAGGGCAATTGGAATTAAGTGACTTACCCAAGGTCACACAGGTAGTAAGCATTGTGTCTGAGACCTGATTTGAACTCAGATCCCCTTGACTCCAGAACCAGTTTACTACTCACTATGCCACCTAGCTGCCCCTAAAAATAAATTGCATGGCTTAGATCTGAATTTACATCCTCTGGCTCTTTTCCAGCTGGTTTAATATACCAAAAAATATTTTATTCACAGATATGGATACAAACATAGCTATTTCTATGGTTACAAAGAGTCAGCAAGAAAATATTCAGTCAAGAGTAAGCTTATTTAACTTTGCCATTATGATATTTAATTCCTATTAGTAAATCTTTCCTTCAAGATTGAGAATATATTAATTACAAGCCAATGTTTATGGAGAAAATGTATTTAAAATTTTTTTATTGTATACAGTTCTCAATGAATCTAATTCTTTTAATTAGATTGTTTAATAATCTACATATGAACCAAAGAATGAATTCTGGATTTTTACTTGCCAGTTGAAAACATATTAGCAAATAAATTGACAGTGGTTATGTTGTTTTATTATTTTATTACTTTTCTAATTGCTGTTTTGTCATTTTATCTTTAAGTTTATTCTTTTTATGATAGAATCCCTAGAGTTATGAAGAGTTATTTTGCCACAATAAAACATTTTCCTTTTTTACTCAACTTAATAACATTAAATTGTTACCTACCATCAAGTCAAAACTGCACATCCATGTGGAATTTTATTTTTAAATGTTGACATTAACATATCCTTCCCCAGTTAAGTAGTTCATAGAGAAAAAAATGTAAATAGAAAGTATGAAACAGAAACATTAGTTTTTGTTGATTCATTCATTTATAGGAAGGTTCATTGCAAGTTATAGATAAGTAACATAAAAATACAAAATACAGTATTATGAAGAGAAAAAATTACATTTTAATTAGATTCAATTTGGAAGACGTTCTTCTCTCTGAGTTTGGCTACAAGATTGTCAAATTAGAAAGCTCTTTTAGGTATATATCTAGGGTGGGGCATCATGACATTTTGTAAACATCCTGTGTGCTATTACTAGATATGAGGATACCATGTGGAGTGCGATGCTATTAATGTCCTTCATGTCCTCTTCGAAAAAGAAGTGAACAGTAAAATAATAACCTGCTGTTTTTGCTTTTCTGGGAAGAGTACTTGTATATACTTGTATATACTGTCTGGAATGCTTTTATTATTTATATTTTAGTATTGCTTTATAATTACAGAAATTTTCCTTTGCTTCTGAATGCTCTTAAATTTTCATGATGTTTTGGAGCTTGTTATTTTCAATGAAATTTTATTCAAAAAGCATTTATGATGTCCCTACTATGTGTAGGGCATCATGTTTGACAAACCTTGAGGTGAGTTGCAAATGGAAACGAACTAATGTCTTTACCCTCAGAGAACTCATGTAAATGTACAATTAAACATTTGATAAATACAAAGAAATAAAGATAACTTTAAGACAGAGAAAGGACACTGATAGCATGGATAATAACTTAGGAAAACACCTGATTTGAGTCTTGGATGAAACTAAGGATTCTACGAGGAGAAGGGGGAGTCCATGCCAGAAATAACAGAAGCCTCTGAAAGTACCGTTGATGTGGGAAATTAAATATAGAGTTTTTGGGGTACAGGAAAAAATCAATTTGTTTGAATGAAGACTTTATGAACAACTAATAAAGTGTAAATTCAAGTTTTAAAAGGAAGACTTTAGTCATATAATAAAGGACTAGTCTGAAAGGTCTGTGTTTTATCTGAAAAGCAATAGGAAACCACTAAAGAATTTTTAGCAGAAGAGTGACGTGACTATATCCTTTTAAAAGAGAATATTTTTGCCATTTTTGTTGAAGATGCATTAGGGAGAGAAGAAAATTTTAGGAGGGAGACTAATAAGGAAGTTATCATAGTGTCCTATTTCAATTTAAAGGGGTATCAGAGTGTATTGTTGTTATCATTTAGACAAAGTAGGTATGAGTTAAAAATGTGATATCTGAAAATGAATGCATGATTTACACATACGGGCTAATTCCATAAGTAAATTAAGAAAACATGAACTTTTTTTGGTTAAATCTATGGATAGGGCAAGAATTTAGGATCAAAGAAAATAGAGCATTACAAAATATAAAAGATATAATTTTGATTATATAAAATTTTTTTAAAAAATTTTTACTCAAAACTTATGTGATAAAAATTAAAAGGAAAGCAGAAAACTGTGGGGCTGAAGCTTGTATCACTGATGAAAGCCTCATTTCTTAAATGTATAGAGAATTTAGTTAATTGTATAAAAATACTAATCATTCCCCAATTTATACATATGAACAGCCAATATTCTGAGAGAAATAAAAATTATTGTGTTATATAAAAAATTCTCTGAATCACTACTGATTAATGAAAAGTAAATTAAGACAACTCTTAGGTAGCACCTCACACCTATCAAATTGGCTAATATGACAAAAAAAGAAAAAACACAAATGTTGGGGAAATGTCAGAAAATTGGAACACTAAAGCATAGGTGGTGGAATTTTGGACTAATCCAACTCTTCTGGAGGCCAGTTTGGAACCATGCCCAAGGGGCTACATAACTGTAATCTAGCAATATATTTGCTAGGTCTATATCATGAAGACATAAAAAAGGAATGGGAAGGTTCCATTTCTGCAAACATATTTATATCAGCTCTTTTGGTGGTATGTAAGAATTGGACATCAATGGTACGCCTATTATGGGGAATGCCTAAACAAACTGCAGTATATGATAGTGATGCAATATTATTGTATGATAAGAATTGACAAGCAGAATGATTTCAGGGAAAAAAAAACAACCTTGGAAAGACTTATATTAATACAGACTGAAGGATGCTGTTTTTCGCTTTTTTTTTAACTTCTTATACACAAAGACTAAGATGGAAATGTTTTATATGACTGCACAGGTATAACCTATACCTGATTGCTTACCGTTTTAGAGAGAGGGCAATGATAGAATTTGGGGGCTCAAAACTTTTGAAAAAATCAAATAAAGATGTTTAAGATGTAATGGGGGAAAACAATATAAACTTATACATATAGGTATACAGTCACACACACATATATATGTATGTGTGTGTGTACACACACACACACACACACACACACAAATATGTTTATTTGTGATACCTTGATTTTGCCATGGTACTTGAAATCATTGAAGAGAAGGTAAACCTATTTGTTTCACCTCAATATTTAAAAGAATATAAACTTTTTTTCAATTTAATTTTTTTAATTTAAATTTAATATTTTTTAAATAAGAGGAAGGTACAAATATTGTACTTCACCGTATGATTTTCCATGCACCTTTAATATGGAGTTATCCTATCTGTGAAGGATTTGGAACACATAGGAAGAGTCACAAATTTAGATGCCCTCTTGTTGTTTGAGTAAATTTTTCCCTTGCCCTGATATATTAAATAAATTATCTTCCAGAAATAAGTACTCTGTTTAGAAAAAAAATCTGTTTCAATGAGGACATTATAAAATTCTTCTTATTGTAAGGTTTCTGATTTTTTTCTTTGCTAATCATGGCGAATTGCTAAATCAGAGCATAGAAAGAGCTGTGGAATTTAGAAATAAGCCTACCTGAGGCAAACTATGTCTTCAAAAATTCACAATGTAAAGTTTTCCAATTACTACATGGCATTTAAATTGTTTTGCTTTGCTTTTTTAAAACATCAAATTCTAATAAATTCTGACAATTCAAAATGACTTTGTGGAAGCATTTTAGCTGTTTTAAAATACTAGAATGATTGTCCATTCCCAAATTCAGCTCATTTTACAATTGAGGAAAATGAGGTAAACAGTGTAAAATGTTTTTCCCAGGTTCATGAAGTTACTAATTGAAGGAAGCTGAATTTTTACTCAAGTATTCCTTATTCCAGGTCCTGTGCTCTATCTGGCATATCACCTTGCTACCCATGTTGTGTTTATGAAGAATTGGCCACTCTGATGCAAGAGCTTACTGCAATGGCAATAGTAATTTGAATATCTTTCCTGTCTTCAACAGGCCAAATGTAATCATATGGATCCCATGGTGTGAGGAGCTTGCTAAAAGGGTAGAAAGGAGGGGTGGAGGAAGAAGGAACAAAAGAGAGCATGAGCAGAACTGAGAGCAACTGGAAAGGAAGCAGAGTAGCTAGTGTGAGTGAAAGTGGGACATTTTTACTTAAGGGAAACAGTTTTATTCTGAGGGCCTTGGCAGAGGAAAGGTGTGGGGATGGGGGTACTTGCTGAATTGGTTATGTGTACCAACTTCTTTTGCTGTGATGGATTTGGCTTCCTGTTGCTGGGATTGGGCTTCCTGGTGTTTGAATAAATGTTTTGGTTCTCTCTTCCATGTGGAGAGTCTGTTACATTTTGTGATTCAGAACTACACCAGTATATTCATAACTGCTATAGGAGAATTGCATTGGTGTTATACTTTCCAAGCTCTTTTCAAATACGTATATTTAACTTTGCTGTCTTCCTGGCACTGAACTCTTGCCTGTGGCTCCAAGAATCCATAGCTTCTGCAGCAGTCACACACCAATAAATCATTTCAAAAGAAGAGCTAAATCAGGTTGAGAGTTACAGATAGGCCTTAAACCTGTGGTGTTTATCCCAAATATGTGAAGTTTTCTCCCCATGGAATGGGGAAATGAGAATTTGTTTTTCCCCCAGTGGGCCATGAAGGTCACTGATGCAGTCTCTGTGAAACGCTTAGAACTTAGTAATACCAGTCCGGCCCCAGCTCAGGGAGATCCTGGAGTCATTGGAGGTGCCCTCGGCCCCACAATCTATGGCAGAGGCCAGAAGGAGGGTCCACCGAGAAAACTTTCACCAACACCAAGAAGGGCTGGCCAAAGGAAAGAGGATGGCCAAATAAGTTTGGCTTACTAAAAAACATGAAGAAATACTAGTGCAAAGATTACTGTTACTTGAAGAAATGGAGAATGATCGTGGTGACCAGAAGACTGAAAAAAAGGCATCTCTCATAAAAACAGCTAAGCTAGCCTCTAAAAGGAATCAGGACCTTTTAAATGATATAAGAACACTAGAAGAGAAACTTGAACAAAAGGCACATTTGCGGTCACATCCTGAAATGATTAATCTTCAGACTCTCTATTGGGCATCAGTAGAAGAACAGGCCCCCAAGTGGGAGCAGTTTCTTTTAGGAAGACCACAATATCCCACTGGTGTTCAATGTCAAAATCCAGCAGGAAATGACCTCAGAGACACTGCAGAGAAATAACCACAAGAAAGGTGCCATGTGCCCCGGGCTCAGTTTCAGAGAACCTGCTCCTCCGGAATGCCGAACTTATGCAGACACTGTGGCTATTCAAAGGAATGTGTTTATTTAAGGGAATGAATATATTAATGTGAGCTCTGTTACCTATCAGACAGTAGAAGAGTTTTAAGATTTATTGGAAATTTTGTCACACCAGGATTGGAATACTTTACAGACATTTTAAAGAACTATGAGAATTGTTTTTACTTTTAAATTGTCATTTCATCCAACTTTTAGCATTGTAAAAGAACACTTTGAAAGATGAACAGAATTTAAAAAAGGATGAAAATTGAAAAAAAAGAAAAGAACTTAGTAAAACATCAAAGACACCAAAGACATCCAGTTTTCTAGGCCATAGTCAATTGTCCTGACTTTTGCCTTGCCACTAGAGTTGGATGACTCTAGATGAGTAAGGCTGAAGACTCAATGTAATTCTGCCTCACTTATACCCAATTCACATGAGCCAAGACATCACCACATGATCTCATTGGTCCTCTTCAAAAACAAAAGACAAACAACAATGACATTTTGTTTTTAAATGTGTGTAAGCATATTACTTCACGCAGTAGCATGTGAATGACTTGGAGATAGATTTCTTTTTTCCCTTTTGGTCTTGGCATCTTTACCGCCCAGCAAAGCATTTAGCAAACAGCCGATGCCTAATATATATGTATGTATGTATATGTATATGTATATGTATATTTAATTTTAATTAATTTTCTAAAGATGAAAAAAAACCAAAAAATGTCTACCCTCAACATGTTAACCTTCTACTAAAAAAAAAGAAATATTTAAGATGATTTTTTAAATCAAAGGCTACTACAGTAGCAATCTTGTAAAATGTTACTTCAATATTATTCAGTAGAATGAAATAGTAACTTTGAGGACTGGAATTATGAAGTTTTTTCTTTCGCGTATGATTTACCAAAACAGGGTATAATGTCTTGCTTAGAATTAGATGTTGTTAGTATCTACGATCTCATCAGCATGAAAAATTCCTCATTTGCTCATCAAAGAGACTTAATAAATTTTTGTTAAATGAAAAATATTATATAATTATATCATCTTACATCCTCTAAAATATTACTGCAGTTTTTATCCTGCTTGAAATGCTTACCAACATTATCTTATGCACTGAGGGCATGTAGCATCTCTAATAAACAATGGATTTATCATGTATTCACATCTCCAACTTTAATTTTTTTCTTTCTTTGACAACTTTATTCATATATGTAACTACTGTCAAAACATTTCAGGCTTAGATACACATTTGTGTGTTCCCTATTTCTATTCAAAAAAGGTAAAATTATCGGTTATTAAATATTGAGTAAACAAAGCTCTAAAAAATCACAATAAATTCAATCCTCTGCTGTTTAGAATATAATGTTCTAAAATATCAGTTACTAAAAATATGTGTGGTTAATGTGTTTGGTAGTTTAGCCAAAGGCAATCTTTTGGTTATAAAGCTAATTCTAGCAATATATGCAATGGTTATCACAGGACATAATATCAAAATGATTTTCAGCTATTGGGTAATTGTGACGGAAATATACTCAGTTTACTCAACACATTATTTTGAAGTAGGAATAATTTAGGGGCCATAGAGATAATTACAAAGTTCTTTTATATTTTCATCCTACAATAACAAATATCCTCTTATTTTCCCCAACCAATTATCTCTAACACCCTTCTCAGAAAATCATCTGAGAAATTAATTCACAATAGACCTTGTCAATCCTTTCCTCATCAATTTATTATCAATTTCAGGGATATCTGCTTGCTCAAAACAAACAAATAAAATAATTTCCAAAAAGGCAGTTGAATCCAAGGGGTGAAAAAAAGCTGTATTGTGAAGTTGAATGGATATAGTTTTTTGTGGGGGGTGGATGGGTAGAGGTGATGTTTTTTTAGTAGTGGTACAGAAAGACCTTTCTCCAACTTTTATAATTATGTATAATAACAGTCAGTTTAGCAGATACTTAGCACTTAGTAACTTAGGGCCAAGTAGCACTTAGTAACATAGGGCTAAGTATGGAAGGTGTGAGCCCTGTCCGCTCTTGAGAGGATATGAACTCCCCTGTTGACATGGAAGAAGGGTATTGGCTGAGACAGGAGGCCAGTGTGTGTATATAAGCAAGAATTCCAGAGACAGAGAGAGAGAATTGGAATTTTCCTGTTGGAGGAAGCAGGATTGTCTCAGCATTTGGGCTGCTAGACTGAAGAATTGAGTTGGAGTTTTCTTAAGAGACAGACAGAGACAGAGAGAGAGAGAGAGAGAGAGAGAGAGAGAGAGAGAGAGAGACAGAGAGAGACAGAGAGACAGAGAGAGACAGAGAGACAGAGAGAGACAGAGAGAGAGACAGAGAGAGAGACAGAGAGAGTTGCTGTCCCAGCATCAGGAAGCTGACTGAGACCTGAGATAGAGTTTTCCTGAGACCAGAATCTGGTGAAGGCCGCCCTGAAGGCCAATATTCCTTCTGGGTCCTAGGGCCAGTTGAACTGCTGGAGGGCTGAAGAAGCATAACCAGGATAAGATTTTGTTTGTTCATGGCCTGGCTTGATAGAGATATTATTTAGAATGCTCTGCAATCTTCTAGGGCTTGAAGCAATCAACACAAATAATTTTCAAATAGGAGAGTTTGTATAGCCTCTCCATCTATAGAGAAATTTCTTCTCTTTGAACTCTCTGCAGTATATCATTCATCAGGAGGCAACATCTTTGGTATTTGAGGTCAACAAGTAATAAACACAGTGGGATCTTTCATTCCCTGAACCTTTCAATTAATTCTCGAACTATAAAGATTTAGTCTGCTGGATAATATAATTTGTGAAAACTATTTTTTTTCAAACCTATATCAAGATAACTTCAATGTCTAGTTAGATTTTTCTCAAAGATTTTGTATTAGGAAAAGGATATTTTGCATAAGTAGATTTCTAGTTTACTGTGCTTTCTATATGAAGTTCTTTTGGTTTGAACTTCTTGGAACAGAAGAACTTCTTATCCTCCTAGGATAAGCTGATGACTTGAAATCTCATTATAATACTGTTAAACTCAGCCTTGGGTATTTAACATTTCCTTGACTGCCTTACCCTCTTCTCCCCTCTGATTGGAGGACTGAATGTTGAAGCACTAAACCTACTGCTTTCCATCTTTCTTTTCTGCATTGTCTTCTCCCATTAGATTGTAAACTCCTTGAAAATAGACGGGGTCATAATTTGTATCTGTTACATGATAGATGCTTTCTATGTGTTCATTGAATCAATTTCAAACGCAATCCAGGCATATGGTGAGTCACCTTTTATGATGTCAATCTTAATTGAATTTAATTACAAGTCTTTAGTATTCTTCCTTCTTTCAGATACTTTCAGACAGAATCCTTCAGTAGTGTTTTGCCTCCAGCATTAAGCCCCTAAAATTTTACTTGGTGCTGGTCAATTGTTCTTGGAATTTTAATTTTCCTTAGTGATATTTTTTTCTTCCTCATATAGCATATTAAAGATTCCTATAAAGAACAAAGGTGGTAATTCCAATTGTTAGTGATGGTAAAAAAAAGCTTATGTTAAAAAAAAACTTTAGTGGCTTTTTCTTTCTATTTTCTTCATTAATGTAGTTTTACTCTCACGCCTTATGGTTTCTATGTGAATCTTGCCACAAGAAATCTATGTGCTAAAAGCTAAGGAACAAATTCCTTATTACATTCTACTGTTTTTGAAATGATTCAAATATAGTACTGAATAATTATTGCTATTATAAAAGCAGATATCAAGTATGGAAAACTGAGGATATGGAAAAGAGCAAGTAGAAGCGGGGTTTGGGAAACGGATTTTGTTCAAAGGAGAATCTTTGTTTACCCATAGTTATGTTAAAAACTTGCCTTATCAAGTCACTTTCTAGTCAAACTAATGTGTCTGATGATTCTCTTTCCAGGAAGATATGTGTGGCATATTAATAAGTATCAAATCACCAATTCCACTTATTATTCTTATATCCTCAGGTTTTGAGAAAGATGTGAATATTCTGACTTGGCAAATGTTTTATCCATTTGAACACTATTATAAGCCAGACAAATGGCACCTACCTGATAGAGTGAATAGAGCACTCACTGGTCCTAGAGTCAGAACTAATCTTTCTGTATTCAAATATGACCTCAGATGTGTACTGACTTTGTGACACTGGGCAAGACACTTAATTCTATTTGCCTCAGTTTCCTCATCTGTATTAAAATATGGAGAAGGGAATGGCGAACCACTCTAATATATTTGCTAGCAAAAAATAAAATCTTGTCAAAAAGTGTCAGACATAACTGAAGCAACTAAACAACAACATAAGCCATTTGAAGACCTGACTTCTTAGTGGTAGATAATATAATATTGACAGGTAATATAATCAATATAGTTGGAGTAAGAAAGGCAATTCAACATGGAAAGAAGGGACCCCTTCCTAGGCAGAAACATACATACCTCACTTTATCATTTAAAGTATCTTCAGAATATTCTGACTTATATTGTAATGGTAACCATGTATCATCAGCCTTTTTCAATACTAATATATATTATATGTTTCTATATGCATATCTCTCTATCATACAGCTAGATAGATAGATTGTGGGATGGGAAACTTCCTAAAATTGACCAGAAAAAGGATCAACAGTAGAGCTTTGGAAAGCAAATTATGAGAAGTAGTTGGGAAAATTGTGTAATATCCAGGGACCTACAGTGAACTAGCTGGCACAGATATTAAAATGTGTTTCTACTTCAAGCCATTCACAGAAATTGTTCAGTGAAATATATACATAAATGCAGGACTGGTGAGGAAAATATACATTACAAAATTTTAGCCTTCTTATTTTGAAACAGAAGTATCATTCAACATTCTCACACATGGTGGGGATGTGAGTGTATTAAAAGGGAAAAATAGAATGTAATACCTATATGACTACTGCTATTATTACATCAACTTCAAGCAGTTAGTCTAATAACTATATTTGTCATAGAAGACTCGATCTTATTTAAGAATAAGGAAAAGAGAAGACTGTATTAAAAGGAATTTTTAAAAATAGTGAGATTAAATCCATAAGTCTCATAGCACAGTGACACCTTGGAAGATTTGAAACTAGATGTCAGGTTTGTCCTAGTGCGGCTTTAGGTGAAGATAAAATGCCACAAGAGAGCTTTAAAAATATTCAAAGTTAAGTAGCTTTATGAAGAGGAATTTTAGAACTGTGTGTTACATTTGGATATATTAGGTAGCTGAGAATCTGCCTTTATAAGAAGCTTTTAAAGCTATTAGAAACCTTCTAATTTTATATTTTCCATTAAGAAAAAGATAGAAAACAATTATTTTAATGGTGTATTTTTGAAGTAGTGTTGAGAGGAAAATAAACGTGATATTATTAATCCACTGTTAGATTATTATGCTAACTGAGCTAAGAAAATTTTGTAATTCATTGAGGTGCAACAGTGAAATGTTGAAAATTAAATACATCATAACATAGGTGATTTTAAAGTGTTAAATATGCAACAGGACTTAGAGAAATACAACTGTGAATTACTCAGGATGTGTATATGTTACCTTGCTAGTTGAAAATCGCCTTACAATATAAACTGGGTAGAATTCATTGGCACATCACTGAAATTCATAAATTTTTCTATTATAAGGACCCTCATGAAGTGTTACTGTAACACCTCATTTAATAAAGAGGTGACCTTGAGTTCTCAGAGATCATTCCAGTGATGCATAAGTTCTGGCAAATCCTATAGAAGTAAAAAGTCATCAGTACAAATGATATATTGTTGTTCCTAGCCAGAAAAGTTTGGTGAGGCTTTTCATCCAAGTGTTGGTCACCAAGTAATGATACTTGATTATTTTTAACAAGAAGAGCACACAGAGAGCCTGGAACAAGCTATAGAATGTAGAGTATCTCAAACTCATCAATGACTGAAAATACCTCTTCAGTCAAATTTTCTAAACCAGTCATACTATTGAATATCATCAACTACATGAGAATAGTTTATATTATTAAGTTGGGTGTTTCCTATTAGAAGATATGTGATTATTTTTAAATGGAAATTAATAAAATATGTTAACTATGTAATGATATACATCTTGTTTATTGAGAAAAATTCTTTCCGTTAAGTAGTATATTTTTCATTTATCAAGGATATTAAGGCAAGAGGGAAAATGACATCTATTGAAATAGAATTTTTACTTTAAATATTTCCCAAATGAAGAAAAGATAGAGGAATAATGATGTCACTTAGGTTCCAAATATTAGAGAATCCCAAAATGTTTTTTTCCCTTCACTTTCTACACGTATCAGTAAGGGAACAGGAAAAAAAAAGACTATTCACTTATGTGTCACAAAGTGATTTTTTTAAGGTAATCTCTGAAAAATAGATTTGTTTCCATTAGGAGCTGTACATGTGATGATTTTTCCCCCTTTTTGCAGGTCCTACCCACATTTTTCTTTAAACGTATTTTAGAATAAAAACATCAACGAGCTAGTTTCTGATCATAGTCAATTGGGTGGGGGAAATTGCCTGCTTCTTAATTTCACATATATCTGTACTCTAGATAAAGGTTTTGGAAAGCAACTGTTGATGGACAAATTTGGGAGTCAATACATATCTTTAATTTATTCATATACATTCCATATTCTTCTCTCCTTTCACAGAATTATAGAATTTCAGAATTAGTGAGCCCAGAGAAGAATGTGTCAACTGGTAACTGAATGGGAATTATTTCTACCACTTCTCTGAGCAGTGGTCATATGATCTTCACTTGAAGACTAATTGACAGGAAATTCAATATCTTCAATTCTGCTTTAGAAAACCTCCAATTTTGTCATAGTTGAGTTTTGTTTGTTTTATAAAGTTTTGTTTTCCCCTATCAATGAACCAAGGAAACAGAGGTGATAGAATATAGGGTATGCGAGAGTTTTATTCTTGGTGAGAAGTACCACTGCTTCAAAGGAGAAGAGAGGTGATGACAATCACTTTTAAGATAATAAAATGGGGAAAGTTGAGCTTAAAAAGAATGTACTCTATTTTCCTAATAAAATATTAATTTAGGTCTGTGGTGTCCTGAATGAGGAAAAATCATTAAAGGTGGAATACAAAACATGGTGACCTGTTAAAAAAATCATAACAGACACTGTGACCAGCATAGGACCTGTACATGACCAGTGTCTCAACTGGAATGCCTAATTATTTACACAGTAGCACAGGATAAATTCCTTAATCTCTAAAAACTGCGTTCAGTAAAAGTATAAGTTAAAATATTAGCCAAAACATTATAACTAAGCAGAAAAACCTCGTGTCGATCAATCCACAATGAAGCACCCTATAACTCCTCCATTTTTCTGATTTCTCTAATTACTGCAGGAATTTTGGGGGATCTTTTTGAGGATCCACTGAATCAGCTGGCAGCTGTCCCAGGGTGTCCCTGTTTATAAGTATATATAACAATTTATTAAACTCCTGTAATCAATATGGAACATTATGACCTCTTCCTTTGATAGCAAACTCACCTCATGATTATGGGAGAGGCATAGGGTTCCCAAGTCAGGGGAATTCTAGACCTTCTAAGGTCTTTCTGAAAGAAAGATTGAAAAGGTTGTATAAGAGGCTTGAGTAAAGGAGAGGAGAAAATAAATTTGAATAATTACTATTTTGGAATAAAATAGACTACATAAAAGAATTTGTACTGAGAGCTCAGTTGTATTCCATCTCTGTCATTTACATGTGGGATGCTGGGCAAATAATTTGATCTCTTTGGGCCTTTTTATAAATCCATGGAGTTGGGCTAGATGACTTCTAACATCCCTTCCAGCCCTAAGACCATGATCCTAGGATCCTATGAATAATGAATATGAGGCACCAATTTGGGTTAATAGAAACATCCACAAGGATGTTATACTTTGGAATATGTGTCTCTTTACTTATGTGTCTACACATCACTAACTTTTTTAATATCAAGTTAGTTTCTGCAATATCCAAGATTCCACATTAAACTGTTTCTTTTATATATTTATTTATTTTTAGTGTTTGCTATATCCATCCTTTCTGTGTTTGCCTACTAGATAGCTCAATGAGGATTTGCTGGGGATTAAAAAACCTCATTCAGTACATAAATATAGACAGTTAAGTGGATGTTTTTTCTTTAATGGCATTTCTCTAACACAATATAACTTAATCCATTCAGATATGTTTCAGTTAAACAAATATTTATTTTAATATTGGATTGTGCCAAGCATCCTTGTGCCAACCATCATTAAGAGAGATTAAAAATTATATTTTTACTGCCCACAGTGGAATGATATATTTTATATTATCTTATATATGAGTATAATAGAAGGCAAAGTTTGATAAGGAAGAAAAGGAGGGACTCAGATGAAGTGGTCTAGGAAAATGTGAAAGAAAATGGAGATTATGTTAAGTGAGATCAAGAAAAGCTTCAGGATAAAAGTGTCATTTGAAGTGAACCTTGAAGGAAGGGAAGAATTGTTCATGTTCAGAGATGAGGGGGGAAAGGATTCCAGGCATATAGGTCAGTATTTAAGAATACACAGAGTTGAAAGATAAAAGATGAAGATAAGGGAGGAAAAGTTTTGGTCTATTTTGTTTCAGAATAAAGTATTTAAAGAGCTGTTACATAAACTAAGGTTGGAAAGTCAGATTGGAGCCTACCAGTCAGAGAGTCTTAAATGCCAGGTTAATGAGTTTAGATTTGATCCTGAATTCAATAGAGAGCTCCTGAATGATTTTTTAAGAAAGGAAATGGCATAATAGCATCTGGGCATTAGGAGAATGATTTTGACACCTATTTAAAGTATAGCGTAAAGAGTGAAAAGAATAGAACCAGGAGGTCACTTAAAAAGATGCCAAAATATCACAGGTCATAACTGGTTATAGAACTTGGCCTAAGAATGAGATGAATTTTATTTTGATTCCCCCTTTATAACTATGTAATAGTGTAATTTGAGTAAATCATCTTGCTTACCTGGACTTCAGTTAACTGATCTGGAAAATATGGAGTGTGTGGTAGATAACTTCTAAGATATTTTTTAGCTTAAAAGTTCCAAATTTAAAGAACCTCTTTAAAAACCTGTCTGACAAAAGGTTTACCACCAATAAAAATGACTGAATTCCCTGGTATTTGAGACAAGACAAAAAATTTTTATTCAGTTGTTTTCAATACCAAGTAAAACACTCAGATTTTTATTTAATTAGAGGTTGAGGAATATTGGAACTTCATAGCCACATCCATACATGGATTAACATCTAATTTATTATTAAGGTATCTAAATTTGAAAGGAGGTATGACATTTTCTTAAACATTTCTGAGCTTTTTGGTGAACTATGAAGTCATATTTTTCTTTGAGTAAATATAACTGAATCTTTAACAAATATTTGAGTTTCTCAAAAGATTTGCTGCACATATGATGAACCATTCCACTTTTCTATTTTGCTTAATGTGGTTTTCCTTTTGAATGCACCAGGAATATCCAGAATAATTTATTTTTCACTAATAGGAAGCAAGAAAAAGTTGCTGAAATAAAAGCAATCAATTTTTAATCAAATATTCTAACTCCAAAGATAAAAATTAGGGTAAAAAAGTAAGCATAGATCTTCTGAGACCCTAAGCCTCAGTTAAATTTCACTTTTATGTTGAAGTTTAATGTAATTTATTTATGTACTGAAAAAAGGACTTTAAAATTAGCCATTTACTCATTCAGTATTTATAGTAGATTTCTATTTGACCATTACGAGATAATTAAAAATTCACCAAAATATGTACATGATTCTTTTGTTGGTTAAGATGATTTAACAAAAATTAGCAATCTGAAAAAGGTGTGACTATTTCAAGAAACAATTTTACTGATTTTTCTACTGACATCAACTGAATTATTCAAAGAGATGTATCTTCAGCAAGTTGAGTCTCATTCCCACATTGAAGAAATAAGAGGTCAAAGCAAATGAAAATGTCAGGAAATCATGAAAATATAGATTGTACAAATGTGTAAAACTGTAAAAAAAAACATGTTTAGATGGGAGCATAGAAGCACCAAGGTTTACCAGCTCCCAGATAGACACCTCAAATACCCATAAAATATGACTCTAGACAAATTTTAGTGCTTCAAAACTCACAAAAATACAGAAAACACATCTCTTGGTGAAGACAGCTTGGCATGAAGGGGTCATTGCAGCAGACTGGGATCCAAAACCAGCCCAGCCTGAAAACATGGACTGGCCCAAGGGCACTCAGGAGGAGCCATAGCTGGAGTCTCCAGGAGAGCAGATCAGTGGCAGCTGTGGCAGTTTCCAGATTTATCAAACTTGAAGACATAAGGACTAAGTGAAAGGTCAGTGGAATTCAGCTAAAGTTTGGAGAGAAAAGTGTTCTGGCCAAACTGCACCCAGGGCAAGGAAGTCACAAAAATGGCAGCCTTGTGGCCTCTAGGGAGCTGTTTCAGAGCTCCTGGTCAGCAGACTGCAGGGGTCATTAAGAAGGCTAAGTGCTCTTGCATAGAGCAGCCTACATCCAGATTGTGGTCTTCAATGGTGGTCCTGGGTTGTGTTTTCAGTGAGCCAAAGCCGGTGGAGGCCTCAGAAGCTCCCTAATAGCTCTGGCAGCTGTGAAAACCCCAGTGATTTGGGACAGAGATTTCCCCTCTGGAAGCAGAGTTCTACATAGCTAAAAAGACAAATAACTTACTGGCATCATGAGCAGGGAAAGGAAGCAAAGTAAGAACATCCATTGAACTCTGGAATCCTTTTTGGGGGACAAAAAGGATCAAGGCATGGAACTGAAAGAAGACAACAGAGACATAACTCCCACACCAAAAGCTTCCAAGGGACATGAATATGGCCTACAGGCCAGAGATCAGTTTGAGAAGTGGAGGAAAAATTGGGAAGAGAAAAGAGAACGATGTAAGAAAATCATGAAAAAAGAGTCAACAACCTGACTGAAGAAAATAAAACCTTAAGAAAAAGATTAACTCAAATGGCAAAAGAGGCCCAAAAAAGCCAATGAGGAGAAAAATACATTAAAATGCCATAAAAAGACAAATCTGTCAGAGGGAAAATGAATCTCAAAAGCATTCTGAAGAGAATAATTCCTTCATAATTATAGTGGAGAAAGTGGAAGCCAATGACTTTATGAGAAATCAAGATGCTATTAAACAGTTAAAAACAAATGAAAAACATGGAAGGCAATGTGAAATAACTCCTGGAAAAAAACACTGACCTGGAAAATAGATCCAGGAGAGACAATTTAAAAATTATTGAACTACCTGAAAGCCATGATCAAAAAATGAACAGAAAAGCATCATTCAAAAAATTCTCAAGAAAAATTACCCTGATATTTTAGAATCAGAGGGCAAAATACAACTTGAAAGAATTCACCAACCAACTCTTGAAAAAGATCACCAAAAGAAAACTCCTAGAAATGATATTGCCAGGTTCCATAATCCCCTGATAAAGGAGAAAATATTGCAGGCTGCCAAGAGGAAGCAATTTACTGTAAAAACACAATTAGGATAACCCAGGATCTGGCAGCTTCTACACTGATCAAATGGCCTGGAATGTGATATTCCAAAGATCAAGGGAGCCAGGAGTAAGACCAAGAATCACCTACCCAGCAAAATGGAGTATAATGTTTCAGGGGAAAATATGGTCATTCAGTGAGGTGGAGGAATTTCAAGCATTCTTCCTGAAAAAACCAGAACTAAACAGAAAATTTGACATTCAAACACA
>CM053601.1:115513200-115529778 GCA_028646575.1 Pseudocheirus occidentalis | reverse complement strand
TATAGGGGGTATATATACATATGAATACATATGTGAGTGTATATATATATATATATATATGTGTGTGTGTGTGTGTGTGTGTGTGTGTACATAGACAGAGGGTATAGGATCAATTAAATAAGAAGGGATATTATTTTAAAAGGTGATATTGAGTGTTGGGAGAGGAATAGAATGAGAGAGGACAGAGAGAAACAGAATTGGGTTAATCATCTCATATATTAGAGGCAAGGGACAACTGTTAAACTGGAGGGGAAGAATAGGCAGGCAAAAGTGAAAGGATCAACCTTACTCTCAAGGAATTTGGCTTAGGGCAGTAATGGCATACACTCCAAATTGGGTATCTTGCCCCACAGGAGAGTAGGGGGAAAGGGAATGATATTAGCCATGATGGGGGCGGGGGGAGGTTGGTGGGGGAGTGCTGTTAGAAGCACACCGTTTTTAATGGGATAAGGACAAAGTAGAGAATAGAACAAGTGGGTGGGGCAGAATAGAAAGGAGAGAAATTTAGTCAGTCTTTCACAGTATGTCCATTGTGGATATGTTCTACATAACTACACATGTACAGCCTGTATTGTCTTTGCAGTGGGGGTGAGTGACAAGGGAGATATGGAAAGAATCTAGAATTTAGTTTTCCAAAATCAAATTTTAAATATATAAATGTATATATTTATGTGTATTATTATTATTATCATCATCATCATCATTTTATTATTATTATTATTATTAACAAGCAACTGGGAATTCAGATATACAGGCACTCGGGTAAAGAGGTCCATCTTGCCCTACTGGAAAGTCATAGGAGTAATGGGGTAGTGTATAGGAGAGAGTAGATTGGGGGAGGGTGTAAACATGGGATCGCTGTTTTAGGGTAAGAGGTCAGGGAAAGATGGGGCGAAAATTTTTAACTCAAAATCTCATGGAACTTAATGATGTAAAGTAAAAATAAAGAAACGTTGATTAAAAAAAAAGAAAACTGGGCATCTAAAATTTGCTTTAAGATGTCATGTGAATATCTATTCATTCTCTTTATTTTTTCAATTTCATTTCTGAACCACATCAGTTTTTCTTCTCTACAACTGAAACCTAAATGTTGCCCTATTAAGTTTTAGACAAATATGAGCAGATATTTGAAAAAAAACAACAGGTTTATACTGTAACAAACACTATTTATCCCTGTTTTCTAAATATAACTGTTACTTAGTCAACATTTTTTGTTAAAATATGTAGCCAAAGAAAACATTAATTATAATTCCTCTTCTTAACTGACATGGGAATTCTTAGCTAAATTGTTTCTACCAGATTTTCTATCTCCATATTTCTGTCTCATAGTTCCCTCAGGAGGTATATTTGCTCTACATTTATATTGGAAATGATTTAGTTCTTGGGCAAAACCTTTTTCTGAGTTTGTGAACAGTTTCTGTCTTCCATTATCACTTATAAATGTAAGAATTTAAAGAATTTTCCATATGTAGAGATATCTTGGATTAATAAATTCTACTCTACCTTATATAATATATAGTGTGAAGACTACTGTCCCTTATCTTTGCACTTTTACAAAAGTATCTTCTCCTTTTGGTAATAAGACTTTTGCAATATATATTTATTTTTGTGTGCACCTGTGGTATGTGTGTGTGTGTGTGTGTGTGTTTTGCACTAATTTAGAATATATGAGTTTTAGGGATTCTGGAACCTGTATAAAGTTTGTTTACTGACCATCAGGGCTTAGAATTGTTTTTGACACATGGATATTTTGTGTTATTCCTTTTTTTAATAATTTTTTTTTGTTTTCTTGTTTACATCCTTCATTCTCATGAGATTTTTGAATTACAAATTTTATCTCTGTCTTTCCTCTACCCCAACCCCAAAACAGCATTCCCACTGAAAAGCACCTCCCCTAATCTGCTCACCAACTTTATGGTAGGGCAGGGAGGGTCTCCCTACTCCAGCCCCTGTGTATCTCAATTCCTAGTTGCAGGTATTGCAGAGCTTTAAATTTTAGATTCTTTTGATGCATCCCTTGTTCACCCACCCTCACTGGAAGGACAATCAATTCAATACAAGCTGTGGATGTGTGATTATACAGGACATCTTCATAGTGGACATATTGTGACAGTGATCATATGTCCCTCCTTCCTATCCCTCCCCTCCTTGTTCTCTTCTCTATGCTGTCCCTGTCCCTTTACTGAAGTGTGTGCTTCCAGCATCCCTCCCCCAAACCCGGCCTTCCCATCCAACATCCCCCTCTCATCCCCATGCCCCCTACTCTCGTGTTTGGCATGATGCCCACTTTAGCGTTTATGCCATTTCTTCCCCAAGCCAAATACAATGAGAGTAATTGAAAGTTAATGTGTAACAGTTATCCCTTGCGTCTTCTGTATGGGATGATTAACCACATATTGTCTTTCCCTGTCTCCTCTCATTCTAGTCCTCTCCCACCTCAGAATTTCACCTTTTAAAGGATCATCCCTTCTTATTGAATGGATCCTATACCCTCTATATACACATATACACACATATTCGTACACATATATAGCCTCCTATATAGACATATGTGTAAGTATATATGTACTTTTGTATTCCCTTCACCTATGTTCATACAAAGAAAAGTTTCATAAGTTACTATTATCGTTTTTCCATATTGGCATGTAAATAATTCAAATTTGATAAGTTCCCTGTGATTTCTTTCCCATGTTTACCATCTCATGCTTCTTTTTTTGATTATCAAATGTTCTGTTAATTTCTGTTTTTTCAGCAAGAATGCTTGAAAGTTCTCCACCTCATTGAATGTCCATATTTTACCCTGGAATAATATGCTCAATTCGCAGGGTAGTTGATTCTTGGTTTTAATCCCAGCTCTCTTAATCTTCGAAATTTCATATTCCAGGCCCTTCTATCCCTCAGTGTAGAAGCTGCCAGATCCTGGGTTATCCTGATAGTGCTTCCACAGTATTCAGATGGTTTTCTCTTGGCAGCCTGTAATATTTTAACTGGGTATTCTGGAACCTGGCAATAACATTACTTGGAGTTTTCTTCTGGAGATCTTTTTGAAGAGGTGAACGGTGAATTCTTTCAAGTTCTATTTTGCCCTCTGATTCTGAAACATTTGGGCAATTTTCTTTGAGGATTTCTTGAAGGATGCTTTCCCAGTTCTTCCCTTGGTCTTGGGTTTCAGGTAGATCATTAATTTTCTGATTGTCTCTCCTGGATCTATTTTCCAGGTCAGTGGTTTTTTCAAGGAGATATTTCACATTGCTTTCTATTTTTTTATTTCTTTTAAACTGTTTAATAGTGTCTTGATTTCTGGTAAAGTCATTAGCTTCTACTTGCTTTTCTTGATTGTTGTATTTGAAAGTAACATTTTCTATTCAGATCTGGTCCTTAATATCAAGAATGCTTGAAAGCCTTCTACTTTATTGAATGCCAGCTTCCCCAGCAGAATTATGCTACATTTTGCTGAATAGATGATTCTTGGTTTTAATCCTAGTCCCTTTGATCTCCAGAATATCATGTCCTAAGCCCTCTGATCTCCTTAATGTAGAATTTGCTAAATCTTGTGTTATCCTCAGTGTGTTTCCATGACACTTGAATAATTTCTTTCTGTCTGCTTTCAATATTTTCTCCTTGACCTGGGAACTCTGGAATTTATTTTATTTTTATTTTTTAAAATAGTTTTTAGCTGTTTTCTTGTTTACATCATTCATTTTCATTACATTTTCGAATTACAAATTTTCTCCCCATCTTTCCCGTGCCTCAACCCTAAAACAGCAATCCCAGTGTAAATCCCCTCCCCTGCTCTGCTCTCTTACTTTCTGGTAGGGCAGGGAGGGTCACCCTATCCCAGCCCCTGTGTATCTTAATTCCTAGTTGCAGGTATTGCAGAGCTTTGAATTCTAGATTCTTTTGATTCATCCCTTGTCACCCACCCCCACTGGAAGGACAATCAATTCAATACAGGCTATGGATGTATGATTATACAGGACATCTTCATAATGGACATATTGTGAGAGTGATCATCTGTCTCTCCTTCCTATCCTTTCCCCCCGTTGTTCTGTTCTCTACCCTGTCCCCATCCCTTTACTGAAGTGTGTGCTTCCAGCATTTCTTTCCTATGTTTACCTTCTCATGCTTCTTGTGCTTGATTGTCAAATTTTCTGTTCAGTTCTGTTTTGTTCTTTTTTTTTTCAGTAAGAATGCTTGAAAGTCCTCTACCTCGTAGAATGAGAATATTTTTCCCTGGAATAATATGATCAATTTTGCTGGGTAGTTGATTCTTGGTTTTAATCCCAGCTCCCTTAATCTTCAAAATATTGTATTCCAGATACTTCTATCCCTCAGTGTAGAAGCTGCCAGACCCTGGGTTATCCTGACAGTGCTTCTGCAGTATTATTTTTTTTTCATTTCTTTGTAACTGTTTAATGGTATCTTGGTTTCTCATAAAGTCATTAGCTTCTACTTGCTCCACTCTAATTCTAAAGTAATTATTCTCTTCAGAATGCTTTTGAGATTCTTTTTCCATCTGGGAAATTCGACTTTTTAAGGCATTCTTCTCCTCATTGACTTTCTGGGCCTCTTTTGCCATTTGATTTAATCTATTTTTTAAAGAGTTGTTTTCTTCAGTCATGTTGTTGACTCTTTTTTCATGGTTTTCTCGCATCATTCTCCTTTCTCTTCCCAATTTTGGCTCTACTTCTCTTATTTGGTTTTCAAAGTCCTTTTTCAGTTGTTATATAGCTTCTAGGGATTCTTCAATTGTCTTGGAAGCATTTGGTGTGGGAGTTCTGAGTTCTGAGCTGTCTTCCTCCCATTATATGCTTTGATCCTTTTTGTCCACAAAAAAAAGGATTCTAGAGTTTTATTGCTGTTCTTATTTTGTTTCATTTTCCTCACATTGGCCAATCAATTAATTGTGGGTTTTTTTTTGTTTTTTTCTTTTAGCTCTGTGAAACTCTGCATCCAGTGGGGAAAGCTCTGTTCCAAATCGCTGGGGTTTTCCCAGGTGCCGGGGCTATTGGGGGGGTGTTTCAAGTCCCCCAGGTTTAGCTTGCTGAAAGTGCATCACAGGACCATCACCGAAGACCACGATAAGGATCCAGGCCACTCAATGTGGATTCAGTAGGCCAGGGGCTCTGAAGCAGTCTGGCGGGGGCTGCTGCCAGTTCTAGCAGTCCCCCCCCACGGCTTCCTTGCCCCAGGGGCAGACTGGCTAAACTGCTTTTACTCCCCCAGATTAATTTTCAAAGTTTCACTTTCACTAACCGTCTCTGACCCTGGTTTGCGGGATTTGAAGATCCCCTCAGGTAGGTGTTTTAGATCTTCTCTGAAGTAGACTCAAGCTGCATCTTGGGAGGCTCAGCTCCTCCTGGCTGCCCTGGGGCCTGGCCTGGCCACAGTTGCAGTTTTGGGCTGGACCCGTCTCTGCTCCTGTGTGAGCTGCCCATCTCCCATCCTTGTTCCTCACGTCTTGGCAGATGTGGAGGGGCTGTAGACTGTAGATCCTCTTCTCTGAAGACTGCCTGCAGCATGGCTGGGCTCAGCTCAGCTCAGCCCGGCTTCTTCCTATCACCACGGGCCTGGCCATGGTCTGAACTTTAGGCTAGGCCAACCCCTGCTCCTGGCCGCCACGCTGAGCCCCTGCTGCTGAGCTGCCTTGAGCAAGAGATGTGTTTTCTGTATTTTTGTGAGTCTGAGAGTCCTTGACTTTGTCTGGGATCATAATTTTGTGGGTGTTTAGGTTGGCGGTGTGGTAGCTGCAGGACCTTGCTGCTTCTATGCCTTTATCTTGGCTCCGCCTCCCAGAACTCTGGAATTTAACTACAGTATTCCTATGAGCTTTCCTTTTGGGATGTCTTTCAGGAGGTTATTAGTGGATTCTTTCCATTTTTATTTTATCTTCTGGTTTTAGAATATCAGGGCAGTTTTCCTTGATAATTTCTTGAAAGATGACGACCAGGCTCTTTTTTTTCATGACTTCTAAATAGTACAATAATTTTTAAATAATCTCTCCTGGATCTATTTTCCAGATCTATTATTTTGCCATTGAGATATTTGACATTGTCTTCTATTTTTTTCTTTTGGTTTTGTTTTACAATTTATTGATTTATTTATTGATTAATGGCTCCATAGAGCCATTAGTTTCCATTTGGTCCATTTTGATTTTTAAGGAGTTATTTTTTTCAGTGAGTTTTTGGACTTTCTTTTCCATTTGACCAATTTTTCTTTTTAATTTTTTCTTCTCCTCATTGGCTTTTTAGACCCCTCTTTCATTTGGGTTAGTTTTTTTTAAGGTTCTCTTTACTTCAGCATATTTGGAGTTTCTTGGAGAGCGGTTGACTAATTTTTTATTATTTTCTTATATTACTCTCATTTATCTCCTCAATTTTTATTTTACTTCTCTTATTGATTCTCAAAATACTTTCTGAGGGTTGATGCTCTTCCATGACCTGCAACGAATTCATATTTTTTTGGAGGCTTTGAATGTAGGAACTTTGACTTTATTGTCTTCTTCTGGTTGTATGTTTTGTTCTTCCTTGTCTCCAATGTAAGATTCTATAGTTTCTTTTTTCTGCTGTTTTCTCATTGTCATGGACGATTACTTGACTTTTTAGTTCTTTACTATGGTAGGATTCTGCTTCAGTTGTGGAGGGTTTACTCTCCCAACCTGCTTTGAGCAATATTTTTACAGATCTATAAATTTTCAATTCTTTCATGGCTGTATGATCAAAGGAGATGTGTTTACTTCTCTCCTGGTCTGTGTTTGGTCTGTGAGTGACCACAACCCCTCTTTTCTGACTTGGAATTTTAAGGATGATTCCCTCTCCATTGCCCCTGTAAGTTCTGACATGCCAGTGGTCCTCCTCACCACACAACTACTACCCAAGACTGTGACCTAGATCCAAGCATGGGAAAAGCAAGATAATCTTGCCTGAATACCAGCAAAAAGATCCCTGCAATCCCCCTCTGATCAGCCACTCAATTCCTCTACTATCTGTGTGTCAAGGGCTGTAGAAGCAGCCACTGCCACTGCTGTCCTGGGGCTGTGGCCAGAACATGCTTCTCTCTCAAACAGGTCTGACAGACCTTTCTTACTGACTTTCTAAAATGTCTTTGAGGTTTGTGGGTTGAGATATCTGGAAACTTCCATAGCTGCCAGTGATTGAGGTCTGTTCCAGCCCCACCTATGCTAGTGGGGCCCACATTGGACTACTCTTCTCTCAGACTGGTGCAACAGTTCTTTCCTGCCAGTCTTCCATGTTGTCTTGGGCTGGAAGTTTGTTTCAGTCTGTCATTTTGTGTGTTCTGCTTCTCTATAATTTGTTTAGAGTCCTTTTTACAGGTATTTCAATGGCTTCCGGGGGGGAGGAGGGAGACCATTCAAGCCAGTTCCTGCTTTTACTCCACCATTTTGACTCAGCCCTCAATATTTTTTAAAGACAACTTCAATTATTTAAAAATTGCATTTTCTACTTTGCCTTATGTAGTTTTGTTACTGATTTTTAGTTGGTCTGTATTAATAAAATGAAAGAATGGAGTCCGTTTTCCAAGTAATTTAGCAAAACGATGCTATAGCTTCAAATGCCAGAATGTCACAGAATACCACCTTTTTGTTTCTTTATTTGTTTACCTGAAACATTCTGACAATTACTCGAATACTTCCTAATCCTTGCCTATTTTTGGGTGCATGCTTAGATTTTTTATTGGTATTTCATTGAACAAATATAAATATGGTTACCAATTCAGACATTTAATATAAACATTATTTTTTTTCATTTTGTTTCATATTAATAACAGTTCTGCAGTTGATCCTACTTGATTTGACTCACAAGAATTGGGAAAAATATATGAAAATTCTGTGCCTTACCTTTGAAACAGGCAGATAGTGTTTAAAGAAGTTAATCATGTTGGATATTGCAATATTCAACCTTCACAGATTATTCCTTACAATATAATTTGACATCATTTTTGAAAGTTATTAACAGATGTGACATTTAACTATCATTTCCAAAATATTACTTCCAAAGATAATCTTTTGAAAAATGATTTTAAAAATGGAAATGCCTAAGGTGGACAAGGTACTTGGATAGCTGCCCAGTTTAAAATCAGCATGAGCCTCTCATTGCTCTCCCCTCTTGCATCTATTGTCTATACAATGAGCTAGGGTCATTTTTGTTCAAAAGTTGCATTTATACTGGTGATGCATCCAAACTCAAGGCATAAATTCACTGTCTCGTTTGTTCTTCTAATTCAAGATTACTAAAAGTGACCTTTTGCCTTCATTAAAAATGCCCTCTTTAAATAAACATTAGTACCAAATTCTAACTGCTGAATGTCAATTACTTTTAGATTAGAAATGAATTTATTTAGACCACTG
Organism: Pseudocheirus occidentalis; assembly: GCA_028646575.1. Classification (NCBI taxonomy): domain Eukaryota; kingdom Metazoa; phylum Chordata; class Mammalia; order Diprotodontia; family Pseudocheiridae; genus Pseudocheirus; species Pseudocheirus occidentalis. Next base: position 115,521,410 of record CM053601.1, on the reverse strand, counting down.
GGGAAATTGATCTTGTACATCTTATCTAACACAGAAAAATTTCCACATTTATCTCATCTAACCAGACACATCCTCTTTGCTGCTTTATTTCCTAGCTTTGGTAATTATGATATGTTCTATGTACATGTTGTTCTTTAATGTACTTTCAAATGTATGCATTGCCTTAATTATCTAGGCATAAATTAAAAATAATCACAATCTTCATACATTTTTTACAAAAATTTATTGATAATATTCTACCCTGGGAAAGTATGATGATGTTACATAGTTAGTTCATTTATGACTTAAAAATTTATAGTTTTGTAGTTATTTGAAAATAACTATAAAAGTGAATACATTGATGAGTTGATACCTTCATGAAGCAGTTACAAATGGAATATATCTTTCAAGCAATTAAAAATCAGAACAGTATTTTCCCAAGCTAATTATTCCAGGAAAATACCATAATAGATTTAATGACCATTGTATCAAATGACAACAAAAAATTCAATTTGTTCCCACTGTTATAAAATGTTCACTTTCTAAAGGATTAGAGTTTAGTGGAGCTTTATGAACAAATCATTCTAGAGAATGAAAAAGAGTATGATGGAAAGAATATGGAAATTCATATACAAAGGTATAATGGTAATGAAATTTAAAGATCCATTTGTATTGTTAAATTGAGAGCTACTTAACATCTAGTTCAAATTAAACCTCTGTTAAAGAAACAGGAGGTCTGAACCCCTGTTGTTGATGTGACAGGAAGGGGCTGAGCAGAGAGGAGCAACACTGTATGTAAGGAAAATCCCAGAGAGGGAGAGTCAGATCTTCTTGGAGCAAGCTTCATCGAAGCAAAAGCTGCTGCTGCCGTGGAGGCTGAAGAGGAAAGTCTCCCCACACACACAAAACACATGTTAGAAAGAATGATTTTTATTTTAGGAACCTGGGTGAAGTGATTTTGATTTTGAGAATGAGCTGGATCTTCTGATGAGGAGCTGCTGAGTCTGAGGGCCAGCTAGAGCTTCTAGGAGCTGCTGGAGATATCCAAGGGTCAACTGGATTTGCCAAAGACTGAGGAAGCATCACTGGAGTGTTCACTATACTGTGTAATAGGAACCTTGAAAAGCTGTTGATAGCAGTAGTCCTCTGGAAAGCTACTTGTGCTTGACTTTACAAAAGATCATTCATCAGTATGTAAAGGAATCATTATGGCAAAGACCATAGGGGAAGCTAGGTGGATAGTGTGACAGGCCTCATGTCAGAAATCTTCTGGAATTCAAATCTGGCCTGAGACATATTATCTATGTGACTCTGTTTGTCTCAGTTACCTCATCTGTAAAATGAGCTGGAGAGGGAAATGACAAATCACTCTACTATCTTTGTCAAGATAACCCTAAATGGGGACACAAAGAATCAGACACAACTGAAATGACAGAACAACAAAATGCAAAGATTTCCATCATGGAATAACTTCTTCCTTTCTTCAGAGAAGGAAAAAAAGCCAACACTATAATTCCAAGCAGCAAGATAACCTGACACTCTTGCATTGGAGGTCAGTGGAAGTAAACTCTCAGAACTACATTGTCAACTTGGGAAATATTTTTAGTTTCAAAAGACATATTTTAATATTTTATTTTACTTTATAAAGTTTTTATTAAAAATGTACCACTCACATTTAAGTCTGTGCAGGCCAAAGTCCAAAATTAGAATAGTCATTTAAAAGTGTTAATGAAAGCAGCAGCATTGGTTAAAGCAACTTCAAATTATTCTTGCCAGAAAAGGGCATGGATACCCAATGAAGCCCAAAATGATGTGTGTGTATATATGTGAATATATATATATATATATATATATATATTCCCCACACACATACTATATATGCCTACGTATACCCTGCAGACATATATATGTATACCCACATTATCTATTTCCATATAACCATGTGAGGGTGTGTATGGGTATGGGTGTGTATATTTAATGGGGAGCTTAGCAAAGGGTATGCTATCCTTATAGTATAGGAAGTATATATACGATTCCTTGATGAGTCTTTTTCCTGGAAATATGTACTGGAAGGGCCCCTTCTCTTCCTAATTCAAAGCACGTGAGGGAGACAGACAGACAGACAGACAGAGACAGAGAGAAGGGGTTCATCTATAGTTACTCTCACACTTAATAGGCAATGAAAAAGCATTACATTTTTATGTGGTAAGCTGAGAACAGCTAGAGAATGAAATGAAGGGGTAAGGGGGAAAGGGAATGGTCCCTCTATCACACATTTGTAGAAACTGGTTCACTCAGCCCACAGGTGGAGACTGTTCTTTTTCTATGGTTGGAGTTCTCATTGAGCCCTGATTACACATGCACACAGTGTACATGACAATTCAGGCATACAGACATATATGTAATGACATATTCTTAAACAAAATGTACATGTGCACATGTATACATATACAATCTCATATATATGACTTACGTTATGTTTTAAATGTTAACTTCTGTGATTGACTGTTTTCCCAGACCAACTTAATCTCTCTAGATAGTGACCTTTAATCTTGGGATTACTAATTAAAGTATCTTTTTTTCAATACTCATCTTTCTCAATTATTTCAAAGGATTAGACATTGTTGAGAGTCTTATGCTCTCTAATCTTTATTCTCCCTCTTCTCTCAGTGTCTATGACAGCAGACTCTGCTAAATGTCCTCTTTCATGACCACAAGCTCTGTCTCAGTGACTTCAGTTAATTAACCATTTTTCATCTTCCATTTAAGCACCAATGTCCCATAAGTCTCTGTTCCTTACATCACTCCTTCCTCCTGATACGCTCTCCATTTGTTATCTCACTAATTTTCATGGCTCTACTTTTTGATGCTAGACATGTAAATTTCTAGTCTATGCTACATAGAAAGCCTGAATCTCTTCCTTGAGTTATAGTTATTTGTTTCCAACTGTTTAACAGATATCTTCAGTGGATCTCCTACCAGAATTTGAAACTGAGCATGCTCCAAATCAAACACATAGTCTTTACTGACACCACTATCCTTCCAATGACCTCAAAGTTCAGGGTCTTTGATATTTGTCTTTCTTACATTCTAGTATTTTTCCAAGTCTTATTTCTACTTTTATATTACCCATCATATCAGTCTCTTCATTCAAAGACTCATCTTCCCCTCCATGGACTATAAAAATATATTCCTCATCGATATCTCTAGTCTAGTTGTTTTTTAAATAAAACATATTTCATATAGTTGCCAATAAAATTTTCCTAATCAATTAGTCAATAAGAATTTACTAATCAATTAAATTATGCAGAATGTAAAGAAAAATAAGAGAGTCTTCTCTTGTGATTTCCCAAGGAAATCATAATGTAATGAATAGCAGTAAGGATTACAGTTTGCAAAATGTTTTAAGCATATCATATCATTTCATCTTCATAATAACCATGCAAGGTAGCTACTATTATTATCTCCATTTTACAGATGAGGAAACTGGAGCTTAAGGAAGTTTGGTGGCTTTCTCTGTGTTACACAGTTAGGAAATATGTCACAAAAGGTTTGCTCAGGTCTTCTTGACTCCAAGTTCAAAACTCTATTTACTTATACACCTACTGATTAAAAAATAAAATATTTCAGGTGGCTAGGTGGCGCAGTGAATATAGCACCAGCCCTGGAGTCAGGAGTACCTGAGATCAAATCCGGCCTCAGACACTTAGCACAAAAACTAGCCATGTGACCTTGGGCAAGTCATTTAACCCCAACTGCCCTCCAAAAAAGCAAAAAAAATATTTCTCAGTGTTTATACAATATAATGCAAACTCATAAAACTAACATTCAAGACTCTTTCCAATTTGACTCCAACATAATTTTCACATTCTATTTCACATTATTCCTTCCCCATTTTTTCTGCATCCCCCCTTCTAGTAGTTCATGCATTCTCTCAAGCTTCTAAGTCAATTGCTCTACAATTTGATTTGTTGAAATTATCTTCATTCAAGATCAAGCTGTAGGTATCACTTATTCTGTGAAGCCATCTCTAATACCCCAAAGCTTAAAGTGATTTTCTTATCAAGAATTTTCATTTTACCTTTGGACTGAATCTCCTTTCCCTTTATTATATCCTGGTTTTTTTTTCATACTTTCATGTTCATTGAAATGTATAATTTTTCACTTCCTAACTGAAACAACATAATGTCATGCACATTTTGCTTTTGTTCATTCATGTCTGACTCTTCATGAACCCTGTGGGCCATAATGTTCATATGGTTTTCTTGGAAAAAGTCCTGAAGTAGTCTGCCATTTATTTCTCCAGTGGACTAAGGCAAACAGAAGTTAAATAATTTACCCAAGCATACACAGCTAGTATCTGGGGCAGGATTGATACTCAAGTTTTCCTGATTCCAGGCCCAACACCCTATCCACTGAGTCACCAAATTGCTACCTAGGTAAACAGAAACTAACTGACTTATTCAAGGCAGGAGGTTTAAACACATGAATATCATTCATTTACTTTAGAATTTTACTAGACACAGCTAGTAAGTGTCTGAGGCTAATTCTTAACTCATCTTCCAAGGAATAAATAGATAACAGAGCTATTCTACATAAAATATTCTCCCCTAAAAAATTAATCCATAAATACTGATTAGGAACCTAATTCTATTTATTACTATTTTCCCATGGGGACCATTGATAGCAGTTCATTAGCTGATATCAATTGCATGAAAACAAAGGGTAACTTCCTAAGGCAGGCCTTTCCTGAATACCTTTATTAAGGTATTTATTAAAAATCACATGATGTGATTTTTCCCTTTAATCATCCAAGGAAAAATATCTTCTCTAGTAAAGATAATAAATTGAGCTGTGGACAGTACCTTAAAACCATCTAGTCAAAATTCCTTATCATACACACACACACACACACACACACACACACACACACACACACACACACACACACACACACACACATATATATATGATAAAACTAAGGCCATGAGAAATAAGATGAAATATAAATAGCATCAGCGTTATTAGGTAGAAAAAAGAAATACCCAAGATTGTGTGTTTTGAACTCCGTGTTCTTCCTACTCTTCCACACTTCTTTTTTTTTTGCAAATAACTTACTCTTGTTTGTTTGTTTTCATTTGGAGGGAAGGAGACAAAACTTTTCAGTCCCCATTGACAAAAATAAAATAGTTTAAATTTAATGTTAATAGAACAAATTTACATAAATTTTGAATTAAAGTATAAGAGATTAATGGATCACTTCTTTAGAAAAGGTTTTACTGAGCAAAAAAAAGAGAGAGAACTAAGACATTGTTTTTTTTTTTTGGAGGGCAGTTGGGGTTAAGTGACTTGCCCAAGGTCACACGGCTAGCTTTTTGTGTTAAGTGTCTGAGGCCGGTTTTGAGCTCAGGTACTCCTGACTCTAGGGCCGGTGCTCTATTCACTGTGGCACCTAGCCGCCCGAGAGCTAATGCATTGTTAACATGAAGGAGATAGGATCTTTGCTACAAATGAGATTTAAGGTGAATATGTAGACGTAAGGTTCAAAAACCTGAATATCATTCATTTACTTCAGGATATTTCCAATTAATACTGCAAAGAGCAGCAAGAGCTCTCTATATTTAGGGTTTCAATTGTCACTTTACTCTGGATTACATGTGAAGATGTTATAGACTGCCAAATACATTAGATGAAGCTTAACAAATGTAACTGTTACACATACTTGGAGTGCTGAAGAAACTCCAGAGGAAGAAACAAAAAACACTGGCATTCAAATATTTCAAAGTTTCCTTTCAAATTCTCAATTAAATTCCGAATTAGAAATTCTATAAATCAAAGGAGAGATTTATAAAACTGAAAGTAAGAAATCTATTGAAATAATAAATAAAACTAAGAACTGGGTTCATGAAAAAAAACACAATAAAATAGGTAAACATTTGATTAATTTGATTTTTTTTAGAGAAAGAAAACCAAATAATCATATCAAAAATGAAAAGGATGAATTCACAATTAGTGAAGAGAAAATTAAAGGAATCATTATGAGCTATTTTGTCCAACTGTATGCCAATAAATTTTATGATCTAAGTGAAATGGGTAAATATTTACAAAAATATAAAGTATCCCAATTAACAGAAAAGAAACTGAAATAATTAACCACCTTTTAGAAAAAAGAAATTGAAAAAACCACCAATGAACTCCCTAAGGAAAAAAATCTCAAGGGTCAAATTGATTTATCAGTGAATTCAACTAAACATTTAAAGAAAAAATAATTCCAATACTATATAAACTATTTGGAAGGTTAAGAATATCAAGAGGGGGACAGAGCCAAGATGGCGGCATAAAAGCAGCAAAGCCTCTCAGCTCCCACAGGGCCACCCTAAATACCCATAAAATGTGACTCTAAACAAATTCTAGGGCTCCCAAACTCACAAAAATACAGCAAACACATCTTGTGCTAAAGGCAGCTTGGCAGGAGGGGCTCATCTTGACAGGCTGGGAACCAAGGCCAGCCAAGCACAAAACCAAAACCACAGACTGGCCTCAGGGTGGATGGGAGGAGCCGCCACATGAGTCTACCTCAGAGAACAGATCTACAGCACCTGGGGCAATCTCCAAATCAATCAAGGTGGGAAAAATAATGATTAGAGAAAGGTCAGTGAAAGTGAAGCTTTCAAGCTAAATTTGGGTAAGGAAAAGCAGTTTAGCCAATCTGCTCCCAGGGCAAGGAAGCAGCAGTGGAAGGACAGTATCTGCTACAACCAGCAACTGCCTCCATTTGGCTGCTTCACAGATACAGGTTGGCAGCCCCCGAAGAGGGGCCAAGACAATTGTTCATGGCCAAGGGCTCTTTCATTGAGCAGCCTGGATCTGGACTGTGGTCTTGGGGGGATGTTCTGGGGTGGGCTTTCAGCAAGCCAATGCTGGTGGGGGCTGCAGCACCCCCCAAAATAGCTCCGGCAGCTGTGAAAACCTCAGCAATTTGGGACAGATCTTTCTCCACTGGAAGCAGAGTTCCATAGACCTAAAAAAATCAACCAATTAATTGACTGGCCAACATCACAGAAAAGAAGCAAAATAAGAACAGCAGTAAAACTCTAGAATCCTTTTTTGTGGACAAAAAGGATCAAAGCATGGAACGGGAGGAAGACAACACAGTCAGAACTCCCACACCAAAGGCTTCCAAGACACTTGAAGATTGCCTGCAAGCTAAGATCAATTGAAAAAGGACTTTGAAAGACAAGTAAGAGAAGTGGAGGAAAAATTGGGAAGAGTAATGAGAATCATGTGAGAAAATCATGAAAAGAGAGTCAACAACCTGAGTGAAGAAAACAACACTTTAAAAAATAGATTAACTCAAATGGCAAAAGAGGCCCAGAAAGCCAATGAGGAGAAGAATGTCTTAAAAAGTTGAATTTGCCAGGTGCAAAAAGAATCTCAAAAGCATTCTGAAGAGAATAATTCCTTCAGAATTAGAGTGGAGTAAGTAGAAGCTAATGACTTTAAGAGAAACCAAGATACTATTAAACAGTTACAAACAAATGAAAAAATAGAAATCAATCTGGAATATCTCCTTGACAAAAACACCGACCTGAAAAATGGATCAAGGAGAGACAATTTGAAAATTATTGGTCTAGGGCGGTGGAGCCAAGATGGTGGCTTAGAAGTAGCAAAGCACTGCAGCTCCCACACAAACATGCTAAAAAACTCATAAAATGGGACACTAAACAGATTTACAAGCTCCAAAACCCTCCAAAAGACAGAAAGCACATTTGTTGCTACAGGCAGCACAGCAGGCAAGGCTATTCGCAGCAGTCTGGGAGACGTGGCTGAAACCCCGGCTGGGTCAGGCCCTGGGGCATCGGGCAGGGAGCGGTGTCTGTAGGAGAGCAGATCGGCTGCACTGGAGGCACAGTTACCACATTTATCAGGCCAGTAGAAAAAAAGCCTAAGAGAAAGATCAGTGGATTTTGCTAACATGGGAGGAGAGGAGCAGGTCCTGCCAAACTGCTCTCAGGGCAAGGAAGCAGTGGGAGGCAGTAGTAGCAGGAGGAACGGAGCAGCAGCGGCCTCCATTGGGCTGCTTCAGAGCCCTCAGCCTGCAGATAGCAGGGGGGCTGACGCGATCCACCAGGGCAAAGGGCTCTTGTGTTGAGTGGCCTGGATCTAGATCGTGGTCTTGAGTGGTGATCCTGGGGTGTGCTCTCAGTGAGCCAAATCTGGGGAAGGGGGGG
>CM053601.1:115493463-115512700 GCA_028646575.1 Pseudocheirus occidentalis | reverse complement strand
AACAGATTGTGGGAGGGGTCTTACAGTGTGATCAATGTTCTGGGCTGGGGGGTAGGGACAAAAAGGGGAGAAAATTTGTAACTCAAAACCTTGTGGAAATGAATGATTTAACCAAGAAAATAAATTAAAATTAAAAAAAAAACAAGTGAGAAAAAAAAATGATCAACTCAATAGACAACAGGACCCTGAACCCATATCTCTAGCATTTGCCCAAGGCATCCAGCCTTTCCCAGTCAATAATACTTTCAACTGCCCTTTCATTGTGGTCTTCCCAGTCTGCCCTTGGCTCACATCAGGCTACTCACAACAGATCCTCCCACAGTCTTTCTTTACAACAGTTCTAATTTTATCCTCATTAAGTGGGCAGACATCAGCAGGACTCTAGTATAGTTCTATTGTCAGCACAGTAAACCTTGTGTGTGACTGAAAGAATGCTTGAGGGTTGAATTCCTTTGAGGCAGATTCTCACCACTTGCCCTTGAATTTTGGGGTTCCCTGGACCCCTAGATTGCAGCACTCATATATTTTATCTTTTGGGAGACGGGGTATAATTCAGTGCAAAAGAGAAAAAAATATTACCCTCTACCTCAATGGAATTATTCTTTCCACCCATGACAGCAAAGCTTCTTACATCATTTAAAAATATAGAATTCATAACAAATTCTGCAGCTTTCTACCTTTCAAGATCCTCTCAAATACATCACATTCTGGAAACATTTTTTGATGATACAATTTCAAATATTTCATTTTCCTTTGGACTTACACAATATAGCTCAGCTATGATTTATATATTATAATTTTTTTCATGTTCTTCCTTAATTACATTATGGGGAATCACAAGACTTCCCAGGAAGAGTGAGGGAGTTAACTCAGACAAGTTTCCACTGTTCACTGCTTTCATGGTAGTATGCCTTTAGGAAAATCCACATGATATGCTCCTTAAGATGACAAACACCTCACTGAAAGAACTCAGAAACAGAGTGGGCAGAGGAAGGCATTTATTACACTTCTCCTGAAAAAATTGGGTGGGATACTCACTAGGAATACCCACACTGATACAGAAGCAGGAATGAGGTGATACAATTCTGTCCTTCCTGTTAGAGTTAGGGTTAGTTCAAATTCCTCATTTTATTTCCCTATATTGTCTCCTTATTTAGATTATGTCGGTGTGGTAATGAGGGCACTTGTTACCAGGGTGTGACTTCTAGGCTTTGAGCTGTTTGTCAACTCAACACTCCCCCATCTTTGTAGTTCAACCTGGTGGCCTGATGGCTGTCTTCTTAATAAGATAAGGGAGCTTCCCCACAGCTATTGATTGTATCCCAATAACTTTTGTGGAAGCAAATCAAGATAACAAAATATCTCCTCTTACATTACAAATGAGTAAACTGAGGCCAGTGAGGTGATATTTACATTCAGATAAGTCTCCTAGGCAAATATAAACAGAAGTAGGATTTTTAGCCTCATTCTCTTTTTTCCAAATTCAGCAGTCTTTCTTCTATAACTCTCTGGTTCTTGCTCATCACCATAGCTGTTGAGCTTTAAACAAAGAGATACCAAAAACTGTTGAGGTGGGGGCTGTGCTCACCTAAAAACTGTTGAGGTTTCATGATGTGTTGTGCTGGTACTGTCTCAAATAATTCAGAGTCAGAACACCTCTAATCCAACTATAGGCATTTATTGGTAATGTCTCTCATGAAGTAGGCTAATTTCCAAGAGGAACCAGCAACTTCAGAGAAAGGAAGATAGATTTTATAGGGCAAAGATGCAATTACATAATCAAAATTTTCATTGAATAGAAGAATATGATTCGTATCAAAAAAGCATAAAGAGTTTGTTAAGGGATTAGGTAATGGAGGAGGGGTCCCATCTATGGTTATGCTGCCCTCCAATTGGCTAGCTGGTGTGGTCCTATCTGGTCAAGGTAGACAGTTAAGTATTGTGGTCCTGCCTTGGGCTAGATGGATGATGTGATAGTGAGTGAATACCAGAACATACCTTTTTCTCTAGGAATGGGTCTGGAGGCAGAGCTAGGTACAGGCAGTCACTGGTTCCTATCACATGGACACATCTGCTTTTAATGGGGAAATAAGAGTTTAGGAACATATCTGTTGTTCCAGGGAGTAGTAGGACATATATGAAGAAGTTAAGATATGGGGGAGGGAGGGCTAGGTAGGTACAGTGGACCTGCTGTTCAGTGGGGCCTGGCCTATAATGAAGTAAGAATACTGGGGCTGGGGGCAGCTTTATTAGGATTCCATCAATATCTACATTCTCCTTGGACATAGTGATGTGCGTCAATTGATTACATTTATTCCCATAATGCTGCTTCTTCTATTTTTTTCTTTCCCCGAAGGAGTAATTTTATTACCTTTAACACTTATACACATTTTCTTCCTTTATCCATAGTTCTTCTTGGCTCTCTACACTTTTCATTTTACACTGCCAGTTTGTTTTTCATTTTTCAAAGTCACTTCTGGCTCCTATAGTCCCCTAAGATTACCATTCATTTATGAGAAAATAGGAAATAAGAAAGATAAATGAAACAAGCTAAGGAAACGCCCCACCCCAAACAATATTCAAAGCTCATTGGAACCTATTAAATATGACCCAAAATTAATATCTAGATGTATTTCCCTTAATTTCTGAACCATTTTTTTTCTTTTAATGCTCTGTTACTGGCATTTTTTCACTTGAGGAAAAAAAAAGCTTGAACTGTCCCTATTATGAATCATTGATCATTCTTGTGACATTTTACTAATAAAAGTTTAGATTTTAGCTAAGTGACTGCCTTGGATCAAGTTATCTAGTATAGATGGGGGAGGCTTTTTTTTTCTATATTTGGAAATACATGTGGAATACAAGGTTCTTGTTTTTTTTTCCAACTAATATATCAAAGTCCATAAAATATGTTTTTCCATAGTTTTTAGTCACATCAGCTCTTTCCAGTGCTGAAGGACAAAGGACAGACTGACTTAGCTTAAAGCAAGGTGTGTCTTCACTATCCTGAATCTAAGTTCCCTATCCACACTAGGTAGAGATATTCATTAGTAACAGTTCTTTTGACATCATTAAACCAATCACTTAATTAAAAATATACTTTTGGAAATCATATATCCAAAGCTAGAAAAAGCTTGAGAAACCATCCAATCCCACATCTTCATTTTACAGATGAAAAAAGTGAGGTCCAGAGCGATTAACTTTCCCAAGGTCACAAATACAGCAGTGTCCAAACTTGCTGGAGTCACATGAACCCAGTCCTTTGGAATCCCATGCTCTTTCCAATGTGCAACAGGAGAGGGTACTTGAATTGAGCAGTACTCATTGAACATAAAATATATTACATGACCTTGAGTAGGAGTTGGACATGTTTTCCATTGTCCATACTAAATACATGTAAGAGACACTTTTAAAGTACCTCTCAACAGATTCTTAAAAAGGGCTTTACCCAGGTGATATTACTAGTAATTTTATTAAGGAAGAACATGAAAAAACCCAAAAAATATTATAATATATGAATTGTAGCTGAGCTATATTGTATGAGTCCAAAGGAAAATGAAATATTTATAATTGGAATAATCAAAGAATATTTCCAGAAAGTTATGTATTTTAGGAGATCTTGAATGGTAGAAGCAGTAGAATGTTTTATAAATTCTATTTTCAAATTACATAAGAAGCTTTTCTTTTATCGGTGGAAAGAATAATTCCATTGTGGTAGAGGGTCAAGTTTTTGTTTTTTGTATTAAATTATATCCACTTCCTCAAAAGATCAACTATATGAGTGTTGCAATCTAGAGGTGCTGGGAATTCCCAAACTCAAGAGTAAAGGGTGAGGATCTTCCTCAAAGGAATTTAACCCTCAAGCATTCTTTCAGTCAGATACAAGCTTTACTGTGTTGACAACAGAAATAGACCAGACTCCTACTGAGTCTGCTCACTTAATGAGGATCAAATTGGTACTTTTATAGAGAAAGACTATAGGAAGATCTGGATGGGATCTAGGGGTGACAAGTAGTAGCCTGAGGTGGACTAAGTGCAGAAAGTGAGGGTCACAATGAAAGGGCAGTTAAAATGATTACTCACTGGGAAGGGCTGGGTATCTTGGGCAAATGCTAGAGATCTGGGTTCAGGGTCTTTGGGGTCCAGGTCCCAAAGACATGGTCTTTTCCTTTTAGTTCTAGTGTTAATCCCATCCAACATCATGAGGAGGTTTTTTTAGTTCCCAAAATCAGTGTGGCATATAGTGAGAGTACACTGGCTTTAGCATTAGAAAACTTGAATTTATATCATAGCTCCAGTATTTATTAGCTGGGTGATAGAGAATCATTTAATCTCTCTGTACTCTGTACAAAGTCAAAATGTATTTATTTTTAAGATGGGGATAAATAGGTTTGCTTTAAGTAGCACCTTACATGATTATGAAAGTCCTTTTCAAACAGCAAAGCACTAGATAAATATGATTTATTACTTTGAAAGACCTGTGATTTCATTGATTTGTATATTTCCTCTAACAATGGAGATTTCAAGTTCTTCATTAGTTACTAGGTCAAAACAATTCATCATCTAGTGTAGCACTTCTGAACTTTTTCCATTGGTGACCTTTTTGGCACTTCTTTAACCATGGGTTGTGATCTTATATGGGGTCATGGCCCTGTATACCTTTATGGACATTTGTTTGTTTGACAAATATTCAAGTTCCTACTAGATACCAGGCACTGACAGAAACCATGACGCAAAGATAAATGGGAAACAACGCCTGTCCTCAAGGAGCCTTCATTCTATTGGGAGAAATACAGAATATGCATACTACATGGTATAAAATGTATTGAAAGGAATCTACATCTTGAGGATGATATTAACTGAGGAGCAATGGGAACCAGCATAATCATTCTGTATGAGATGCGGTTTAAATTTTGAAGGCATGTAGGGATTCTATTAGCTGAGGTAAGAAGGAGGTGAATTCTATGTATGGGGCAGTGGGAACAGACTCTTCTTAGTAGCTGAAATATTTTGTGAAGTGGCGATTCAAGTAAGATAAGTTGTATAGACTGCAAAATTCTTAGAGGAAAGTAAGAGGGTAATCCAAGAAAGGTAAGTTAAAAACAGGTTGTAAAGGGCTTTAAACATCATATTGCTCTCTATTGTATCCTTGAAAGAAAACAGAACCATCAGATATTTTTTAGTTTGGACATGAATGACATAGTCAGGTTTGTATTTTAAGAGCGTTGCTTGGACAACTGTAAGGAAAGATTAGAAAGAAGAGACTGGAGGCTGTGACATAAGCTAAGAGACTATGGAAATAGGACTGGTAAAAGGTAATAAGAACCTGAAATCATACAGCAGCCATATATATGACAAGAAAATATAAACAGAAGATGCTATGGATGTATAATTAGGAAGATTTGTTCTGATTAGATATGAATGTAAGGTGAAGTGTGAAGTCAAAGATGTCTGCTGTTGCAAGCCTAGGTGATCACTATCTCTCTCTTTTTTATTAGATCAGTCCTAAAAAATACATTGCATGATAACCAGGTCTAAATTTGGAGCATTTTGAGTTTGAAAAGAAATGACTGTTTTTGTCTATATAAATGCTAGCTATGACTATTAAAATTACTTGTGTTATAAGCTTTATTAACTTCATTTTATTTTTATATTTTAATAATTGCATTTCAAGATAATTGGTTTTCTTTGTAATCTTTGTATTTTAGCTTATGCATTTAAAAATGTTATTCTCATATACAATCCATAGTTTACACTAAAATAGTCCATGATATCTCCTAGAAAAGTTAAGAACCTTTGGTCTAATTCAATCCTGACATTTTAAAGCTAGTAAAAAAAATTCCCAGAGAAAGTGATTGACTTAATCAAGGTCACACACTAGAAAACTAGAAAGCTGCAAGACAGTTATTTAAGCCTAGGTTCTCCAGTTTTACTACACCATATTGTATTATGAGAACTGAGTACTGAGAAACAGTACAGATCTTTGGATTCCAAGTCTTTGTTTCAATTTATTAATCCTCCAGTAGTTCACTTTCTCCCCAAAAGATGACTTTTATTATGTTTCTAGAATACTGTTTCCAGGTAATAAATAGCAGCAAATGATGTTACCCTTCAAGCTCTTGACAAATAATTGTGGAAGATTTGCTTTTATCTAATATGCTTCATACTGTTAAACTGTTGGACCAGAGTGATAAATGAGGATCTCCACTGAAGTATTTTGCTTTTAAAGAAATAATTTTGTGAATTACAATGTCACAGCATTTGGCAAATTCTCTGGACTCCAAAAGTTAGTCTGAGTGATTGAAGTAGATGGAATCTGAGAAAGAATTGCAGGGCAAATAAAAATGTTAGAAAAAAAATGTTCTTTCAACTTTGATGGAAGAACTTTTTGATGTTCAGAACTCTGGAATATTCTCCTTATCCCATGGCACCACATGACTCTTATCTCAAAGCACCATGAGTGATAACTTGAAGTCTTAATGAACTATAACTTTTTATCTTGCTTAAGCCTTATATTTTGTAACTTAGCACAGAGTTTATTAATAAGGTCCTTTAGCCTAAAGGGGATATGTATCTCCAAGGATTAGTCCAGGCCATTGTTTGTGGTTAGAACTAAAAGTGTATTTGAGCTGATCATTTGTAATCCTATAGAAACACTTTACCCAGAGTGTCTTTTGAAAAAGGAAAACTCCCCCTTTTCCATTTAATAAAACTATCTGTAGATATTAGACTCTAAATAACCAATGTTCAGCCACACCAGATTTGAAGGCAATGGTTTCAGGTTTGAAGGTGAAATATGAATGAGTATTGGGTGATTTCACAAACAGCATTTGCTGCCTCTACTATTATTTTGAACAATTTCTTTAGAAATACTTGTAATTCTCTTTTAGCCAGCATTAATTCTGACATTATTTGTAAAAGAAATGAAGTTGATTTGTTATTCTTAACATTCTTATTATTTCTGCTTAGAAACCAGCAGGAGTGATGCCACTGATCCTTGGAAATTCACCACATTTCATACTAAGAAAGTTTGTTTATTTGTGTGTGTGTGTGTGTGTGTGTGTGTGTGTGTGTGATGGGCAGAGAGGGAGAGAGAAAGAGAGAGAGAGAGAGAACTTGTGACTGTCTGTATATTTTGTGGGTGATAGATAGAATTGAAAGGGAAGATTAAATACTGATAGACTAAAATATAGGAACTCAGTGCAGTTATAAACTCAGACCTCTTGGTGCAAGGGCTGTTTCACAGGCAGGATCAAACCCATCTCTGAAGACCTCAGTAAGTTAGTTATTTGTGATGATGGACATTTTGGACTGCAATCATGTGAGAATTAGCTTCTAAGTGTTGAAATATACTTTAAATTAATTTTTATTATCTTTCTAAGGATAGTTTCAGTATTATTTTAAAATTTGTTGCAAATTATCACTTTAATACAATATAAATTGAGAAAATTGCAGTTTTTTATTAAATAAAACTGTGTGAATTTTTATTAAAAGAATGGGGGTTAGAGGGGGTGTCACTGAATTTGAGAAACTTTGCATGGAAGGGAATTTCAAAGGCATAAAGAAACAGATTTTCAATTCTAAAAATTTATCAAGTTGATTTTGAAAGTACTCTGATTTCAATATTTATTGTATTATAACTCCTGTATTCTTTGCAAATATGGGCAAATGAGGACATTGGCTTGATGCTATGAAGTCAAAGTGGGAGAGCTGGTTCAGATTTGAAAGAATTCTCAGACATTTTCTTTAGCAATGGGAGCTTTATTGATTCAAAAGCATACAGGCTTGAGATTTAGCAAAGAGCTAAAAAAAATGTCACTGATATAGAAAAAGGACCAGACTTATAAATAAAGAAAGCTACATATCCTCTAAGATGATGTAATTGTTAGAGTTTCTAATGGGTGTTGGAGATCTAGGAACAGGATGAGGAAGATGGACGACACAAGATTAGAAAGAATGGGGGAATTTTATGACCCAGGATGAAGAGGTGACAAGGAATTCTGTGGTCAAAGGCAAGGTTGAAGTTTTATGGTATTTCAAGATAAAGAAAGAGACTCTAGGATGTCTTCAGCCTGAGGGGGGGCCTCACATGTACCAAAAAAACAGCCCTTAATATTAACCCTTAGGTCACCCTTATATCCATATCAATGCAGCAGCAAAGTAGTTCTGGAGAAACCTACCAATTGACACCTCCCTACCTCTCACTGCCACTGTTATCCATAAGACCACATGCATTCCTAAATTTTAAACATTTAAGAAAGGAGTTAAGGGCAATAAACATCTCATAGAAGTCAAAAGGAGAGAGAAATAGGTGGCTCTAACTGAAATATTTTAGTTCCGACAAGAAAATTAGTATATCCTTTGAATGTATAAGCTACTCAGTAGGGAAGATGATAGCTCTATTTTTCAAAAACGGATACTCTAAAAAAAACACAGTAAAATACTTATAGAGTAGTGTATGTCTAAATTAAACTGACAAAGAATTCCTAGACCTTTGAAGTAGCAAATGACTAAACTTTGTTTTCCAAGCATAACAGTACTTTATCAAGTTTCATTTACTTCCCCAAAAGGTTTTGATACAGAAAAATAATAATAACTGAAGAAAGGCCAAATAATGTCATCCTTTAAAATCAATATGCTGAATAACATACAGCATATAACAGAATACTATAGTGATACAAAGAAGTCATCATGGGTATAAAAAGAGACATAAGGGGCAGGCAGCTATGTGGGGCAGTAAATAGATCACCAGCCCTGGAGTCAGGAGGACCAGAGTTCAAATCCAGCCTTATACTCTTGACACACTTACTAACCACATGACCTTGGGCAAGTCACTTAACCCCAATTGTCCTCCAAAAAAAGGGGGGGAAAACCAGTTTAAATGAGACATAAATGTTAAGTGAAGAAAAATAGTAAAGTTAAACCTAAAACATCACATTACCCACCTACTAGTTAATTGCCATTTTCATTGACTTGACTAACTTTATTGTTTACCTTGGTATTATAAAGATCTAAATTGTAAATTGTGACTACACTTATTTAATTCATTCATCCTAATAGTCTTGAATCATATTTAGATTTGGAAGTTATCATAGAGTTTATCTATTCCAACCTTCTTATTTTAGTGGGCTATTTGCAAGAATAAACCCCCAAATCTGCAATAGTTTCCAGTCTTTGGAAGGTTTACATTATATAGAATTTAGACAAAGGTACCCTCATAGGAATCACAGGAACACAGAAGGTAATATATAGGATGGGTCTAGGACCTGAGGGGACACCAAATTCCTTGTTATAATTTCCAGAGTTATAGAAATCAGGAAGATATTCTGGAACCAAACAATATCTAGTCACATAAAGTTAGATTTAAATAGAATAATAGTAAGTTTTCCAAACAATAGAATGTTTTTCCCCCATAACAGATAAATAAATTGAGGTCCCAAGAAGCAAACTGGTTTACCATGGCTCACATAGACAAGAAAGTAGTAGAGAGGCAGGATTCTAAAAGCAGTCGAGTAACTATAAATTCAACACTCTAAACAGGATTTCAAACCCTCTCACTAAGTAATCAAAATATGATCTACCTGGACATCTAATATCACCTCTGTTGACTCTTTTTCCAAAAATTTCAGTCTCAATTTTTGTTACTAAATCAAGAATTATTTGTAGGGTACTGCAGTATTGACTCCCCCAGGTCTGCTGGTGAAGAAAGGTTTCTTCCTCTTATTATATAAGTGTTGATATCAGTTTGCTTTTCTAACCTGCACCCTTCTTCCCCCCCTCAGGTATATCATGCATTTTATTTTTTAAATAGTATTTTATTTATTCTCATTGCATGTAAAAACAAATTTTAACATTCATTACAAAAAATAGAGTTCATTTTTTTCTCTTTCTCTCAACTCCCCTTTTCCTAAGACAGTAGACAATTCGATATAGGTTATATATGTGCAATAATGTAAAACATATTTCTATATCAGTCATGTAATAAAAAATAAACAAACCAAAAGAAAAATAAAAAAGGAAGCAAAGATAATTTCCTTTGATATATATTCAGACTCTATCAATCTTTTCTCTGAGTCCTTTGGAATTGTCTTGGATCAGTGTATTGCTGAGCGCAGCTAAGTCATCCACAGTTGATCATTACACAATATTGCAGTTATTGTGTACAGTGTTCTCCTAGTTCTTCTCACTTTGCATTAGTTCATGTAAGTCTTTCAAGGTTTTTCTGAAATCTTCCTGCTTGTCATTTCTTATAGCACAAGAGCATTCCATTCCATTGCATTCTTATACGAAAGCTTGTTCAGCCCAACTGTGTTGGGCATCCCCTAATTTTCAATTCTTTTCCACCATGAAAAGAACTGCTATAAATAGTTCTGTACAAGTAGGTCTGCCCCCCCCCAACCCACCCCATTAAAAAATCTCTTTGGGATACAGACCTAGTAGTTATACAGCAGAATCAAAGGGTATGTACAATTTGGTTGCCCTCTGGGGATAGTTCCAAATTGTTCTTTAGAATGTTTGGATCAGTTCACAATTCTACCAACAGTACATTAGTGTCCCAATTTTCCTAACATGATTCATGAAACATTCTTTCTTTGTTGTACTACAGAAATCTCTGCCATAACTAAGAATCTTATCACTTTCTCTGCCACTTCTCCCCTCTTTTCTTGATGTTATAGACTTTCTTTTAAACTGTCCTCATTGTTCTTGATTAAATGAAACATCTGCTTAACTATAAATTCTCTACCATAATCACTAACCTAATATGGGCACAGAAAGCCTGAAAGATCCTCTATGGAGTTGAGGATTCAGGTTTTTATTAGTACTATTCCAGCTAAGTGGTGAATTATACTCACTTTTCATCCCAGGAGATGACGTGAGCCAACTTTATGCTTATTATGTAGTTTAAAGTATCTGCCTCTCCCTCTGATTGCTGCCTCCATCACCATCATTGCCACTCCCTCTCTTGACAGGTTTAGGAGGTAAGACACTTAATCTCTTTTAGCCAACTCCCCTCTTTTCAATTCACTTTTATGTGGTGTCTTTTATAAGCAGAATTTAAGCTCCTTGAGGGAAAAGTCTGTCTTTCTTGATGTGTTTTTCTGCTTGCAGCTCTTAGAGCAGTGTCTGAGAGGTTGTCAGAGCTTAACAAATACTTGTTGACTTGATGTGACTTGATGTATTGATGATATTACTGGATCCTAATGGATTGAAGCTTTTGTGAAAGACTACAGCTACCTTTATCCTTTTGAATAAAAAAAATTAGTGCCAGCCCCAAGCAACATGGACAATTGAATCAATCTATAATTTTAGGGAATTCTGGTTTTCTCAGACTTTTGAGTCATCTGTATTTTTTCAGAATCAGAAGTAGCATTGCTACTGATTTGTCAATATATCCTTATAATATTATGTGTGTTTATGACAGATCAATTTATAACATCAGTAAATCCTATAGAAAGATCAAACAAGTAGTGCTGTCATTGTTCCTTGAAATTCTTTACATAGAATGGGGTCAAAATCTCACCCCTTTCAGGCGTGATTGTTCCATCCAATTAGAACATGTCTCACACAAATCAATCAAAGACTTTAGACTAAGTATGTAAGGTCCTTGAATAGCATTGGATGAACTGCAGTGATGTTGCAAAGGAAATCTATTCCCATTGACTGAGGGACTGTGTCATATCCTCATAAAACTTATGCAAAATGATTGACTGTCATAGAGCCAGAGATAAACATTGAGGTTCTGGTACAATAGAGGGGGACATAGGGAATGCTCAGGATATATCTGGAAAGAATCATCATCATAGTGGCAATAACTTAAAGGAAAAAGTAGGAACTAAGCAAGGACAAATAAAATAAGGGAGAGAGTATGGAGGACCATTGGCTCTTCATGTATATTGTGACAGAATATTTGTGTCAATGCCAGCAGACGCATACCACACCCAACTCAAGGACTGAATGAATTTCCAAGAAAAGAACTACTCTTTCTTCCTAGAGTCTATTTACTAACTCACACAATAATATTCTTGGCCTATTTCTTTATTCAAACATTTCCCGTAAATTGAATCTTTCTTTTTGCTTTTTGGAGGGGCAATTGGGGTTAAGTGACTTGCCCAAGGTCAAACAGATAATTAAATGTCAAGTGTCTGAGTCCAGATTTGAACCCAGGACCTACTGATTCTAGGGCTGGCACACTATTCACTATGCCACCTAGCTGCCCCTAATCAATTGAATCTTGTCTTAACCACAAATGGGTTATTGGTTAGTTAGAGATAAATATAAATGTAAATTAGGATAGAGAGCTTAAATGATCAGGAATTCAGCATCCTTCCATGTACTGTTCAACAGCCTGGTGTAATGGCAAGCAAAAAAGTATTTAGCACCTTGTTTGTGTTCACATGTCTTTGAGACTTGCCCTGATTATATCAAGTCTTTGCTGAGAAACAGAACTTGTAAACTCCCTCTGGCTGATGCAAGAGGAAGGGGCAGAACAGATAGGAGCTTAATGACCTTATATATAAGGAGAAGCTGAGACTGGGAGAGAGCAGAACTGAGAGAGCACTTGTGGTGGTGGATTTTGAGAAGGGAACATTTGTGGGAGAGGCACCCTGTCTTTCTGTCTGTGTTGATTTTTCTTTGTAATGTGTTTTGAGTTCTGAGACCTTGTGGGGGTTCTGTGTTGTCGTAATGCCAAGCATCAGCAGTTTTCCAGAGGATGGCTGCTGTGAACAGTTTTCTAGGTTCTTATTATATAGTACAATGAACATTTTATTTATTCAATAACAAATCAGAGCAAAGCATTCACAGAAAAATCAAGATACAACATTCACAATATTACAACTTATCACAGAAAATCAAAATACAGAATTCAAAACAATGTATTACTAAAATGGCCACATAGTTTTCACCACAATGGTCACATGGTTTCGAACAAACTGCAATCATTTAGTCAATCAATCACTTAGTAACTCAATCATTCAATCATCCTTAAGGAGGATTCCCTCCTTAAGGGTCACAAAATGCAAAAATGAAAGTTTTCCACTCATGGGGAACACGAAGTTGCAATATCACTCACTACTCAGCACTCTCTCAAGGTGTAGCATGAAATACACAGGCCATCCACCCCTCAGTCACAAATAAGTTATAATTTCAAGGTCATAAGTTACAACTTTAATCAGTTATTACTCAGTATCCACAGAGAAGTCTCTTTACCTTGACCCAGTGTAGCCTCTCACATTCCTGGATCCCCTTCCATGGTCCCAGCTCCCACCTGGATTAACCAAATTGTCACCTGGGTTCAAAGGCAGATAGCTCCCAGCTCCTTGTCCAGCTCTCTGTGCAGTTCCTGTACCATGCTAAAGTTCACAGCATCCATTCCACCTTAAATCCTTCATAGTCTCTGACAAAATACTGGCATGCATAGTCATGCTTCCTCGGTCTTTGGCAGCTCCAGCTGGTCATTGGAAATCCTCAGCAGCTTTCCTGGTCCTTGGACTCAGCAGAAGTTTCAGGTGATTCCCAGAATCAAAATTACCTCATCCAGGTTCTCAAAATAAAAATAATTCTCTCCAACCTGGCCCTCCATTCCTTAGCCTCTAAAACCTGGCTCCAAGAAGATCTAAAATTCCAGCTTGGTCTTCTCCTTATGTACCTTTTAGCTCCTCCCAGTTCTGTCCCTTCTTGTTACATCAGCAATTTTCTTTTATATCAGCAACAGGGGTTCATACTTTTTGTTTCTTAACAGATGCTTGGTATGACTAATTTCAAACTAGGTGCTAAGTACTGATTAGCTTTGTAAATACAAAGGGATCAAATTACATTACTAAAACAGTTGATTTCACAGGCACATAGTGAAGCAATGATGGTGCTGGTAATGTGGATTAATGTTAGTCTGGCTCCTTTAAGCTTTGTGTTCCCAGAAACAGAAACTGTAAAGAATTTTGGGTGGACTGGACATTGTGAGCTTCAGTATAGAACAGGAACTACACAAGGAACTGAACAAGGAACTGGCCAAAGAGCTGGACTAGTCATTGAGAGCTGCCTGCCTTTGAATCCAGGTGACAGTTGGGTAGATTCAGGCAGGAGTTGGGACCATGGAAGAAGAACCCTGGAATCTGAGAGCAACCCTCATGTCATAATGAAAAGAACTCTTCTTGGGTACCTGATGCTTTCTGAGAAGATTATGATTTACTGTCACCTAGGGGTGGAGAAATTTGACCTTTTATTTTGTGTCCCTGAAGGACTTTCTGAATGATATCTTTTGTTTAAACCAGGTGACCACTTTGGTGGTCAAAACTATGCGGCCACTTGAGTGATAATTCGTTATGCATTATAATATTGTGAATGGTGTACTTTGGTTTCTGTCAATGTTTTGTCTTAGTCTGTTCCTGAATAGAGAGTTAATTATTCTATATTATCAGAACCTTGAAGGTGTTCACAGAATCAGTCCTCTGAAAAGCTGCATGTGCTTGGCTGTATACTTGGGTCGCTACTCTTACTCTTCCAAGGGATTGAAACTAGGGTTTTACTCTTTAGCAAACTTTACTTCCTTTCTTTAATGACAATATTCATTCAGCAGAAATTCCTCATTCATTATATCTTCCTATTCATGATTTTAATATTCTCAACCCATCCATGCCTTCTTATGAAAATAGGCTATATAATTTCCATAAATTATCCATAGAAAATTTTCAAAAGTCATGGTTCTTTTAACATTTGTTAGGACCAGTGAAGAACTTAAGTTACCCTTCTGTTCTTCTTTGTTATTATTACGTGATCTACACACTTTTTTTGTCAACTAAGTGTGTGTGTGTGGGGGGGGGGGTGTATGTTATGAAGTAAAATAGAATGTAAATTCATTTCCCCCCACCACAGTCAGTAAAATGTAAACTCCTTAATGGCAGTGGCTAGCTCATATTTTTTTTTTCTCTTTGTATTTCCAGTGCTTGGCATGGTACCCATTATTTAGTTATTTTTTAATTCTAAATGTATGAAATTAAATAAGCTGCAGTCTACTTCTGTTCATCTTAGATCTCTTAATTAATGTTCCAGTCATACATAATTTTTATTTTCTCAACTATATTGATCCATGATTTCATTATTTGAAATAAATTATTACTGGAAGATAATGGGTATATTGTTACTACTTTTATTTTTTTAATATTGAAATATGTTGGAATTTCTGAAAATGCAACATAATTTTCCAAATGTGATGATACCAGTTTTATTTCTCCTGTTCAGTTTTAACCTTGCATACTGTTTATCTACCCTGAGATACTATTATAGTAGGAAAGTTATTATAGAAATATAAAAAAAAGTTCTATCAGTTTTTACACCAAGTTGGAAAGAGTTTGAATATAATAACAGTGACTAAGACAGTATTGGAAAGGATTACACATGTGAAAAATGCCAAATCTAAAACAGCAGTACTTAGGTTTGGATCTTGGTATAACTTCTTACCACCTATGAAACCATGGGCTAGTCATTTCTTTCTGGGCCAAAGTTTCTTCACAGATCAAATTCTGATATCAAATTCTACATGCCCACTGTGTCTATTATCCAAATAATAGTCTAGCTAAATATAGCATTACTCATCACCAATTAGTTGGCCACATAATGATGAATTCCTTAAAGATGTTCTTTTTCTCATTCATTCACTTTGCATAATAATATTCATTTATTAAGTCTAACATAAAATTCTTTTTTTAAGGTCTGCTATGTGGAGACCATGGTGTTCTTTCCTGGAGAAGAAATACTGATGGACACATAATATATTTGACTGAAACCAATACTAATACTTCCAATGGAGCTCTCCTTCCCAACTCAAAAATAGTGATTTAGTGATTTGTTTCTCTATGATCCTAGTAATTCCATCACTCAGATTCAAATTTCCATTTTATTGTTCCTCACTTGAAACAGTCTAACATTACAACTCACTTTTCTTTTTCACTTGTGATACCTGTAGCCTGCTGTGCTTTTGGTATCTCATTATCCCACATGATCTTCTACTAATAAAGAAATACTCATTGGTACTGGCTTTACAGTACTCCCAATATATCCTCTTGACTCTGAGCATTGCTTCCACTCATGAGTAGAAGGACACAACCTTTCTTTTTTCCATTACTAAATTTTATGGAACCATACATAATGGTACTTTTTCAATTTTTTTAAAGTTGTTTATTTGTATAAGGATTTTGTTTCTGTTTCTTTGATAAGCACTACACATGAAGATACAAGTCATTCAACTAATGGAAAAGATGGGGAATTCACAAATTTACAGGAGTTTTATTTGATCAACTAATCCTGATTCTCCATATGAATACAGTGTCTAAGCTGTACAATTATTTTTACCTAAGTTTTCACAAATAGTTGTGTAACAACCACTGCCAAGGGATTTCAGAAATTCTAAACAAATAAATAAAGCACTCACATTCCATTTAAAGTGCATCTTATGAAACCAGAAATGTATTAGACTCCGTCTTCCACTGTGGTCTTGCTGCCATGGAATGACAACCAACTCTTCCTTCTCTCCTCATATTTCCTGAGAGTAATGACCTGACCAAATTCTCTACATAAAAAATAAACAACAACAAAAAAAATACCACAAAACCCTCTGACCTCTCAAGAAAAGGTTTATCTCATGTTAATTTTCTCTCTTCCAAAACTGGGAAAAAATACCAAATTCCAGAATTTTTTGTGGTTATCTACCTCTTTGCCTAAGTTTATTACATTTGTCCCTTCCCTTGGGAAAAAAAAAGCATCATCCAATGCCCTAATCGTTCCCTCCCTCTTATTTTCCACAATAACAATCCAGATTCTAAGAGTAAACTTCTTTTTACTATAATTCTCATCTAGACTGTCAAGTTCCAAATTAAGCCTCTCCCTTGTTTCAGTAACCAAAGTCATTGTAGGTCATTTCTTAATACCATGTAACAACAACAAACTATATTTTCTTCTACCATTTTAACTTCAATCCCTTTCTTTCCATGCCTTTTACCTTCATTATCTTCTTCAAGTGAGGGTCCTGCCTTGTTCCTGCCTATTCCTCTGCTCATTCTTCTCCAGTTTTTCATTCCTATAGGTAATTTCCTCTAACCTTCATTTTTCCTATTCACTCTATCTTCAGTTGTACTTAGCAGTTACTCTCTCTGGGGCTGAAATTGCCTTCTCTCTGTCAGCTAAATTACCTGTAATTTTTCTTTCAGGTCACTTCTCAACACAAATATCCATAAATCCTTTCCTAAACTTCACTCCACCACATACAATTCACCAAAGCAAGTGTTAATGTCCAGAAAGTCCAGAGAAAGAAAACAAATGAAACCCAACTAACTCTCACAAATACAAGTCATCAATTTCCTCATCATTGTGTTTTCCATTCCTTGCTGGTACCTTTTGTTAGGGTATAGAA
Organism: Pseudocheirus occidentalis; assembly: GCA_028646575.1. Classification (NCBI taxonomy): domain Eukaryota; kingdom Metazoa; phylum Chordata; class Mammalia; order Diprotodontia; family Pseudocheiridae; genus Pseudocheirus; species Pseudocheirus occidentalis. The sequence goes on along the minus strand of CM053601.1, from coordinate 115,495,296 downwards.
AGTGAATCAAATAGGTAATGACTGTATTTATGTGTCTGATTTGGATACCAGCTGGTTTAATGTCAGTGCTCACTATTTAACCTTTCTGAGGCTCAGTTTTCTCAGTTTCTAGATGAGAAAAAGGAGACTGATTTACTTCATGGGGTCAAATTATTCAGAATAGGCATTTCTAATGTGTTCCTTATAAACTGACTACCATTGTTATCAATGGCTCTTTTGCCCAAATCTTTGTTTTTAATAGAATTGTTCCACTAGTGCAGCCAGAACTTTAATAACAGAGGCAATATAGACAGTGATTGGGTGAATTTAAAAAGATTATTTTCTGCATACTTTACTCATCTGTGTTAGTCCTATTAGTTTCTTAAGTTCAAAAGCACAAAACTAATATTGATTTGTTGAGAGAAAGTGTCTTGAGTATCTGATTTGAGAAATGTACTTAACTCTGCATTGTCAAATGTAGGGTAAGCAAGAGGTAATTGTATTGTGAATGAACATGTTTACTCCAAATTAGATCAGGTCAAAATTTCTTTGGGAATGATCTTGCAAACTGGAAACTACTACTTATTTTGTTTCAGATTTAAAGTATCCTCATATACATGCCTACACACATACACATATACATATACACACATATATTTTAATGCTTGAATGCTTCTGTTTTGTCTTTCTGGTTGGCAAATAGGAATGTGTAATATTTCCTGCAAACAGGCTGAGCCCCATGTTAGTGTTAGTTCAGGGTGTCTGGAGCACTTGGCATATGCCACCCCATATGTTCTTGATGTGTTTTAAATTCTAAGTATACTGGGATACATTTTATTCTTCAAATAATGACGCATCGTTCTTGTGCATTTTCAGAAGAGCTATCTGAAGGTACCCTATGACTTTAAGCAGGTCATTATTGTGCAATTCTTCTTCTTCCTCCCCTTTTAATAAAGGGTACATATATAATCTGCAAAATACATGCCTACTATACTATGATGAAATACAATATGCAACAGTCACATCTGTGCTTATTTTTTGGTCATGAAGAAAAAGCATTTTCTCTATATAAAACTACTTTTTGAATTCTACTGAAATCTCAGGGGAGAGGGTAGGTGGGACTGAAGCAATGACAAAAAGGGAAGGTGATAAACTATGAATTATAATTCATGGTTATAATATATTTATATAAACACAGTGATTTTTAATAAGAATCTGAATTAAATATAGAATGCTTCCAATTATGGACATTAACATTATAAAAGTATATAAGTTTATAAGGTTAATGATTTCTTATATAAAGGATAGAATTGTTTACTTTTTCTTTATCCCCATCTAACTAAAAATATCAATGTTTTTATAATGGGAAATCAGTGCTTATTATCAAGCCCAATTCTCCTGAATCTTCAGCTTGAGGAGTGTGAGTGTGTATGCATCATCCCAGAAACAAAACACTCCCTTCCCTCTGTATAATACCAAATATCCAGATGCTTCAAGCATCTGGATGACTGACCAGATTTTTTATATTTCTAATTGATTTTTGGAATTGGGTGTATTTATCCTTAAACTCACAGGTTGTTTGTGAATGAATGAAATCATCCTCTTTTTTGTTGTGTTTCCAATGCTGAGGGCTTTGCCAATGTGACTCAGTCGATCTCTCACCCGGAAACTTCCCTCAGTATGTAGGATCTGTCTTCTCATTCTTAGCCTATGTAAAACCAATCAACAGTAGATTCCTGAGAGAATGCTACTGTGAACAGCTTTTAAGATTTGGATTACACAGTATTAGTGAACACTCTGTTTATTCCATTACAAATCAAGATTCAGTACAATGTTCACAGTATCAACAATTCA
>CM053601.1:115461547-115484332 GCA_028646575.1 Pseudocheirus occidentalis | reverse complement strand
CATTTACTCTCATTGAATCTGGCTTAGGGAAGAAATGGCATAAACTCTAAACTGGGCATCATGCCACACAAGAGAGTAGGGGGCAGGGGGATGAAAGGCGGGATGATGGAGGGGAGGGCAGGTTCTGTGGGAGGGATCCTGGATGCTCACATTTCAATAAAGGGACAGGGACAATGTAGAGAATGGAACAAGGGGGGGAGGTATAGGAAGGAGGTACATATGATCACTGTCACAACATGTCCCCTATGAAGATGTCCTGTATAATCACACATCCACAGCCTGTATTGAATTGATTGTCCTTATAGTAGGGGTGGATGACAAGGGAAGTATCAAAAGAATCTAGAATTTAAGGCTCTGCAATACCTGCAACTAGGAATTAAGATATACAAGTGCTGGGATAGGGAGACCCTCCCTGTCCTACCAGAAAGTTAGGGAGCCGACCAGGATAGGGCTTCTAGAGTGAGATCAATATTTTGAGGTTGGGGCAGGGGAAAGACGGGGAGAGAATTTGTAATTCAAAAATCTCATGAAAATGAATGATGTAAACAAGAAAACAAAATTTATTACAAAAAATAGTATATTCAGCAAAACTGAGTATAATGTTTCAGAGGAAAATATGATCATTCAATGAGGTAGACTTTCAAGCATTCTTAATGAAAAATCTAGAGTTGAATAGAAAATCAGACATTCAAATACAAGAAGTTAGAGAAGCATGACAAGGCAAACGAGGAAAAGAAATCATAAGCAACTAATTAAATTTGAGCTATTTATATGCCTACATGGAAAAATGATAATTGTAACTAATGAAACTATTCTCAGTATGAGGATAGTTAAAGGGAATATAAATGTGTGTGTATCTGTATGTATATATGTATATGTGTGTATGCATATATGCCATCCTATATAGACATATATGCATATGCATACACTCATATATGTCTCTATAGGATGGTATGTATGGATATGAATATATATGACTTTATGTATATTTGTGTACAAGTATACATAGAGAGAGGTCACAGGATCAATTGAATAGAAAGGGATGATATTTAAAATTGAGAGGTGAGAGAGGAATATAAAGAGAGGAGATGGAGAGGGATAGAGGGGGGTATATTATCTTGTATAGACAAGGCAAGTGATAACCGTAACAATGGAGGCGAAGAACAGGAAGGCAAAATGGAATGAGTCAACCTTACTTTCATTAAATTTGGCTTAGGGAAAGAATGACATGTACTCTGATTCGGGTACCTTGCCCTACAGGAGAGTAGGGGGGGAAGAGGATGAGACAGGGGATGATAGAGAGGAGGGCAGGTGAGGGGGGAAGGTTGTTAGATGCACAGACTTCTGGAAAGACACAGGGACAAAGTAGAGAATAGAATAAGTTGGGGGGAGGGGATAGGATGGAGGGAAATATAGTCTGTCTTTCCCAATACATCCACTATGGAAATGTTTTGTGTAACTACACATGAACAAACTATATTGAATTGCTTATCTTCCCAGTAATGGTGGGAAATGAGGGAGGAAGGGAAAGAATCTGAAATTTAAAGTTTAAAAATAAAATGTTTTTTAAATTATTATTATTATGTACACACAACTGGGAAATAAGATATACAGGTACTGGGGTATTGAAATCCATTTTGTCCTTCTAGAATGTCAGAAGGGGTATGGGGGAGGATATAGGAGAGAGAATATTGGGGGAAGAGGCACTCAGTGGGATCATATAAGGGAAAGATTGGGAGAAAATTTATAACTCAAAATCGTGTGGATATAATTGATGTCAACTAAAAATAAACACCAAAATCAATTAAAAAAACAGAATTAGTGGGTAAAAAAAGAAATATTAGCCTTAGCAAGAAGTAAAATAAGGCTTCCCCAGTTAAAAATAGTAATAATTGAAGATAACTGTCTTACAAGTTTTGCTCATTGTTTTCTTTGTAATAATGAAATTTATTGGGGCACAAATCTGGAGTCAAACTTGGAATCATCTGCAACACATAAAATATAATTTGGGAAGAAAACCATTGTATTGATCCCTCAGTGAACCTACTTAAGTATCATAAAATGGAGTTTCTTTAATGTTCAACATCACATTCAGCAGAATTGTGCTCATGATTAGTTAGCCTAACTACAATAAAACATTTTCTCTGGTATTATAAAATTTGAATAGTTGATACCTTTCTTAATGTAAACTCTTTCTCTTTCTGTATCTGTGTGCATAGATATAGACACATAGATAGATTAGATAGATAGATATAAATGTGCACATGCATGCATATACCCATATGTGTACATATATGCAAATATGTGTATGTAATCACATATGTTCACATAATGTCAACACATTTTTATTCTTTAGTTATTCATTTTATAGTTGTCTACCTAGTACCCTCTTAGACTTTCCTGAAGAGTCTGATAATAATTCTTTTTAATTTAAATATCAGAATTTTTTTTAAAAAACTACTAAAGATAGTTAATTGAATTTTATAAGTAAAAAGGTGGAAACCATTTGAATTGACAGGGTTATTGATTTAGTATTGGAAGGGACATGTGACAGGCAAGTCATCTCTATTTACATATAGTGAAACTCAAGTGTATGTAAGTTATTTCTCCAAAATCATATAGGTAGCAAGTAGCAGAACCAAAACGTGAATGAAGGTTATGTGATACTAAAGCTTGAAGGTATCCCACTGTCACTTCATGACTTTTGAGGAAACAAGGCTAAATATTTTGGATTACTACTTTTGTACAGTTGTTTCCTCTGGTGTTTAACTAATTTAAGAGAATCTAAGGGTAAAATACAGTATTTAAGTTTTAGGTATTCTAGAACCAAGAATGTTAGAGTTTAGGGGACTTTGGCAATAATATAATTAGTTCAAGTTTGTTGTTGTTGTTGTTTTTTGTTTTGTTTTAGTTTTTTTTAGTGATATGGAAACTGTAGCCAGAGAGGCTTTATGAATTGTTCACAGTCATATAATTAATTAGCCACAGGTTTAAGATAAGAATCTTTATTTGTAAAAAAAAATGTTCCTAAAGACTTCTAGTTACATAGTTATATGAAGCCCCTAGTAAAAATAGTACTAAGGTGGAGGATTTTTGTATAATTTTTATTCAAATAAACTCATGCAAACTTAATGCAAGAAGAAATGATTATTATGCCTTTAAATGATAATTTTAGAAAGGGGGTGAGGTTTTTTTGTGCATACATATGACATGTTCTTGCTTTTACAAAAATATTAGTATGAAAACTGAACTTGGCCTTTCTCCTCCTCTTTCTGTTTAATTTATGAGGCAGCATCTTTTTCCATGATTCGTTTCTTTTTTTAAATCCTTTCATTAGAAAACAATGGTCTTTTTTTTTTTGAGGAAGGCTATTTGTGTTTTTCTAATCAAAGGAAATTTCAGGTAGTAAAAGACAAAATATTTTATTTCATAGCTTAGTTTTCTACATTAAAAGCCATAACAATGAAAATGTTACGTGGAATATTTGGCACTTTCATTCATGAATATGTGCAAGAGAATGGATTTTCACTTCTTCTGAATATTATCTTTAGCACTTTGGAGAGAACTCAACAACACAAGAAGAAACATTAACAAGATCAATCCTAATGAAATACAGCAATATGTGTGCCAGAGAAAGCAGATTTGAAGTAGTGATTTTTCATGATATTCAATAATCAAGGAATCTTTTATTCTAGATGATAACCTGAGTCCTTCATTATAGAGTGAGAGTAAATAACTTTTTAGGTAGATGAATGTAAACAAAGCATTTTATTTATTACTCAAATGTTAGCTACATTCAGTTGAAATTAAATTAAGATTAGAATTACAGATGGGCATGAACTGCAAAATCTGTAAGAAAGAAGACTGAAAGATTGTAAACTCAGTGATTCAAAGACAGACTGTATCATGGATAGGGTGTTTTAAACTTTTTATGTGATATAGACTCCTATGGTAGTTTAGTAAAGTCTATGGAGCCCTTCTAAGAATAATATTTTTAAATATACCAAATATAATATAAATAATTAAAGAGGGCAATCATAATGAAATATAACAATAATAAAAAATAAAACATAATAAAAACAATAACACTTATATAGTGTTTACTATGTGCTAGGCACTGTAGCTTGCATTATTACCTTATTTGATCTTCACAAAAAACTCATTTTACAGATTAAAAAAAACTGAAGCAAGCAGAGGTTAAATTACTTATCCAAGGTTACACAACTAGAAAGCTGTTAAGTCTTGAAATTTCATCTCAGATCTTCCTGACTCAAGGCCTGGTATTCTTTTCCCTGTATCAGGTTAAGCACCCCTGATCTATGTAGAAATGTTAGCTCTAAAATTCTCATATAACTGCTGGAATGTCACTCCACTACTCAAAAGATTTCAATATTATTCATACATTAATGAGACAATAGTACCCCAGATCTATAAAGGGCCAGTATTCTAGCCATCTAGGAAATTCATTTTCTGTCTTGGCTAATAGGATATGTGATAGACTGAACATCAATAAATATGTAAGAGTGTGTGTTTGTGTGTGTGTGTGTGTGTATACACACACATGCACCCATATGCTCCCATGTGTGCTGATAGCTACCACTCTGTTTACCAAGAAAAAAGAAACTGAAGTGCTTTAGAGAAAGGCTCCTTTGAAGATTTGTGTTTAAACTCTGCTTACTATATCCAATTGTATCACTTGCTAGAAAGACTGCTCTTCTTTTTCTGTATCCGAATGTTAGAAGCAACATTTTGCCTTCTGTACTTCAAGCTCAAAACCACTAGAGGTATTATCCTTATATAAGGGACATTTTAGCTTTGAATCAAGGGCTTTATGCTTTGTTCATAGCAAAAAAGGTCATCTCTTTGGTACTTTCAGTATGACTCACTGTGACTCACTATTTTTCTTAGTAGAACTGAGTTGGAAAGGCCTGAGTTATTCATTATAATTCAGTCATCTAGAAGGTAAGTTACTGTAGATTGTCGTTATGATATCACTAAGGATGGCTAAGTAGTAGGTTCCTATATGCCTTGCCAGATTACATACATTGACTAAGAAGTAAAGTTCAAGCACCTTAACCTAACATTCAAGGTACTCTTCTGTACAATTAGAAACTGTCTAGCATATGAATGATGAGTTAACTGAGAAAGACATTCGTATGCAGAATCAGGCTTTAGGAGAAAGGAATGGTTTCTCTTAGGAAGTTTTTGCCCTGCAAATGTAGAAAGAGCAAATGGACCTATTCATAAGGAAGATGTCATCAGTGGAGGGTAGAGATTATGCAGTTGGCTCCCCTAAGAAGTTGTGGATTCATCGAAGGAGTTAGATATGTTCACTAAGTTTCTTAAGAACTGTAAGTATTCAAATAACTCCAGAAATGAATTCTCAGGTATTTTCCAGAGCTGTACCAGAGATTTGGAAGGAACTCAGATGTCATTCATTCTTGTCTGAACCTGACCAAAAAAAATCTACAAAATTGTTGACAGACACTGCTTGAAGAAATTCAGAAACATGACCCCATTACCTCTGGAGGCAAGTTGTTCCACTTTTTTTGACAGCTCTGATGGTGAAATAATGTTTTTATTTTTCCCCTCTACATAAAGACTAAAAATGACTTTCAGCATTTTCTAACAAATGGTCATAGCTGTTTCCTTTGAAGCCAAACAGAACCAGCCTAATCTCTCTCACACACAATAACACTTTAAACACTTGCCCAGAGCTATCATGTCTTCTCTACCCAGAATAAAAAAAACACAGTTCTTTTAGATTATCCTTTCACATGATAAACCCACTTCTAGATATGCTGTAGTGATAGCATCACCTAGAAATGAACACAATTTCTAAATACAATTTTAATACTAATGCCAACAGTAACTATAAAGCTAATACTAAAAATCATCTTGAATTTCTATAGCACTTTAAGGTTTATATAGTGCTTTACATAAGTGAACTAATTTGATCTCTGCAGCAACTTTGCAAAGTAGATGCTATTATTATCCCCAATGAGTAAATGAGGAAACTGATGTTGATCGAAGTCAAGCCCAGTGTCACACAATATCTGAAGTAACATTTAGAGGTAGATCTTCTTGATGTCAAGGCCAGAACTCTGTTGCTTGTGCCACCTAAGTCTGACCAATGTAAAAAATCAAGATTGCAATCTTCTTTATTCTGGATATTGTGCCTCATATGATTTTTTTTTGGAGGGCAGTTGGGGTTAAGTGACTTGTCCAAGGTCACACGGCTAGTTTTTGTGTTAAGTGTCTGAGGCCGGATTTGAACTCAGGTACTCCTGACTCCAGGGTCGGTGCTCTATTCACTGCGCCACCTAGCTGCTTACCTCATATGATTTAATGTTGTTTTTTGTTTTTTTTTTTTTTATTTTGGTTTTTGTTTAAGTTTGTTTGTTTTGGTTTCTGTGTTCTTTGGACTCACTAAGCTTTCAGACTACTAGAATTCCAATATTGTTTACCTTGGAACTCCCATTATCTAACTACTTTTCTTCTGTTATATATTTATGTATGTGACTTTTGAATACAAATGTAAAACAAATTTAGAGCTTTAATGGACCCTGCAGGTGATTGAGTACCACCATTCATTTAATATATGAGGCATCTTTAGACCACGAGGGGTTATGACTTTCACAGGACCACATAGTCAGCATCTAGTTCATGGTCCAGTACATTCTCTTTATAATTATCTTTATTAATATTCATCCTATTAGATCAGACATATATCTCTAGACTTTGACTATCAGGTTGAATAAAACAAAGAACCATGTCCTGGAGTCTGGTACTACTCAATTTTCTGCAGTTCTCATTGCCTATTAAAGAAGCATATTTGATTTAGCCACTAGGAATTGTGGGAAGTCATGATGATAAGCTTGAGCAGATTCTGTACCAAAAAGCATGTCTGTTATTACAAAATGTTGTTTCATAGATTCCTAGTAGTCTCTTCCTGAGAAGAGCCACTGCCTAGGGAAAAAGTGCAAGTAGGCCCAGAATATTGAGAATTTAGGATGCATAAGTCATTAATATTAATGTATTTTCACCTCCTAACTCTATCACCAAATCAATGGGGCATTCCTCTAAGCTTTGTGAGCTTTACACCTTAAAGAAAACTGCTGTATCTTTAACCAAATTATTTTTAATGTAAACTAACACAGCCAAGAAGTGACTATCAAGGAACTTTACTAGGGACTTCCATCTTGATTAGAATTCATTAATATAAGAATAATGATATTAACAACAGTAACAAATATATTTATATAATACTTTCAAATTTGTGAAATGTTTTCCATAAAATATCTCATTTAGTCCTCATAACAACCTTGTAAAGTAGGTATTGATAACCCCCTTTTACAAATAATGAAACTGAGACTAAAAGCTTAAATGAAATACTTGCCCAGGATAACCCTGGTAAGTAAGTATCTGTGGCAGTATTTGAAATAAGTTCTCTTCTTCACTATGCCACCTAGATGCCTATAGTGCCTTGAAATACAAAGGACTATACTTGGGATCTACCATTCAATTAGCTTTGTAATCATCTAGACTACATTCCTCCTCTGATCCACAAGAAACACATGACAGGGGTTGGGCCAAGATGGTGTTATAGAAACAGAAAAACACCACAGCTCACACATAACCACCTCAAGCACCCATAAAATATGACTCTAAACAAATTTTAGGACTCCAAAACTCACACAAAAATACAGAAAACACATCTCTTGCTGAAAGCAGCTCTGCAGGAAGGACTCATAGCAGCACTGGGAGCCAAAACCAGACCAGCCTGATATCACTGCTTGTCCCTGGGACAGCAAGGACAAGCCACAGCTGGTGCCTTCAGGAAAGTGAATCAGTGGCAACTGTGGCAGCTTCCAGATTCATCAAGCCAGAAGAAATAAGGACCAAGTGAAAGGTCAGTGGAACTCAGCTAAATTTGAGGGAGAAAAGCAATCTGGCTGAATTGCCTCCAGGGCAAGAAAACAGCAGAAGAAGCAGCCATGCTGTTTCAGGGCTCCTGGACTACAGACTGCAGGGGGACCAAACAATCATTCAGAGGCTAAGTGGTCCTGTGTTTTGTGACCTACATATGGATCATGGTCTTAGGTGGTGGTCTTGAGGTGTGTTTTCAGTGAGTCAAAGCTGGTGGGGGCTGCAACACCCTCCTAATAACTCTAGTAGCTGTGAACACCCCAGAAATTTGGGACAGAGATTTCCCCTCTGGAAGCAGAGTTCCACAGAGCTAAAAAGACAAGTAATTCACTGGCAACATGAGCAGGCAAAGGAAGCAAAGTAAGAACAGCAATTAAACTCCAGAATCATTTTTGGGGGACAAAAGGATCAAAGCATGGAATGGGAGGAAGACAACACAGTCAGAACTCCCACACCAAAGGTTTCCAAGAAACATGAAGACTGTCTAGAAGCCATAGATGAGCTTAAGCAGGATTTTGAAAACCAAATAAGAGAAGTGGACAAAAAATTGGGAAGAGAAATGAGAATGATGTAAGAAAATCATGAAAATAGAGTCAACAACCTGACCGAAGAAAATAACACTTTAAAAGAGATGAACTCAAATGGCAAAAGAGGACCAAAAAGCCAATCAGGAGAAGAATACCTTAAAAAGTTAAAATTGCCAGATAGGAAAAGATTCTCAAAAGCATACTGAAAAGAATAATTCTTTCAGAATTTGAGTGGAGTAAATGGAAGCAGATGCCTTTATGAGAAATCAAGATACGATTAAACAGATCCAAACAAATGAAAAAATAAAACAAAAGGCAATGTGAAATATGTACTTGAAAAAAACACTGACCTGGAGGAGACATCCAGGAGAGACAATTTAAAAATTATTGCCTACATGAAAGCCAAGATGAGAAAAAGAATCTAGAAATTATCCTTCAAGAAATCCTCAAGGAAAATCTCCCTGATATTTTAGAACCAGAGAGCAAAAGAGAACCTCTAGAAAATGATCCCCAAAAGAAAACTCCTAGGAATTTTATATCCAGGTTCCAGATTCCCCAGATCAAGGAGAAAATATTACAAGATGCCAAGAAGAAACAATTTGAATACTGTGGAAACACAATTAGGATAACCCAAGATCTAGCAGCTTCTACATTAAGGAATCAAAGGGCCTGGAATATTAAATACTGGAGATCAAGGGAACAAGGATTAAAACCAAGAATCACCTGTCCCCAAAAATTGAGTATAATATTCCAGGGGAAAATATAGTCATTAAGTGAGTTGGAGGACTTTCAAACATTCTTGCTGAAAAAACAGAACTGAAAAAGAAAATTTGACACTCAAATACAAGAATCCTGAGAAGGTCAACATGGGAAAGAATTCATAAGGAACTTATCAAAGTTGAACTATTTACATGCCAACATTGAAAAACAATAATAGCAACTTATGAAACCTTTCTCAGTACGATAGTTGAAGGGAATACAAATGTGTATATGCATATGCATACACATATGTCTATATAGGGGGGTATATATATATGTGTGTGTGTGTGTGTGTACAAATACATATTTGATTGTTTATAAATGAGTTCATAGAGGGCACAGAATCAATTGAATAGAAAGGGGTGACACTTTAATAGGTGAAATTCTGTGATGGGAGTGGATTAGAATGAGAGGAGACAGGGAGAGAAAGAATGGGGTCGTGTGTGTTTTTGGGGGGGTTGCTGGAAACACACACTTCTGTAAAGTGACAGGGACAAGGTAGAGGAGAGAACAAGGGTGCGGGGGCAGGAGTGGAAAGAGGGACATATAATCAGTCTCTCACAATATGTCCACTGTGGTGATGTTCTGTGTAATTACACATGTACAGCCTGTATTGAATTGCTTGTCCTTTCAGTGGGGGTGGGCAACAAGGGAGGAAGGGAAAGAATGTAGAATTTAAAGTTCTAAAATTAAATGTTAAATATATTTTTTAAAAAGTGAAAGAAAGAAGTATCAGGAGCTTTACAGAAATCTAAATATATTTATTTATGATATTCTCCAATTTTTCAGCCTAGTTACAGAAGTTAGTCTGAAATAACTTGTTCTTCTTGATGAAGTCATTCTTAATATGACCACAACATTATTTAAATTCTATCCACAACAATCCATCCTCTCAGATAGAAATCAAGTTCAGTATCCTATAGTTTTCTTAATCTATTTCTTATTTTGAAAGCTGGGTCAACAGTCATTTGTGCCCATTCATGTACTCTTCAATACATGTTAATGTATTTAAATCCTTTACCAACTGTTCTTCATTTGACAATAGAATAATGTAGAGTTTAAGTTATTTGTATCTTGTGACTTAGGTAACAATGTGATGTCTTATCTCTTCATTAATTTTTATTTTTAAATTTCTATAATGATTCTTGTTCTATCCTCCTGATGAGTTCATTATCCTTGAAAGAAAATTAGAATGAAGTAAGATAAGAATTGACTCTTCAAACTGTCATCATATGTAATCAATCATTAATATTTAAGAAGTACCTACCACATGCTAAACACTGTGGATACATAAAGAGGCAAAAGACTGTCCCTGGTCTTGAGAATCATGAAATCATGAAACACCACATCTGTTCCTTCAATGAACACTGTCCCCTGCAAAAGAAAACAAAAAAGGTTTTGTTTTTCCTAAAAAATGAAGGAAAAACAATTCTGGTTGTCATTGTTATTCATGATTAACCTCAGTTGGCTTTAGAGTTCTTGATACCATTTAGTTAAATTGTCTGTCTTATACATTGAATTTCTTCTACCTGCTTCCTCGCCCCCCCCCACCATCTTACATAGATATCTTGGGGGAAAAATTAAACCTAAGAACATAAAGAAAACAATCAACTGTATAAGCCCAGTATCCAACAAGGCAGAATAAAATGAATAGATTTTTTTTAAGTAAAAATGCTTTTATCTGAAACTCACTGTAGTTTTCCTTCTCTAAAAGTATAGTTATGATGTTTATGTAGTTTGGTTGCAATTATTTAATTTTGCGTTACTATTTATAAAATTTTCTGTGCTTACTTTAATACTCCATTTTTCATGTTTATGGCACCAAAATTTAATAAACAGAAGCAAACTTTAAATATTTGTGGGTTTTGTGAAAGCTCCAAGTTAGTCAACATTATGTTATAGTGTCTGGAAAGCTAATGTAATTTTAGAATGCATCGAGAAAAGCATAGAATTCTGGAAAAAGGAGGCAGAAGCCCCATGGTACTCCATTATAATCCGACTAAATTTGGAGTGTTATGATCAGTTTTGAGAGAGAAGTTTTAGGGAGCAAATTGATAAGCTGAGGAGTGTCCAAAGGAAGGTCTTGAGAACATGCTATAGGAGTCAAGTAAAATGTTTATTTTATTTATTTCTATTTATCACTATTTATTCAGTGACTAGTATGTGACAAACACTGTGCTAGTTTCTAGGGATAAAAAAAACGCAGGAAAATATCAGTCCCTCCTTTAATCCAATTTGGAAGACAATATGCAAACAACTTTGTATAAACAGTATATAACCATGTCCCTATCTCTCTTTCTACATCTATTTGTCTGATTAGCTAGTTACCTAGCTAGTATCAATATATCTAGAAATATCTCAGAACAAAACACTATGGTTAAAAAAATAGGAAAAGGTTTTTAGAGAAGGTTATACTGTGGCTAAGACTTGAAGGGTAGTCAGTGAAGACAGAAAGATGGAACAAAGAGAAAGAAAGTTCTAGACACAGCCAATGAATATTCTTGTTCTTATAAGATAGAAATCTTTGTTTGAATAAAAGCAAAGAAGCCATTGTCATTGCATTAGAAAGCCTTTGGAGGTGAGCAAGGTAGAGGAAAACTGTAAAGGTGAAGTGGAGCCAGTTTATAAAAGTCTAAAAGTCAATGTATTTTATATTTGGAAAGGAGGTAATAGGGAACAATTATAATATTAAAAATGGAGGGTGTGACATGGTCAGACGTGCTTAGGAAGATTATTTGATAGTTGAAAGGAGGATGGACTGGCCTTGGAAGAGACTTAAGGACACCAACTGGCAGGTTATTTCAATAGTACAAGAATGAAATGATAACCAAGGTGATACTATCTGATTAAAGAAAAAGAGGTATAAATAGGAGATGTTACAATGGTAGAAATTACAAGAATTAGATATGGCAGAGGGGTGGGGAAGAGTATGGGGAGTCCAGAATAAAACATAAGTTGTGAGGGGTTGTGAGTAGGAAGATTATAACTCTTCCTAAAATAATTGAAGAGAAATAGAATTAGACTAATAGAATAGAATAATAAAAGCAGATACATAGAATTTGAAAAGAGGAGAGGTTTGGTGGGATGAGATAGCTCAATATTGTACATGTTTAGTTTATGATTTCTCATAGACATCCAGTTCTAAACGTTCAATAGGCAAAACTGAAATGCAAAATTGGAAGTCAGGATAAAGGTTATATATTGATAAATGAATCTGAGAATCCTCATCACTGAGATAAAAATTGAGTCATGGGAGCTGATGACATCACCAAGCAAAATGTTTGGCAACTGAGAATCTTTGGTTTAAAGAAAGGAGACTTGGGGGGGGGGAATAATAGTTATTCTTAAGTTGAGTGGAAGACAGATTAGAATTATCTTGCTTCCTCCAGAAGGAAGAATGAACAGAAAGAACACAAGTTATAAAGTGGTAGAAGGAGAAGTGGTGTTAAGAAAATCTTCCTAAAAATTTAAGCTATTTATAAGTGCAAAAGGTTGCCTACTTATTCACCCTCACTAGAGATTTTCAAGGAAAAGTTAAATGACCAATTATTAGTTATGTTAAAGGATAATTATTGTTTAAATATATATTGGACTAGAGGAATCCTGAGATGTCTTGTAATACTGATGTTCTGTTCTTCAACTTCAACACATCTCTTCCAGGCACAAAATATAATGTAAAGACAAACAAGATGAAAATTATGAATCTGCTCCAAATATTGGAAAATTAAGACCCATCACGTTTAATAGTACAGGGTTATGAGTGTTTAGGAGTATTATTAGTTCTCATAACAATGACACATCTACAGTAATGTATCACATTATAGAGTACAGGCCATTCAAATATTATAGATAAACAAATATGTCAAATATACTACTTATAGACAGGTAGAAAAATGTTAAATTGCAATCTACACAGTAGTATGGATGAAAGATTAACTTGAATGCAGAAAAAACCCAATTTATTAAATGATGACTGAGTTAAAGGAAAAAAATCATAAAATAACTAAATTGTATTAATGAAAATGTTGCAATGAGACACTCTGCTAATATATATGAGAAACTTCCAAGTAGTACTGACAGGATTTTTTTTAATTCTCTAAATACTTATATAAACAAAGTAGAGAAATAGAGAAACAAGGAATCAAAAATGTAATTTAAAAAAAATAAAAAATCTGAACATTTCAAAATACACTTTGAATATCAAGTGAAAGATAATGCAAAATTGAAAACACAAAAGGATATTCAACAGATGAAATATTTCTCATAACACTAACAAAGTTGATAAAATAATAACTAATTTAATCCAAAAAAAAGAGAAAAGGAGCCTCACTAAGACTAAAATTTTGAAATTCCATTTCAATGGGGAGGGAGAAACACTGGAGACGGAAACATAAATTGCATGCCAACAAAACTGAAAATTTAAATAAAATGGAATCCAGAAATATAATAACACAAAATGGAGAATGTAAATAACTCAATACAAAATATAATTTCAACGTTTAGATATGACAGAAAAAATCTTAAGTTTCAGACAAAGTTAAAATTCATTTTAATAGTTTATATTAAAATATTTCTCTATTGTATATAAATTATTTTTGGTCAGACAAGCAAATCACAGGACCAAATTCCTTCTATTAATCAAATATCACCCTGATACAACATGAAGGTGTATGGGAAATGAAAAGTAGATATAAGCACAAATTAGTAATAAAGATAAATTTTTGTATTCTTAGATAAAATATCAACAAACCTTACACTTATGTAAAATTAACCATTATAACTAAACTGAAAATATTCCACAAATTCAAGTTTTTTTATGTCAAATAAAATGTTGCCATATTTATGACTGATAAACATGCAAAGTTTCCCAGAAGAAACAGGGACTTTCACTATCACTACTATTATTTAATACAATAGCAACAACAACAACAGGAATTTAAATAAATAAATTAATGGAATATGCCTAGATAAAGAGTAAAATTGTTTCTAATTTGAGATTTTCTGCTGGTTTACATGAGGAATCTCAGAAAATCAATAATAGAAATTGTTATAGCTTCAGTAAAATAGCATAATAAAAACAAACCACTTATAGTTATAAAAATTTTATATATGGCTTCAAAAATGGGAGGAAAAGATAAAGAAATCCCATCAAAATAACAAAGTGCATTACATATCTAGGTGTTCATATGCCACGAAATGCATCATTCTTTTCAAAATGTATTACAGGGGGGTGGCTAGGTGGCACAGTGAATAGAGCACCAGCCCTGGAGTCAGGAGTACCTGAGTTCAAATCCGGCCTCAGACACTTAATACAAAAAACTAGCCATGTGACCTTGGGCAAGTCACTTAACCCCAACTGCCCTCCAAAAAGCAAAAAAAAATGTATTACAGAGAAAATTTTATAGAAATAAGTAAATAAAATGAAGAAATATAGAAATATTCAACGTTCATTGCTTGGCAGGAGACAGATTAAAAATGCTGAAATTACCTGAATTGTTTTACTTGGCTAGTATCAATATTACTGAATACTCTTGTAGGCATGGTATCTCATCAATTTGGGGTTTCTCCTGAGTGATGAACTTGATCCTAAGTAAACCCTCATTCTGTGAGATTATTACTTATGTCCCTCCAAAGACTTGCCATAGGGAATGCATACAAATTATAGGAGTTTAGCTTCTCTTTCTCTTTGTACTAGTGTAATATTCTGGTGGGCTGCCTATCATCCCTCATTCTT
The DNA here is from genome assembly GCA_028646575.1 of Pseudocheirus occidentalis. NCBI lineage: Eukaryota > Metazoa > Chordata > Mammalia > Diprotodontia > Pseudocheiridae > Pseudocheirus > Pseudocheirus occidentalis. The sequence goes on along the minus strand of CM053601.1, from coordinate 115,469,383 downwards.
GCCATTTGACCCATCCATTGTTCCTTCCTATTATGTAATTACTTTATGATGTTATTTACTTCTCTTCTTTGTCAGACTTCCTTACTGGATTTATGTTGTAGCCTGCTTGCTTTCACCATGTACCCCTCTCCTATGTTCTCTCATATTCACAATTAATTTTGTAGAAGAAATTTTATTCAATGTTTATTCACCATATAGCAATACTGTTGGAATGTTAGTATTTTTAAAAATGGAAACTTTGTTTTCGTTATCTTAACCCTGGTGCAAATAAAGAAGAGTGGCAATTTTCCTGTGGCATTTTAGCGTGCTTACCTTTTATTGACTTAGAGGTTCAATTGTTCGATTTATGTTAACTGTCACCAAGTGCTGAAAAAGAAGGAAAATATATATTTGCATATATAAAATGCACATTAAAACCTAGACTACACATATATTTCAATCACTTGCTTTTTTTGGATGGTGGATAGGACAAGCTCTGCAAATATTATGAGGTTTGTTTCAATCAGTACAATGTCATATACAAACAGAAGCTTCTGCAGGACCTCATCATCTGCAAGAATCTCTCTTCAACTTGAATTCTACTCTGCTTCTTCTCCATTGCATAGGTAATCCATGCATCTTCCTTTTTTATGTCTATGTCTTCTGACTCCAAATATAGCAGCTTTCATCATATTGCATATCCTTTTACCAATTAGTGAAATGAAGTTTTGAAATTCTTGGCCTCCCAGTTTCTTATCTATCAACAACTCTAGTCTGTATATTATTTCAAACATGTAGTTAGGAGTATTCATGTAATAGATACCTGTGGTGACAACCACACTTGCACAACCAGGATAGCTGGTACCACAGGTCACAGACGTGCTTTGCTAGGAAAAATAGCTGTTCAAGGAGTCAGCAGTTTTTTAATTGCATTAATTAGTTCAGGGGAAAAGTCAACACCCTGAACTTCAGAGAAAATCCAAACAAAGAAAATAGACAAAATACAAGAAGAGTAATAAAGACCAACAGACAGGTTTCTAACTGTCTGAGAAATTAGCACAAATGAACAAACAGATTGAACTCTCTGGCCAAGGCAATACATACATAGTTACCACAGAGAGAAGCACCAGCATCTGGGATTTTCAAAGCTTGGGGCTCCTTAATGGCTACCCAGAGTCTCTTCTGGTCAAATCACAGGAACATTTTTCTAATGAGTAAACAACAAAGCAAAATGCTAACTTCATTGTATATATACCTTTAGTTGAGCTAGAGGGCATCACAATTCTGACTCAATGACTAATTAAAAATTAACAAAAGGTATGAAAGCCTTCCTATAAGCAATCCTCCCCTAAGCAAGCTTCCCTTAATGGGCTCAAAAGATCTTATATTTCATTAACATCACAGTATCCTGGAGCGGCTAGGTGGTGCAGTGAATAGAGCACAGGACCTGAGTTCAAATCCGGCCTCAGAAACTTAACACAAAAACTAGCCGTGTGACCTTGGGCAAATCACTTAACCCCAAATACCCTCCAAAAAGCAAAAAAAAAATCACAATACCCAATCTGTATTTTTTCTCAAAATAATTTTCCCTAAATATGTTTAAGCTTAAGCTTATATTACATGCCCTAACTCCATATCAGCTCAACAGAACTTTACCAGAGAATGCTCAGGATTAATCACATATTAAACAAACTAACACATCCTACCCAACCAAATGAATTTGTCCCAGGTGTCAAAATTCCTATTCTTGATGGATGGCTAAGATTGGGTTTCTAAAATCATAATATCTGAAATCAGATACTCAATATTGTTTGGACATTTTGTATTTCTATACTTGCTGTAGTAACTAGCATAATGTTCTTACTCAAAATCCTTTCACATAATTTGATTTAAATTAATGACTTGAAGCTGCAGAAAGTCAGATTTCAATAGGGCATAAGGAAAACTTCCTAAGAATTAGAGCTGATTAAAACTGAATAGGCTATCTTAAGAGGCAGTGAATTCATTACAGGAGGTGGTTATGTCAAGACTTGAATACTACTGGGAGAAGATTATAGAGGAGATCCTTCTATCAGTAGAAGGTCACCTAAAGAATTTCTGAATTTCCTTAAGCAACTAGATATCAGTTTTGTAAGTGGCAGGTAATAAACATGTGATATTTTACTTTGGTTCATTTATATAGTGATGTGTATGTTTATAAATGTTATTTTTATTGTGTATTTCATGCATACACACATATATCCAATATTCTAGTAATAGTTCCCTACTTATATAACTGTTGAATCTTTAACCATTTTGCTTCTGGTTTTTTTTTTGGTTTGTTTCTGTTGTTTTTTTCTTCCTTCAATTCTAAATTATATACAACAGGAATGTAAGGTCACTTGAATACTTTAGTGGAGCCCTTATTAAAAGAGACACTCAATGAAAAAGGGCAACTTTTCTCAATTAATAAATATGAAGAAAGATATTGAAGTAATAGGTAGTGATCAAAAGTAAATTCTGCTTTAGTCTTACAAAATCCAGTGGTTTTTTAAGTATAAATTTTGAAAGAATCCAGTCCATTCTGAAATGATTTTGCAAGCTGAAGATCAATTCCTTTTTCAATAGAAAAATTTAAAACCATTGTAACAATGAAGCAAATTTTAAAGAATAATATATGATACCTAAAGGTATGTCAAAGGAAGAAAATCCCCTTTGGAAAGTCACTAAATTTATAATAGATCAGAATCTCATTTTATATTTAGGAATATGCATCAATACAATATTCTAAGGAGGGAGAGATTGCCCTCAACTTCTACCTCCTCCCACCCCCAATTCATTATATTTGTTTTAAATAATACTTTTGCCTAAAGCCAATGAAAATGGGCTATTTGGTTCCCTTTGTGATGACTAGCCAACGTTCTACTTTTGGAAGGTTCAGAAGCTTTTGAAATCACACAAGATGTATGACTGAGAATACCAGGTTGCTTCCAGCCTGGGTAATTTATTCTTCTTCTCCTAAACTAGTATACATAATCCCCAGGGAATAGGGAAATCAGTCATCAATTCCTAGCAGATGCTCAATCATGCTTTTCCTTTATCTCACCTTATGATTAGTGTAGTTGATTTCAGTGTCCTAAGAATTTGCAAGATGATGATGATGATGGTGGTGATGGTGGTGGTGATGATAAAAATGTTGCTAACAATACTTTGAAATTAATACTTCAATATCTAGCTGGAAGGGAGGAAATATATTTAATAAATGTTCATCACTAAAGGTCATTTTAGTTTTTTTTCAAATTTGTTGAAAAATCTTAACCAGTAATGAATTCATTGAATAGAATAGCACAAAGCAAAACATGGCCAATGTAGAAGTGAATGTTTCCCCAGGGCACATCTTTATTAAAACAATTAACAAGAATTTCTTTTTCTTGTGGAATTGGATTTTGCCACTTAATGAAGAATAATTCATGCACATTCAATCAAACAGAATATAGCAATGTTTACTTAGCTATTACCCTTAAAATTTACTTTAGACCTTGAGTAGAAATACCTTGAGTCATGCAAATTATACTCCACAGAGAGCTTTTTAGAAAGAATAACTCTAAGAGCTGAGTTAAAATCACTTTTACATATAAAAAACACTTTGATTGTTACCTCAAGGTTATCTCAAGATTCTCCTGGTTTAAAAAAATCTAGTAATATAGCTTTATTTGCTCGATTTATATGTAAGACAGATAAAAGAAGAAATAGTTTATTTTAAGGACACTCTTAGTGTATTGAAAAAAGTGCTGGATATAGAAATGGAGAAACTGGGTTCAAATTTCCATTCTGCTACTTTCTACTTACGTAAACTTGGTCAAGTCACTTCATCCCTCTATGTTTTTTTTTTACCTGTAAAATAGAGAAACTCAACTCCTAAGGTCTTTCCTAACATTAAATTATCTAATTCTAATAGTTAATGTCTTCCATGTATATGTTAAAATGATAGTCAATGATCTCTTGATATTTGATGCCAAGAAAGGGATAAAAATAGGGAGACATACACTATCAAAAATATTTACTACTGTACTGGAAAAGATACAATTCAAATCACTAGTTGAGGAGAGATTCCCTGTACATTGAGAGGTCCTCAATATACTCTTGCTAACCAATGACATTTTCTTAATTTCATCAAGTTCTGAGCTATAGTAGAGCCTACTAAATGAAATCTTTAATCACTCAAAAGAAATTGGCCTAAATACTCAAAAAAGAAAGAATAAGTGGATGAATTATGGCTTTTCTAGACAATGAAATGCAATTGAAATAAAATAAATAATTCTCTCTCCCTCTCTCTCTCTCTCTCTCTCTCTCTCTCTCTCTCTCTCTCTCTCTCTCTCTCTCCCACTCTCTCTCTTTCTCCCTCTATGTGTTATACAAAACACATACATATATGAATAAGTGGATGTGTATGCATGTTTACCATTCTCTTTGTCTTTCAGTCTCTGTTTCTCTCTATCCTCTCTATCTCTCTGTTTCTGGTTTTCCCCCTTCATGTCTCTGTTTTTCTCTCTCTGTCTCTGTACACACACACACACACACACACACACACACACACACATTCATATATATGAATGATCAATAGATTTTATATCCAACGACATATGCACAGGAATTGTGCTAGGCATCTTATTGACTTAGAAAATCACAAAACATTGTCTATGTTGTATTTTATTTTGGGAATATCTAAGTAGTACAATGCATGGAGGGCTGTGTCAAGAGTCAGGAAGACTCATCTCTTTGAATTCAAATCCAGTCTCATATACTTACTAACTGTATGACCCTGTGCAAGTAACTTAGAACTGTCCTAATTCGTCATCAGTAAAATGAGCTGGAGAAGGAAATGGAGAACCATTCTATCATCTTTTGTAAGAAAACATAAAATGGAGTCATGACAAGTTAGACACAACTGGAAAATGACATAACATTTTATTTTTATTTATTTTGTTGATTCCCAATTATAATTCAATATAGTTCAGGTTGTACTGCAGAGTTTACTGACTTATTGTTGCCCATAAGCCACTAGTTTGACAAGAGATCAAGCATTTTTATCCAGGGGTCTATTGACCCTTTAGAAGCCCTTGAATACATTCCTGGGGATCTGAAAAATCAGATGAAAGAAGAGCACATATATTCAACAGACCAAAATTTCTCATTTCCTTGCATTGTAAATTTAAACAGCAGTATTATTCTTAAAAGAGATCCTTAGGCTTCACCACACTGACAGGGGAGTCCACAACATACAAAAAGCTAAAGAACTCTTGGTCTAAAAAGTAGACACATTTGAGCTACTTGCTTCTCCTCCCCCCATTCAGATTGTAAAGCCAAGCTCTTTTGAGTTATTAGTAATCTTATTAAGGGAGCTCTACAGTTTAACAAGTTTCATGAAAATAGCATAGTGTCACTGGTAAACAGGAACATAATTTTATATATTATATATATATATATATATAATATATATATATTGTTTTAATATGTGCTGTGAATATATGTGTACGTATATTTGTACAAGTTTATACATATATAATATGTTATATGTGTGCACATAGATATATGTATGTATACTACACATAGATATACAAATATAGGTATGGTACTCTTAAACATAATGTCTGTCCAAGTGTTTGTTGTATAGGCATTGAAATGGACAATGAATTGGGACCAGAATTCTAGAATCGACTAAAGGAAGAAAGTCGGTTACATGGCCTTTGGGAAATTGTAAACTTTTATTAGTGGTCCTCAAACCTGTCCTAAAATAAAGGTACATCTTAAATGAAAATATTTTTCCAAATTTTTTTGTTGCTACAAGTTATGAACACTAAGGTTTCTAAATAACTGAAACTAAGGATGATGCAAAATGCAAAGGAAAGCTACAGAATAAAATCAAATACACACAAAGTTTTGTTTTGTTTTTACAAAGGAGAACAGTAAATAAAGTCATCAAAGAAAAGCATGAGATTTAAGAAAGATGATCAAATGATACTGCAAGACTGAGTAATAACTGATGGCCCACACGTTGTGGATGTATATTGTTTCATCAAGAAAATGCCTCCCTCTCATAAATTGATTAGAAGACATGGATAAGAGTTACACCAGATATTTGGATGTGATAAAATGTAAATCACTGAAAGTTATACCAACATTAATGAGATCATAGATCCTTTCTGAATCCTGGAACACAAGGTAGAATACAAATTAGCATTTTTCATTTGCGAAAATCCACCCTCCAATTTCTTTGGCTCATTTTAACTGTGGCCTTTGGTATAATGGTACCTAAATTCCCTCTGGTAGTAAATTCTCTAAATAGAAAATATTTTAACATTTTTTGTGATCACAAACTATGAAATATTTTATATATAACTTTGATGATTATTAGTGTCTGAGTGGCCGAAAAGAACACATACTAGACTGTTTCATTGATTCCTGTAATGACTGAGCTTTGCAGAAAATTTGATCTCACATGACCAGACTTTTCCAATTATCCAGTATATATACTTTACAGTCAAAATTGTGGTAAATTGAGAAGTTTTTAATAATTAATTTTAACATTACATTTCTGTCCAGTTTAGAGGGCCTTAGATCACAAATTGGATTCTTGAAGTTATTATAGTAATTCATATAGATAAAATGCATATATATGCAACATATAAATGTTGAAATTCATACAAATTTGCCTTAATTGTGATTTATTTGATACTGAAACCTTATTCAGGAACACAATTCCTCATTTTTTACTTTGTTCTTAGAGGAAAATAAGACTTGTTTTATGACATGGTTTTCAAGAAGGCAACTTCTAGAGATTGCCTGTATGGTCCTGTCATTTGTGTTTAAACATGTTTATTGTACTTGCTTTTCTTGCATTCATCAGATTGAAAGGTTCTTGAAAGTAAAGATTTCCTTTTGAAAGTTTCCACAGTATGTGGTATTTCTATATACCTTAGGTACATAATATAGACATTCTAATCTTGCTAACTTCATTGAACTTAATGAAGTTCATTGTCTTTCTAAAGATAAGTTTTTTTTTGTTTTTTTATTTTAATTTATTTTCCTGATTACATCATTTTTTTCCACAAGGTTTTGAATTACAAATCGTCTCCCCTTCTTTCCCCTACCCTCCAGCCCAAAACATTGATCCCACTGTAAAGCCCCTCCCACAATCTATTCTTTTTTACGTCCTCCTCCAATGCCCCTCTAGCTTTCTAGTACGGCAGGGAGGGTCTCCCTGCCCCCGTCCCTGTATGTCTTATTTCCCAGTCACATTTGATTGTATAGCTTTAAATTCTAGATTCTTGCAATTCCTCCCTTGTCACCCACTCCCACTGGAAGGAGTAGTAATTAAATATAGGCTGTACCTGTGTAATTACACAAGACATCTCCATGGTGAGCAAATTGTGAAAGGCTGATTGTATGTTGCTCCTTCCTATCCTGCACCCCGCCCCCTCGTTTTGTTCTCTACCCTGCCCCTGTCCCTTTACTGAGGTGTGTGCTTCCCACAACCCTTCCCCCCTATCCCACCCTTCCCTCCATCAACACCCCCCTCTCATCCCCATCCCCGCTATTCTCCTGTGTGGCAAGATACTCAGTTTAGAGTTTATGTCATTCCTTCCCTAAGCCAAATTTAATGTGAGAAAATGAAAGTAAAGTTGTAACAGTTATTCCTTGCCTTTTTTATGGTATAATTAACCCCATTTTGTCTCTCCCTGTCTCCTCTCATTCAAGTCCTCTCCCACTTCAGAATTTCACCTTTTGAAGTATCATCTCTTCCTAATCAATTGATCCTGAACCCTCTATCTACACATATATACCCATGCTCAGATGTGTATTCATACGCATATATAC
>CM053601.1:115447821-115461047 GCA_028646575.1 Pseudocheirus occidentalis | reverse complement strand
TTTTTTGAAACATATTAGACATAGAAGATTAACCATTCATCTCCTTTCTTACGTTTTGGCTACATGAATGAATTTGCTTCCATTGACAATCACACATATCCTTAAAAATATCCCTTATATTACTTTTCAAAAATTTAACTTGTAGTCTGCAATACAAGTGAGCATTATTTTAATTATTTTAAAATACTTGATAGCTCTTTTTATTTTTAAGTCCACTAAATTGCTCCCTCTATACCTCTTTATCCCTCTTTATATCCCCCTTAGATACAACAAATCACAACAAAAATACATTTTAAAATAAAAAAGATTTAGAAAATCAGTTGTAGTCTTATTGTTTAACTATTCATTGATTAACAAATCTTTTTTAGAAAAAAACAGACACCTGTAACTAATTTGGCAATACTTTAAAGAATCAACGTAATGTATGAAATTTAGTCAGTCTGGTTACCAAGTAAATAGTATTGTGAAGAGAGGAAGCTTTAGCCTCTGTAGCTCTATGATTAATCTCAAGTACAAGAAAAAAGATCTATAAAGGTACATGCTAAGATTTTACCATTGTTTGAATGCCTAGTAATAGCAAAGTGAGGAAGTGAGTGGAATATTGTATCTAGAGTCAAGAACATCTGAGCTCCAATCTAGCCTCAGGCACTACCTTTGTCACCTTGGAAAAGTTATTTAACCTCTCTGCCTCAGTTTCTTAAACTGTAAAATGGAGGTAACAATAGCACCCACTTCCTCAAGTTGTTGTGAGGGTCAAATGATATATTTGTAGAGCACTTAGAAGAATTTTTGGCACATAGTGGATCCTTTTGTTTTCTTTCTTCCCTTCAAGTCCTTGCCTTCAAAGCTTAGTCTATACACTACGTGAAGTTTTACGAATATTACTCATTTCTCTGAGCTTTAGCTTCATCTTCAATAGGGCTGAACTAGAGAACTCTAATGTCTCTTCGAACTCTAAACAATATGACAAAATGATTTTATTGAGCTTTTCTTTTGAACACCTCAAACTTGTACTTTGGAAGGCTAGACTGTCATCACTGGTTAAAACTTATGCTAGCACTTTTGAAGAATTTTCAGCATCAGATTCAGAGTCAACAGAATAAAGAGTTTGAATATTTCATGCCTGTGTGTGTGTGTGTTTTAGTAGTATGAATTATCTACTTCCCTTTTGTTGGAATAACTTTGTGATATATCATGAAGGATCTCTCTCTCTCTCTCTCTCTCTCAGGTTTTATTTTTTTTTCTTTTGGATTGTGCTAACAGCTCCCATACTGAAGTGTCTAAGTGTCACATGGTGAAGGGCTCTACAGAAATCACTGAGCATTACCTTGTTTTCATTTGGAATCCTTACAAACCTAAGAGCTGTAGCAAGTGAGAGACAGGAGAATGAGAAAGGGAAAGAAAATCAGCTTATATTTTTCTATCCTCCATGTTGTAGGTATCTATTTAAATTGTAGATGAAGGTACTGCTTTGTTCCAATTTCATTCATGTCAATGCCCTAACGTTCTTAAAGTTGATGGGGTAAAAAGTGTTTTATAGATTTTTCCCCCCCTGGATTTTTGACAAATCTACCAAGGAAAATATATACAACAATATGGATATTTTGACTAATTGATTTTTCAGAGTGCTCTTTCCAGTTGTGAATAAAAACATATATGATTTTCTAATGTAAACATCATTCCTAAGTTCGCAAATAATGACATTCTGCATTTATTTACCTACATAAAATTTCATGTGCTTATGAAACGGAAATGTGATGCTTTTACAGCCTAAGGAGTTATAACAAATCAGAAGCACTAAATATCAATTATTCCAATAGTTAATATTAGGAAAGAAGACAAAGAATTGTCATGTAGAGAGCATTAATAATGTATTATTGATTACAAAATATTTCAAAAAAGCTAATTTTGGAAAATAGTCGAGATTAAAAACTATGGCATTTTAAGCTACTGATTTCTTAGTTTTTTTCTACACTCAATGTAAATATAAGTCCTGGGATGATTGCAATAGAGTATCACTTAGGTTCTTATTAGCAGGAGGAAATTTGCCAAGATGAAACAGAAAAATTTTCTAAGTTATCTTCATCCTTAAATGGTGATTTTATTAATAAAAATTTATTGTTAAAATAAAGTTTAAAGTAACAGCAAAAACAAAAATAACTTTCCAATAACATTAAACAACATTTGATATATAGGCCATTTTCTTCACTTTAGTAATATATGAGGACAAACAGTCACATTTTTCTTTTAAAATGATAAATATAAAGATAGTTTTATTTTTTATTTGATTGATTGTAATACAACAGTATTTTCCTCAATAACAACATGTGCAACCAAACACAAGTTTCCCATTGATTTGCTATTCATACTGAATCTGCTAACTTTTCTAGCCACAAAACAGTGTGCACCAAAGCTTCCTCAATTCAAATGGGTAGAAGCACGGGTCAGGTGAGGCCAATATCATATGTTTAATATTCATATAGGATTTTGAAAGAGAAAGACAGGGAGAGAAAAGGTAAGAGACAAGTGAAACAAAGAGACTTCCATAGTCAAATTCCCCTGCCCCTTCAAGCCAACCAAGTTTTTTATTTGTTTTTATTTTTGTTGTTCAAAATGAATACTTTGGTCTCCAGAAATCTTGGGTGAGAATATGTGGTTGACACATTTAATTCAATAATCATTTATCAAATCTTTATTATGTACAAGATACTAGGCTAGGTCCTAGGGATAAAAAGGCAAAAGAAAAAAAAAAAACTCCCTTCCCTGAGTTTTATCCTCTGGAGAGGATACTATATTTAATATAAGTGTGTAAGTGATTTTTTTCAGAAAAAATGGAGTAATAATAATTAGGGGGTCCAGCACAATCAATCATCATTACAATTTAATTCAGTCCAACAAATGTGTCACCATAAAAAAAAACAATAATACTAAACATTTACATTAATTTGTACCTTTTCAATGTTATACTTAATATCCAGCCCTCTCTAGAAAAATCTGTTTTGTGTATGTACTCAGCCAATGGAAAAGATAGGAAATGAAGTTTCTTTCAGTTTTAGGTTTTTAGGTTTATCATGTGATTTCTTTGTTATCACTCAATCCCACTATCAGTGAAGATCCTCAACCCTTTTACCACTTTTATTCTGAAAGAACTGTGGTTTGTTCTTCATTCTTGTAGAGTATCATGACATCAGGAAGATGATGACATGACTTGCAAATGTACTGGATTTGACAAAAGGAGGAATGTCTAAAGTCACCAGCCTCACTCTTTCCTCCAGAGTTATCTGGGTCCAGTGTCCAACTATAGACCAGGATGATTGGAGATGGCCCAGGATGCTGGGGGAGGCCTTGGCCTTTTTAAGCTAAGTTCTGTCCGAGCTCTCTCTTTGAGTGAGGCAACAGTCATTCAAAGACTAGATTTGTTTAAGAAATGAGTAAAAGGATGGCTCAAGTAATAAAAAATAATAATAAAAATGAATCACTAAAATAAAAGGCCAATAAAGAGTTAAGTGAGGGGCGGCTAGGTGGCGCAGTGAATAGAGCACCGGCCCTGGATTCAGGAGGACCTGAGGTCAAATCTAGCCTCAGACACTTAACACAAAAACTAGCCATGTGACCTTGGGCTAGTCACTTAACCCCAACTGCCCTCCAAAAAAAAAAGCAAAAAAAAAAAAAAAGAAAAAGAGTTAAGTGACTTGTTGGGGTCATATAGCTAGAAAGTGTTAGAAGGATTGGATTTTAGCACTTTCTGTATTCACGGATGATTTTCTTTTGGCTGCATTATACTGTTAATTATGTTGAGGTTAATGTTTGAAAAGAATCATTGAATTAAGACATAGTAATAAGTCTAATGATGATATGGCACCTATATTTAACAGTACTTCATAGTATTTACAACAATTGCTCACAAGTCACAGAGAATGAATGAGATAACCATTACTTTCCCTCCCTACATACTTTGATTAAAGTGGTAGTCCCAGGTAGCATTCTTTACCTGGGGACCATGACCTTTTCATTCTTATGAACATATAATAAAAATAATAATAATAAGTATTATTATTATTATGTATATAATATATATGTATATAATAATACATTTGGCTTCCTTTGGATTATTGGAATCATATTTATTGCATTTAAAGACATCATTCTGAGAAGGGGTCAAAAGGCTTTTACTGGACTACCAATGGGACCCACAATGGGGGAAAAATGTTAAAGTCGTGCATTAATCTAACTGAGCAATAATTCTTATTTAGTTCTGATCATGAATCCTGCCTACAATATACTCAATTAGCAGTCATAAAACCTTTGTTTGAGGGCTTCCAGTGAGGGCCAAGTGAGAAAATATGTATAAAATGCTTTCCAAATTGCAAAGTGATTTATAAATATGAGATTATTAGCTAGTGCCATGCAGAGTAAGTTCTTCATTTTGGCTGAATTTAAGGCTTATATTACCATTTTAGTGCCTCCTTCACATCCTTGTACTCACCCCAAGGGGACTAGGTAGTATCTTCTTCTGTATCTGTTATTGAGTGGTCCCCTTACACTCTAATTTATACTAAAATCATAAGTTTCTTAAATCTGTTTTACCCTCACATAAAACATATTTACCTGTAAAGTGTCTGATTCACTGCCACTCTGATAAACTAATTTGTGATAATGTGTGACTAGTCTAAAGTAAAGAAACATAAGAAGTTCAGAATGGGAGGGATATTACCATCTAGTGTAATCTTTTTAATTCACAAATGAGGAAATTGTGAATAAGAGGTTTAGTGACTTGTTCAAATTGAAATAGCATAAATTAAAAGTCATATCTGTATTATTTTCTAGTTTTCTTTGAAATATTCTGACCCTTAAACATCATTAGTTGAATTAGTATATATTGTGGACAATATCTCTTTGTCTACACAAAACATATGTGTGCACACAGGCTCATACACACATCATACACATACATACCACATACTCATGCCACACACACATGCACTTCAACCCCCCCCCACTTCCCTTTCACACACATAAGCACACATGTGAATTTGCACAATACACATACACACACAAAAACCCCTCACATGTACACATTGGAATAGAAATCAAGGAACCACAACAGAACATTTGAATTAAAAATGTGTTCCAATATCCATGAAGGCAGCTGAAGCAGGCTCAAAACTTCATTAGACATGGAAAATTCCAAGGTCATCCATTGCACTTCCAGTCATCAGCAGCCATCTTGTCTCTGTCTTGACATTGAATTATGATGATTCTGGGAGTAAGTGAGGTCAATGACTTTATGCAACTCTGTCTCACTTAAGTGCTTTATGTATGAATCAAAAGACATCACCCATAGCACTTTATCATTTTTTTATCTATTTCAAAGTCCTGTAGTAACAAACAAGTGACAAAGTCACAGTGCAGATGCAATGGGAGCTGTTGTCACAACCCTGTCATTGGCAACCCAGGCCATAGAATCCTCCTCTCACTGGCAGTAGTCGTAGGATTCAGTAGTCCGCCTGGGTGTCTGAGCAGGCTTTTCATTTCCTGGTGTTAGGAAGGGACTAGAAAAGGTACCCTAGAAAATGTCTTCTTATTTAACCCTGGCTTGTTTACCATGGGAGGCAGGGATCCCGTCTAGTGGGTGAAACACAAAAAAAATACAAAAAACTTCTGCAAAGATGATTCCACTTACCATTGGCACATGGAATATGTGTATACTTATGGACATCACAAAATCCAGTAGACATGAGAGACAAACTGCTCTTGTTACAAGAGAATTGAGTCAGTATACTATCCAAATAGCAGCCCTGAGTGAAAAAAGACTGGCAAATCAAGGCCAGGTCACTGAAGTCAGAGCAGGATAGATGTTTGTTTGTTTGTTTGTTTGTTTTCTGGAGTGGCCTCAGTGAAGGGGAGCACCATTAATGTGGTGTAGGTTTTGCGATCAAAACTAATCTAGCAAATAAGCTTGTATGCCTACCAAAAGAAATGAATGACAGGCTCATGACAATGCAATTGCCACTTGCAGGGAGTGGCCATGGCACCATCATCAGTGCCTGTGCTCCCACCATGATGAACCCTGATGAGGTCAAAGAAAATTTTTATGAAGACCTGGAGACCCTTACTACAAATTTGCCAAAAGAGAAAAAGCTTATACTTCTGGGTAATTTTAATGCAAGTGTAGGCACAGACTACCAGATGTGGCAGGCAGCCATTTGGAGGAATGGAATCAGAAAGAGCAGCAACAATGGACACTTTCTACTGAAATCTTGTGCACTTCAGACTATCTCGTTACTAGCACTGCCTTCTGTTTACCTAAAAACAATGAAATTTCATGGATACATCATCCTAACAAACACTGGCATACAATAGATGATGTCACTACAAAGAGAAGAGATAGAGAGGATATGAGACTGATGAAGGCAATGGTTAGTTCAGACTGCTGGACTTATTGCAGACTTATCTTCAAGCTAAATCTCCCCATTGAACAAAAGCAGCAACTCCAAGGCAAGGTGACTACCAGAAGACTTAATATTAACACATTAGAACTCTTCTTTGAGTGGTAGCAGTTTATTGCTAACTTGGAGAGGAAGGTGAGCCAATACAAGGTTAGCAAAAGTAGAGGAGAAAAAGAGTAGGTAGCTTTCAGAGATTTCTTCTACAGCATTGCGTTTACTCATCTGAGCCAGGACACTTTAAGATTGGCTTGATGAAAATGATGGGGAAATTCAGATGCTGCTAAATGAAAAATGAGAACTCCACAGAGTTTACCAACAGGATAGTTCATTTGTCTTTTAAGAAGGTAGCATTTCATTCTAACAAATATAAAGTACAAGGGAAGCTAAGAGAAATGCAGGATTCATGGCTCAATAAGAAGGCACATGAAATTCGGTTTTATGCTGATAGTAACAATCCAAAGTGCTTTTATGATGCCCTGAAGGCTATTTATGGTCTAAAGATGTATGGTGCCTCTCAATTAGTCAGTGCTGATTGAGTTACATTGATTAATAATAAGAGCATGGTCCTGGAGAGATGGGTTGAATGCTTCCATAATGTTCTCAAGGGACCATCATCAATCAATGATAATGCCACTGACCACTTATCTCAGGTTAAATTCAATCCTCCCTACCTGAAGTTCCAACTGAAGAAAAGGTTTTGAATGCCATTAGGCTACTCTCCTGTGGAAAAGCAGCTGATACTTATTTAATTCCAACTAAGATTTATAAGATGTGACTCCATTTATCATAAAAAAAACCCTGATGTGAATTTTCTGGGTTATATGGCAAAAGGAGATTATCCCCCATGACCCCATGAGTTCAAGGATGCCACCATTTTCAAACTCTTATAAATGTAAGTGACTTCCTGTAATAATCAAAGGGGTCTGTCTCTCATAATCATTCCTCCAAGAGTCTTCATATGGAAGATGTCATTTATCTGAGAGAAAATGTGACTTTAGAAAGGGCTAAGGAGTGCTTGATATGGTATTTGTTACCCAATAACTCCAGGAGAAATTCCAGGAGCTGAACAGAGTTCTGTATACAATGTTCATTGATTAAACCAAGGATTTTGATACTGTCAGTAATGAGGTTTTATGGAAAATTATGTCAAAATTTGATTACCTGGAGAAGTTGATCAGTATTGCATGTCAACTTCATGATGGCATGCTTGACTGGGTTTTAGATAATGGATAATTCTTTCATGCTTTCCCAGTAACCAATGAAGTGAAACAGGGGCTGTGTGCTTGCTCCAATGCTTTGTAGCATGTTGTTTTCAGCTATATTGTCAGACACATTCAATAAAGATGAACACAGCATCAAGGTCAGCTACCATACTATTGTTAATTATTTTACTTGAGAAGGTGGCAAGCCAAGATTAAAATGGAGGGAGAGCTGGTGTGTACTTTTTTGTTGTTCACCAATGATGGTGCATTCCATGTAGCCTCTGAAGCTGAGATGCAACAAAGTTTGGATCAATTCTCTGCTCCTTGTGCTAATTTTAGGCTAACAATCAACACCAAGAAAACACAGTTGCTTCACCAGCCAGCTCCACACCATCCATATATACAACCATTGCTTATAGTAAATGGAGAAGTTTGAATACTTTGGATAGGTTCACTTGGCAGTATACTTTCTAGGGAAGTACACATGGACAATGAGGTTGACACACGCACTAGACCTAGATCAGTGTTCGGTCTTTAAACTGTCTAGCATTTAAACTCTGTTGCAGAAAGTGCAACTCCTATTGTCTGACCAAT
Source organism: Pseudocheirus occidentalis (assembly GCA_028646575.1). Taxonomy (NCBI): domain Eukaryota; kingdom Metazoa; phylum Chordata; class Mammalia; order Diprotodontia; family Pseudocheiridae; genus Pseudocheirus; species Pseudocheirus occidentalis. Next base: position 115,452,802 of record CM053601.1, on the reverse strand, counting down.
TGTTCAAATGTCAAACATATGCTTGCCTAAAAGACAATTTTATGGAGAACTCAAACAAGGCAAACACTCACATGGTGGTCAGAAGAAGTGATACAAGGGCTCTCTCAAGGTCTTTCTTAAGAATTTTGGAATTAAACGTATGATAAGACAAACACTGACACAGGATCACCCAGAGTGGCATGCCCTCCTCAAAAAAGGTGCTGTGCTCTATGAAGGAAGTAGAACGGAAGTAGTTCAAAAGAAATGTGAGATGTGCAGATTTAGAGAATCCACCTCAAATATTTACATGAATTTCTTGTGATAGAGCATTCCAAGCTCATATTGGTCTGATTAGCCATAGTTGGACACACTGTAACTTGACTCTAACATAGCGATGTTATTTGGGTTGTCTTTGAGAATGAAGAACATCAACCAAACAATCAGATGTTAACTGGCTATGTGGCCATGGGCATGCCATTTAACCTTTCAAAATCTTTCAGTCTCTTTATCTGTAAAATGGAGATAATGGCACATGTACTACTTATCTTAACAAGAAATTATAAGGAAAATATTTGAAAATATTAAAATGCTATCCAAATGTTCAGGGGAAGTGAATATTGTAGTTAGTCCATATAAGGTCGTAGTAGCAGTTTTTACATTTAATGTCCTGTATGACTTGTGAGTATCTCACCTTAACAAAGTTGAATTTGAGTATTTCTTTTATAATAATAATAATCAGTATTTGCATTACATTTTAATACTTGAAAATTAATTTACTTTATTCTTATTTAATCTCCAGAACAACTTGGGATAGGTAGTATAAGTATTATTTGCAGATTAGAGACAAGAAAACTGAGATGTGCCTAAAGAGCTTGTAGAAATGTCACTAAAGACAACTAATGCAGAAAAATAATTCAGATTGTTGTGTTTAGAGGAGATCCATGGTAGTTGTAACAGAGTTGTGAGGGATTTGAGTTATCTATATGCACAACATTTGAAAAGGAGGGGATAACAAAAGTGTAAAATAAATGACCCTTATATAATACTGGAAAATGTCTTTTGAGAGAACATAAATAATAACCTATTTGTAAGCCTAATTTTTCTTCTATATGAAATTATTATGAGTGATCTAGGCATGAGTCTAGCACCTCATCAATGAGAACAAGTAAGGAACAACCAGACTTTTCCGAATAATATTTAGTCTTTGGCCAAATGTAACATCACATGTGCAAAACTACCAACTATATAATAATTCCCTACAATAATGCACTTTATAGAGTAAACATTTTATGAATTCTTTATTTTCTCTCTCCTTCCCTCCCTCACTCTCTCTTTCTCTCTCTCTCTCTCTCTCTCTCTCTCTCTCTCTCTCTCTCTCTCTCTCTCTCTCTCTCTCTCTCTTCCTCTCTCTCTCTGTGTCTGTTTGTTTGCCTGTCTGTCTCCCTGTCTCTCCCCATCTTTCTCTCTTTCCTCTACTAACATGATGTCAAGGTCATAATAAAATAAAAAAAATTACTGTAATAATTTAAAATATATTTGCAACTATTTCCAAGTGCTCAGGCATTCTAATGACAAATATGTAGAAACAAACACAAAGAGAAGAAATAGATGAATTAAGAACAAAAGAATTGAAGGCACATGTTTTAAATCAGTTTAATAAGTATTTATTAAGAACTATCAAAATTAAATATTGAAAAGCTATAAAAATGTTGCACATCACAAGACCTTAAGGAACTTAGAAACATGCCTCAGAGGTAATGCAGTACTTATGTGATGTGAAGCACTAAATTCAATATGATATAGGGCTAAAAAATCACAATACTGAATATGTTAGAACAATCATGGTTGTTAACAAATGATTGTTAGAGGAACGAGTACTAAGCCTGGATATAATGTGGCATCTCAAGGTCTTTAGATGTTGCTGTGGTCTAGGTTTGACTCAGGCTTGGTAGTTTTTGCTGAGGATGACATCTGGTGATAACAAACATAATCACTGCAAATAATGAGGTTATGAAATAGGATATATGCATGTATGTATATGTATGTATATGTGTGTGTATATACATGTCAAAAAGAATAGTATTAGAAAGTTATTTTGGTGGTATAGGATTGAAATGATCTTAGTCTGGAAATTGACTTTGATGTGATTGTAAGTAACAGTCATGGGAATATTTCAAAGGCAATTTGAAATCCAGGGCAATAGATTTTGTGGAGTTGAAAAGATATATAAGAATTGGTCAAACCGTGAAAGAGGCCAAACTTAATGAACAAAATTATACAAAAAGAAGAACAAAAGATTGAAATCCAAAACAAGTAAGATGCCCAAAGTTAAGGGACAGAAAAGAGAGAAAAATCATTAAAAGACAGTTCTTGAGTAGTTAGAGAAGATGGACTAGGCTATTATAATGTCACAAAAGTCATGAGAGTAGAGAATCACAAAAAATTTGACATTATAGATGTAATCAAGAGTTTATGGATAATAAGAACATCAAAACAACACTATTTACTTTAGTGAGACAGAGGTTCTTGGTGACCTTTGAGTTAGCAATTTCAGAAGAGGGAGAGAGAGCCACATTACAGGGAAGTAAAGAAAAATATGAATGTAGGAAAATACAGATCATAGAGAAAGACTGTGTTTGAGACATTTGGTGGAAAATGAAGGAAAGCTGTTTATAGCTGGGAATGTTGTTGTTGAGGGGATTCTGGGAAGATGCAGAAGAGGTCATAAAATTCCAGTCTCTCAAGATTTCTCCACACAAAAGAGATGAAATAGTGTGTCAGAGTGAATTTTGGACACTAAATTAAATAGGAGTAGGGGCAGAGCAGGAGTCCTCCAGGGACAATAGGAGAAGATTTGAAGAAAAGTCCCAGAAAGAGGTTTGGTCCCTAAGAAAAGAAAATATCTCCAGGCTAGGTCCTAGGTCTGCTTAAACAGCAAGTGGCACGCCCTGGGTTTAGCCTTGGGCCCCAATTGCAGGAACTTTTGCCACCACCACCTCCTCCCTAGACAGAGGGGTGTTAGGCATCTGAGTCAGGGAACATCAAGGGGACCTCTGCTGACAAGGCATGCCAGACCCAGCTCTCCTGCAGAGACATGGGGTAGGAGCAGAAGAAGGAATCAGCACATGCCCAGAAGTGTGGAAGCAGGGCAGGGATGCTTCTGGTTGTGGGTACTCGCGGGAGCCTAACTAGAGGTGATTATTTATAATAACTGAGCTACTACAAAAAAGTGCATAGTCAAAGAAGAAAAATTCAGCTGCAGCAGGTTACTATGAGAATAGAGAATACCAGTGTTCCTTTTCAGAGGAGAATACTAAAGAAAAGAAACTTTATTCTACCCCAAAGAATAATATCAAATGGTCACCTGCTCAAAAAGAATACATAGATCACTTAAAAATGAATTTAAGAATTAAATGAGAGTGATTGAGGAAAAACTAAAAAAGCAGATTAGAACAATTCAAGAAAAACAGCAAGATTATGAAAAGACAGTGAACCAATAAGCAAAGAAGACAGAATATTAAGGAAGAAAACGACTCCTTGAAAATCAGACTTGGGCAAAGGAAATCTAGTTAAGTTATAAGAGATCAGGAAATAATGTAACAAAATATAAAGAATGAAAAAATGGAAGAGAATGTGAAATATGTCAGAAGAAAACTGATCTGGAAAACAGATCAAGAGGAGAAAATACAAGAACAATTGGACAACATTTTTTTTGCATTCTTTAGAGGGCAGGGAAATTGGGGTTAAGTGACTTGCCCAAGGTCACACAACTAGTAAGTGTTAAGTGTCTGAGGCTGGATTTGAACTCTGATCCTTCTGACTTCAGGGCTAGTGCTCTATTGACTGAGCAGCTAGCTGCCCTTCCCCCAAAAAAGATTTGTGATATAATACAAGAAATAACTAACAAAAAATGTCCTGCAGCATTAGAACACTAGGGAAAAGAAGAAATAGAAAAAAATCACTGATCACCACTCCAAGAACTCCTATGAGGAAAACCCATAGGAATATCATAGTCAAATCCCGGAACCCCAGATCAAGGATAAAATATTATGAACAAGAAAATATCAATTTAACTATGCTGGTACCACAGTTAGAATCACAGAAGATGACACTAAAAGACTGCAGTTTTTGGAATACTATACATTGAAGAGCAAAATAACTGGGGCTCCATCAAAATGCATACCCAGAAAAGTTAAGCATGATCCTGAATGGAAAACATGCACATTTAATGATCTGTTAGGCTTTCAAGACTGAGTTTTTAAAAATGAACATAATAGTAGATTTGACATACAAGAGCCAAGAGAAATATAAGGTACAAACCAAAGACTAATTACAAATGACCCTATAAAGACAGACGGTTACCTTTTATGTATGTAAAATGTAAAACTGTATGTCTAAGATGGTTATTAGTAATTGAGTAGTTCAGAAAAAGATTGGGGTAGACTTGAGTATGATATGACTTTAAAAAACAAAATCATTTGGGAACAGCTAAAAATGTAATTATATAAATGAAGTGCAAAAGGAAGAACAAAAATAGAGGAATTACATGGGGGAGAAGGACTTATAGCTCTGGAAACCTACTTTCATCAGGAATGGGTTCAAGAAGAAACAATACATATATATGTATATATATATATAAGAGTATAAAAGCCTTCTAAGTTTAGAAAGAATGAAATGTTAAGGGAATGGGGAGGGGGAAGTGAATAAAGGAGAGATCTTTAGAGTATGGGATATAGAAGAGTGTTTGGATGAATGGGAATGGGAAGGTAAGGGAGTGACCCTTGGAGAGGGACTAAGTTAAGCAGTAGGAGGGTAAAGAAGAGGGTATATGTGACATAGAAGAGTTAGGAAGGATATGAAATGAAATATGCACAACATAATAGCAAAGATCAGAAGTAGAATTTATTGGGGGAAGTATATGTCTCTGTGTGCATGTGTGCATAATTATATGTGTATCTATTTATTATAAGTATATACACACTTTATTGTAGCCTTCTGGGAT
>CM053601.1:115435163-115447721 GCA_028646575.1 Pseudocheirus occidentalis | reverse complement strand
AGGAAGGATATGAAATGAAATATGCACAACATAATAGCAAAGATCAGAAGTAGAATTTATTGGGGGAAGTATATGTCTCTGTGTGCATGTGTGCATAATTATATGTGTATCTATTTATTATAAGTATATACACACTTTATTGTAGCCTTCTGGGATGGAGGAGGGGGGAAGGATGGGGGAAAAAGAACAAAGTAAAAAGTGTACAGCAGAGAACAAAAGAAAACTTACAAGGAAGCAAAGGAAAGATGCACAGTTCTTAACACAACATGTAGTACTTACTCTATAGGCTTTCTTGAAGTGGAAATTTAGTGCTATACATTTTGTATCATCTCTTGCATTCTGCTATGCACATGAAATGTTTGTTTTTTCTTTTCTTATTATGCATGTAAGTTTCAAGGCTTAAGTTTATAATGTTTCTTTTTCTTGTCCTATTATATATTTAAGTTCCAGTAATTTATTTTTTAAAGTTGTTATTATTGTTCTTCTCTCTAGCCATTTGTATAATTTGGCTTCAGTCTAATTATACTCATGTGGCTCCCCTACCAATTCCCCACTTGTTTAACCTAATATATATGTGAAAAAATCTGTTCAGAACATATAGTAGAATTTCATCTTCTGGAAGAAGGCACAGTGGATAGAGAAGTTAGGAAGACTTTAATCCACATCCTGTCTCTGATTCATACTTCCTCTTTGACCCAGATCAAGTTACTTATGCTCTCAATTCTCCCTAGACAACTCCAAGAAAATAGTTTGTTAGAGTAGTTGCTGATTTGCACAGGTAAAAATTGATTCCTCAGTAGGAGTTCTTAAACCAATGAAATCACAGGTCAAGACCAAAAACAAAACCAAACAAAAAAAAACCGAACCAAAAAAATGGAGATACTTCAAAACATTGGTGGTTTTAAAAATAATTTCTTAGAAAATATGTTGCTCTCTGTGGAAGAAAGAAGCTCTTTCATTATAAGATTTTTTAAACATTTTATTTACATGTTTTAAAATACTGCAGCAATACCTACTTTGTAAAACTTAAACTTCTTTTATTTGTTTCTTGAGATCTATGATTCAGTATATATACTACCTTTACTAAGATGCACATATCTCAATTGGGTGAAAATCTGTCTAGCAGACAGAGGTTCATTAACAAAAATGGAGACAATGACATTTTAGTTACAAAAATCTTTATTGTTGGTATTGAACTTGAATGAAGAACTAGGGGGAAACAAACAAAAACAAAGCAATGGATTATAACGTCAAAACTGACCTTGTATAACTAAACACACTTGCAAAAATAGAGACTCCAACATTTAGGGATGGTTAAATGACATTCATTCTCCCTATGTCTCTGTGAATGCCCCAAATTCAGAAAATCTTTAAAAAAAAGTCTTAACCAGCAGTACCTCTATCAAAATTGTCTTGAAAAATTTTCATAGTTTTGAACATTCAAGGTCTGATGCAACTGACAACATAATGACAGGGGCAATTTTAAGCTGTTAAAGACATTGCTGTATTTGATCTTTCCCAACTGCTGATTTCAGCAAAAGAGAGGGGAAATGTTCATTATGTCAAAAAGAATGTTAAACAGAAAATATGATGCCAGCTTCATAGCCTTTACCATCCAAACTTACTCCAATAAAATGACAGAAAACTGTCAAATAAGTGGTGGGAAGAAAGGAAGCCAGTGTAACTTGATCACAAACTAAAATAAGCTGACTAAAAGTGGTTACTGCTAACAAGCTTTGCAATTTTGTAGCTCCCTATTTATGTAGAATAGAACATGATTTTATATTAGCCAGCAAAGGAGACAGGAAAAGGGACAATGTCTATTGCAATAGAAATGACTTCTGCTCACATTATGGAGTTTTTATTCTCTGGTTGTCAATTTCAGAACAAAGTGTATGTTAATGAAAATGCTGGTTCTGAGAAGATGTATGGCCAACGCAATTGCATATACTCATTTTTCTTTTTTTAAAGAGGGTTTATTATATTCCTGTGGTTCATAAATGACATTATTGAGTTGACCAATATTAAGCAATGTATTTCATTGCTAATGCCAGAATAAAATAATCATTAAAAAATACATTAAAGAGAAAAATGTTCAGCTAAGAAAAATCTGAAGTTTAGTCAAAATAGACAATTGGGAAAAAGTGGAAAGGAGCAAAATACACTAATTGAAAACCAGGCAGGATATTTTTCCATTTCCTTCTTTAGTGAACTGATTAAAACATAGTTAATTAGTAACATCTCCAGATCTACTCCACACTGGGAGTTTAACCTTGTAATATTGTCATTTTTCTGAGAAGCAGAGTGTGTAATGAAAGCACTATTAAATTATAAAATGCATAATGATATGTACTGTTGGCAGGCAGGAGACTATCCAAAACATTTTTTTCTGAAATTTGATTATTTTTAGCATTTACATTCCACTTTATATTTACGAAATACTTTGCTGCAGTTTTTAATGTGTCATTCAAAAATCCTTTCTGCCCTAGCATGAGCATAGCCTTGCTTGTGAGTTATCACAATTCATTATTCTATTTATACAACATATGTAGAGAGTTATGTTTATCTTTTAATATTTTTATTGTTATGCATTGAATTTGATACAAATTATATAAGGTGTGAGTATTTTATATTACATAAGTGTGTTATATGCATGCATAGACATATACATATATCTGGACATACGATTTTAACCTCATGTGTGAAATCTCATTGTGGACATTTTGAAAATCTAGAACTCTTCTCTAGAGAGAACTGAAAAGTTAAAATTTTGCCTATGGTTAAAGAGTGAACACATGTAAAAGACATATCATAGACACGGTTCATCCTGATTCTGAAAACATACCTCTATCCATTATGAAAAAAAAACTTTCTTTTGTTATTCTTCAAAATAAAAGAAGACAATATTATGTAATCTCAGCACTTAATGAAGCCCTGCACATGGAGGTTATTTAAATGAAATGGTAAGAAACAGAACTGAAATGAAGAAAGGACCGTGACTTACCCAAGATTGTTTGTACATGTGGCTAGTTCTTATTTTTTATGTTATATTCAAAACACATACTTGTTGGACTTTTAAAAATCATTCCTTCATTGGTTCATTTAATTTCTTAAAACATTATATATGTTTTATATAAATTAAATATGATATATAAAATAATATATAATACATAAATATATAAATTTGTAAAATTATATAAAATATATATAAGATACATTTGACCAATATTTATCAAATATCTCCTGTGTGGGGACATTCATTATTCTAGAAAGTAGGTGAGCTATGAGGTTTCATGAAAACCTGCTCCCTGTCCTCATGGAAAATGCTGTGTAAATGAAAGGTAAGAAGCAAGCACAGAAATAACTATAAATAGATGATTCTGCAGGATAAGTGCCTTAAAAGTAAAAAAAAAAAAAGGTTTTACAGACTTTCACCCTCAGTCTTAAAGGAGAGGTTCATTTAGCTTGTTATTAATTTATTGAGCATTGACTGTTGTGGCAGATATATATGCAAATATAAGCATATATTTACATATTACATAAGTGCATATGTATCTATTTCCATGTATATATAATATTTGCATATATGTGTGTGTTGTCTAGCCAATTAGAATGAGAGCTCCTTGAGAACAGGGCATTTGCTGTCTTCTCTGTCTGTTCTCTCTTTTCTTTCTCTGCCTTTTCCCTCAGCACTTAACATAATGTCTAGCACATAGTAAGTGCTTAATCAATAATAATTGACTCAGCAATTCACTGAATATTATTCAGCTTTGTTACCTCATTCATTTTAAAAATGCAATTGTCAAAAACAGAGGTCAAGATACTCAAACATTCTTTTGTTAGGGATGGTCTTTGGCATTAAAAGTCATGTCTAGTCCTTAATAATGTTCTTTCTTGTCAAATATGCATTTGTTTATTTTCATCTCACAGGAAAATTATTTAATTATAATTTCAACAAGTGCATTGATCACTCTGGTATTATCCCATTGTGCTTCCAAACTTTCCACCCACAAGAAAGGATACAGGCAGAGGCAACAGAAATAAACACTAGGGGAATAGAACAATTATACATTTTCAAATGCACAAAGAAAATAGTTTTTCCTTGGGTCATCCTTCTGTTGTACATCCAGGTCAAGAGGCTTCCAGCATAGTGGGGACTTTGAAAACTAAAGCCTTTATAGCTCCTACGAACATAGGAAAATAGCTTTTTCAGGTCAGATCATTATTTGAAGAAGTTTTGTTCATATCTACACAAATGGTTAGTTACCAGGTAGGATTAGGAAACAACAATATATATTCTTAGCAGTTTACAGAGGAGGAGGAATCTTTGAATCAGTGATGTTCTTCAGCAGTGTCTGATCAGGTTCCAATTTGATATCATCACATGACTAAAGCATTGGAAAGAAACAAGAAACTGAGATTTGGTCAGTGTAGCTAGAACAGGATCACCAAGGCTTTACCTCAGTCTGCTAATAGTATTTTGAGTCACTTAGCAGCATAGAAACAATTGAATTTAACACCCAGTGATTAGGGGCAATTAAATAAGAAATTACCATGTAGTGCCCTAACAGGTATATCACAAAGAAGCTCCAAACTACTCCTTTGTTCTCCTCCCTGTCAAACACACACATGCATACGTGTGTATATATGTGTGTATGAATGCATGTATGCATGTTTGCATGTGTATATGTGAATCTAGTATTGAGGATTTAGGATTTTTTTTTATTTTAAGGAAATTCTATAATCCTGTCAGTTAAGAGGATATAATAAATGACCTTTAAGCTCTGGTTTTATCCAGAATTAAATCTGCTTAACAAAGAAAGTAGCATTAGGAAAATTTAAAAGTGGCTGAAATAGTTTTTGCATAAACATTCTATAGTACATCTGTATCTATACACTTAGAGGAGTCCTTTTTAAGCAGTCTAATGGCTTTTAGAAGCACTCTTATGAAGCACAGAACAGTCTTTGAGTGATTTGAGGCAACAAATGTATTTCTGCTCCAATTATTTCATGTTGTTATGCCTTTCCTCTAAAATTTTGACAGATATATATATATATATATATATATATATATATGTACACACATGTTCTTAAAGAGAAATATTTCATTTTATTTTATTTTATTTTATTTGCTTTTTGGAGGGCAGTTGGGGTTAAGTGACTTGCCCAAGGTCATATTGCTAGTTTTTTAACTCAGGTACTCCTGACTCTAGGGCCGGTGCTCTATTCACTGCGACACCTAGCTGTACCAAGAGAAATATTTTAAACGTCAGAGTGTTTAACAAAACTACAAAAAAAAACATGGCTATTGTCAATTAAGCAAATTTTCACGAACTTACTTTTTCTCTTCTGAAAGATTATATCTATTTGATGTTATTATTCTCAAACTTCTTTGTCCATTTTTATACTGACTATTCTGAAATGCTTACTATGATACTAGCCCTCTTCTCTAGCCATCCTCCTACATTTCCTTTCCTCATCTGGCTCTGTCTTGCTTATGCTATTTCCCAAGTCTGTACACAAATAAAATAGAATTTATATGCTTGATTTCCAGAAACACAATACGAAGACTTCATTGTGGAACTATTGTGTACAAAAGTATTAGTTTCATTTCAATTATTCCAAAATTTGCACCAAAAGCATATTTTATAAATTAATAAAATCATATATGTTGTATAGGCAAATTAATAAATTATCACAGACTTGAGATAACTATGTTGATGTTCTGTCTGCTCCCCCAGTACTCCTAAGTCCTATCCCATACATATCCTAAGGTGAATATAGCCAGATTTTTATACAGGAGAAATTTCTACTCAGTATTCTTTTATTTAGCCCTTTTCCAAAGGCTACCATCAAATTATCAATGTATAGACTGTGACAACCCATGGCAATCCTCTTACTAATCTTCTTACTCTGCCAATGATCCATATTCCAGAATCATCCTTATTTTCCCTCATCTAAACCTTTCTTACCTAGTTATATGTAACTAGTTACTTTAAAGGATAGCTGTTTGATAGAAGTACTAAAAATTAGAATGTATCTTTAGCCTTTCAATGTATTTGTAATCTAATCATTGTAGGTATTCTCTTCACCATACACCCAAGTCTCTTCATTTTATACAACTCTTCTCTAAATTCTTCTTTAAATCCTCCACAAGGATCCATCTAAGTTCTAGTAGATACTAGTTTTTCATTAGCTTTCATGGCACCAAGTGTCTTAGTGACTTTGTTCATTCTCTGTTCTGTGTCTCTCATGAATTTTTGGATGTTATATGTTATATAAAAGAGATTACATGAAAAGTGCAGAGTGGCTCCCTATAATTTTTCCTGATTAATAATGGTTTAATGGATGGATCCTCTTAGGAAGGGATTATATTTCAAAAGAGGTTACCTGCAGAAGGCAGTTCCTTAAACTTAAAATAAAAAGCATACCTAATTATACAATTTCAGATCATAAAAGAGGTATATAAAATATAATCTATGTCTGTTTTCCATCAGCAACTCTGCTTGGTATCAGTTCAGCAGAACAAGATGCCCTTCCCAGATTAAGCTGATTTTTTCAGATCTCATCACCACACTGCTAACTCTGCCTTGGATATTCAAAATGTTGTCATATCCCTCAGTCTCTTCTCCCCTCTGCTTAGAAGACTGGAGAATGAAGAACCAAACTCCACCCAAATTTTTTTTCCTTTATTGAATGCAACATTTGAACATTCCACTTTCCATCTGCAGCGTTGTTTGGTTTCAACACAGTGGAACAAGATGTCTTTCTGCTGGGCATCCTTTTGTCTCTTCAATTGACCCAAATATTTTCAACTTCTTTTTGTGTATTTTCTTTCCCCGTTAGACTGTAAACACCTTGTGTGAGGGAAATGTCTTTCATTTTCTTATTTGTATCCCCAGAGCTTAGTATAGTAGCAGGCGCAAAATAGGAGCTCAATAAATATTTGTTGAATTGAATTGAATCGATGTAGGGAGATTTTCAGAATAAGCTTTGCTACCTAGTCTACATGTGCAAGACCAATATTGTATTACCTCTATCACCTCTCTCTCCCTTTCCTCAACCTCGATAAGAAAAATCTATTCTATTCAAAATGAATACTTACCTTTCTATAGTTAGGCAAGCTGAATCTTGGATATTTATACAGTAAAATACTATTTTTGTCCTTTCTGTACATTAATGCTGTGCAATGTTCATGCTTTCTCAACAGCTTTAAAAATCACCCCTCTCACTTACCTTCCATGTATCTGGGTTTTTTCCAAGTCCAGTTACCTTTTGATGGAAATACCACAACCTTCTCATCACATCCACCCAGTAACCTTTCCAACCAGTCCAAAATGCTACCCTGAAAATTATTATCACTCACAGTCTCAGCCATATCCATCACTCCCTTTCTCTAAATCTCTCCAATGCCTTCTCCAGTGACCTTTATATCAAATTAACTCTCTTCATACTGGCTTTAAGGGCTCTCTGCCAAACTGCCCACACATACTATACTATTTTCTGACTCTTCTTTTTGATTTAGTCAAGCAAATCTTCACCCAGCCCCATAAAATATTAAACCATGTCAGAAATAATGGTCTTGCATAGGAATACGTACCTTTTGAGTGCTAAGCCCAAAGATCAGTGTCAGTGGGATGTTTTATTGTACTTGAAATGCTCATAATACACTTGATTTGAGCTTCTTTGTTAGAAGTCCATCACAAAATCATGCATCAAAAGACATTTATTTTAAAAGCATTTATTTGCACTTATATCATAGAATCATAAAGCTAGACAAGACTATAGTTCTCAATTATCTATGAGAACAGAGTAGTGCTGTGACCCAGAAAAGTTATCCTTTGCATGCATTTATGGAGTACTCTATGCTTTCCAAAATGTTTATAGGAAGGAAAGAAGGAAAAAATGAAAGGAGGGAGGAAGGAAAGGAGGGAAGAAGGAAGGAAGGAGGGAAGGAAGAAAAAATTATCCAATTTCATAATAACTCTTGAGCTAAGTGTATTACTGTCTTCATTGTACAGATAAGCAAACTGAGGCTTTAGCAACAGAACTCTAGATTCCTTCTTGGGGGACAAAAGGTATCAAACCATGGAATGGGATGAATACAACACAGTCAGAAGTCCTGCATCAAAAGCTTCCAAGAAACATGCAGGCTACCCACAAGCCATAGAGGAAAAATTGGGAAGAGAAATTAGAATGATTCAAGAAAATATTTAAAAGAGATCAACAACCTAACTGAAGAAAATAGCACCTTGAAATAGATTAACACATAAACATATGTTTATATAGAAGGGTTTATATATGCACATGAACACATATCTGAGTATGTACGTGTGTGTGTGTGTGTGTGTGTGTGTGTGTGTGTGTACATAGAGGGCACAGGATACAAAGGGACTATACTTTAAAATATGAAATTAGGGAGACTCATCCTGCCATACTGGAAAGTCAGAGGGGTGATGGGGGAGGGCATAGGAGAGAGAAGACTGTGGGAGGGGCTATACAGTGGGATTGCTATTTTGGGGTAGTGGGTAGGGGAAAGATGGAGGGAAAATCTGTAACTCAAAATCTATTTTAGATGAGTGATGAAAACAAGAAAATAAATTAATTAATTTTAAAAAAATAGATTACCTCAGATGGTAAAAGAGGCCCAAAAAGCAAACAAGGAGAAGAATGCCTTAAAAAGTCGAATTATCCGGATGGAAAAAAAAATTACAAAAGCTTTTTGAAGACAATAATTCCTTCAGAATTAGAATAGAGCAAATGGAAGCAAATGACTATGAGAAATCAAGATACTATTAAACAGATCCAAATAAATGAAAAAAATAGAAGGTAATGTGAAATTTCTCCTTGAAAAAACCAGTGACCTGGAAAATAGATTCAAGAGAGACAATTTATAAATTATTGGACTACGTTTGTCTTTTGAACATCTTACATGATGTTTATGTTTCAGATTAGCAGATTTACATCTTCAATCTTGCTTTATACAATTTTATATTAAATAAAGTTTACATACCTTAAGCACTTGCTGACTAATGAATAGGGACTGAGTAGCAGAAGACTATACAAATTATAAAATTGTACAAAATAATTTCCTTCATATGATCACTCATCCAAATTATCTACATAAGAGAAATCAAGGGTTTGTTGCATAGACAAGCAGAGATTTACACACACACACACACACACTCACACACACATACACAAAATCCTTGATATGTAGGATACAATAAATTTTGACCAATTCATTTACAAAAAGATTGTGCAGCATAGCCACACGTGGATTCAGGAAGGGCTGTGTTGACTTCCTGACTCTGACATTTGCTGTGTTAATATGGACAACTCACTTAACTTTCCTGAGCAACTAACTCTCTAGGTTGCTAAGATAAAATTGATGAGGGATCCCCTACAACTGAAAGAAGGTAGGAAGAAAGAAAAAAAGAAAGAAGAAAGGAAGGGAGGGAGGGAAGGAGGGAGAGAGAAGGAGGGAGGGAAGGAGAGAGGGAGGAAGGAAGGAAAGAAGGAAGGGAGGAAGGGAGGGAAGGAGGAAGGAAGGAAGGAAGGAAGGAAGGAAGGAAGGAAGGAAGGAAGGAAGGAAGGAAGGAAGGAAGGAAGGAAGGAAGGAAGGAAGAGAGGAAAGGAGGTAGGAAGGAAGGAAGGGAAGAAGGAAGGGAGGAAGGGAGGAAGGAACAGAGGAATAAAGAAAAGAAAAATCACAATCATGCATCTTTTTACTTATTTATGGAATACTATAATTTTATAAAGTATGTTTTTTTTTCTCAAAGTAACTGTGAGAGATCCACAGTCCAAGTATCATAATGTTTGGTTTTCAGTTGAGATGAATAAGAGACAATGTTGTAGGAAAAGTAGCCTAGGTTTTTAATTAGAGTAGTATTTGCTCCTTACTTTTCTTGTCTGTAAACTAAGACCCTCATTTGTACTAAAATATTCATAACTGGTTTATCTGTAACACTTCCTAATGAGGAGACAACTTGTAGATTTTGTGTTTTGGAATGGCTGACATTATAGTTTCCACATCACATTATAATAATATGTGAATATGAATATTTCAAAGAAGTACACAAATACATATGCAGTTATGTCAAGGCTAGAAATCATAAGCAGAACAATGATTCACATGTCAATAACAATGATAATCTTACAAAATAATAGGAACAAAATCAGAACATAACCATACAAAAGAAAACTAATCAGAATAATGTAGGGCTTTGTGGACTTTTTAAAGCAGATAAAGCCTAATCAATCTATTATTTTCTCAGTTAGACCAGATTGCAATTCAATCATACATTGTTGTTCTGTGAAATTCTTTCCCATGTCTTCCCATAATCCTTCAGGAATTATATATATCCAGTGCTTTTCTTCATGTCTTTTATCATTGCAGTTCTCATGTTGTCTGTGTATTGCCTCATATTCTCAGTGAAAAACTAACCCAACTACTTTTCCAATCAAGTATTTTCTGTCATATCTTCTGCTCCAGTTCATAAACAAAGTATGTCATGCTAGTGCTTACCCCTGTGTCTTTCTATTGTCCTTTGGATTACCTACAAATCTTATTTCCAGGAATATCGCATTTGCATTCAATTGTTCCAACTGCATTTATAGAATATATCAGTTTAAAATGATAATTTTTTTAGTTATGATAGCTGTTCAAAAGAGTTTATCTTAGTGAAAATAATGACATTATGTTTTTCAAGTAGATGTGAAACATATACAAAGGGTTCACTAAACCAGAAAACGAAATACCTATAGCCCAAAAGAAAATTTTCATGTTTTGCTAGTGAGATACCAAATTGTGATGATTTTAGATATCATTAACATAAAACTCAAAGAAAATACATGCTCTGAAACACAATACTTATGCCACACATGTTATAAAAAGTGAGAAAAGGAGAAACAATGGGGTTCTAGCAGCATCTGCCAAAGTGTTAATAGTAGCATCCTTAGTAGCAGCATGTTTCAAAAAAGAAAGTCAAGGTTTTGGATGATTCACAGTAGCATCAGCTGTTAACTTTTGAATTTTATTTTTCTCATTATCTTTATTAGATAAAGACATTGAAAATCATGTTACTTATTTAAATGTCACTATCAACTAAAGAAGAAAGATCAAAGATGCACTCTCTATTTTAGGCATCCAAGTAATTAAAGGGATAAATAATAAGAAAGGGGGGAGGGAATAAAAGGTAAACAAATGACATTCCATATTTAAAGATTTTTTTTAAATAACAGATGAGCATATAGAGTTTGGGTTGCACTGATAATAAATTAATTAAATAACTAATATTTTTACAGTGCTACATAGCTTAAAAACCTAATTGCTAATAATTGTGTGAGGTATTAGTGAAAATAATATTAAACTCATTTAGCAGATGAGAATGCTGATGCTGAAAAAGAATAAATATATTTACCCAGGTCACACAGCTAGTAAATCTTGAAGCTGCGATTAAACTCAGGTTTTCTGATGGCAAAGTTGAATTCTTTATCTATTGTATCACATTATTTTTCTCTTCTTTGAATGACACCTTGGCATAGGACTATAATGGATGAATTAATTTTTTTAACAAGTTCTTACTTGACCAGATTTTTACAAGAATTTTGCAGACATGCATGTACTGAGCATTTTTAGAGCCAATATTTAATATTCTATTGTTCTGCCACTGAAATCAATGTTAACATGATGCAGGACTATATTAGTAAAAATGGGAGAAATTAGGCTGACTTATTTCTTTTGTAAAGATAGTGCTAAAGAATTTACTTGCTTATGTTTTCTAAACTGAATTGCTGGAAAACTCAGTCAGAATAACACGTATGGGCTACAGAGAGGCTGTCAGAATCCAGTTTTCCAAGGCATTGTCAGAGTATTCAAATGACACGTAATCATACAAATCATCATTCTCCCCATTCCTACTCCTAGACACCATATTGGAATTTTCAGAAAGGATTTAATTATAGAGAAATGAGATTGTATTGGGGACTAGGATTACTTTTTATTTATTTATTTTATTGACTTGTTTGTTTAGTTTTAGTTTACAAGATTCAGTTCCAGAGTCACTTGAGTTTCAGATTTTTCTCCCCTTCATTCCCAAATCCCACCCCTACACCATGATGGCATACAATCATGTATAGGATCTGCAAACTCTTTCACATTGTACAATAATCTGGTTGTATAAGTGTTATAGCCAATGGAGTGAACAATGAGAAAAGAGAAACAAAAGCCAAACATTGAAAAGAATAATAGCATGCATAGCTTCAGTATCCTTTTAATCTCTGGTCTTTCTGGATCTTTGTCTGAATGTAGACATCTCCTTCCATCCTGAGACTTGTAGAGTTGTCTTTTAACTATGCGTTGATGAGAAGAGTCCAGTTTTTCAAAGTTGGTCATCACACATATGATGTATCTGTGACTGTGTACAAATTTTTTCTGGTTCTGCTCTTCTCACTCAGCATCAATTCATATAAGCCTCTCCAGATAATTTTGAAGTCCATTTCCTTCCCATTTTTTATAGCACAATAATATTCCATCACATTCATATACCATAACTT
>CM053601.1:115406723-115434663 GCA_028646575.1 Pseudocheirus occidentalis | reverse complement strand
ATCCATGCACTGGGCAGCTAGGTGGTGCAGTGAATAGAGCACCAGCCCTGTAGTCAGCAGGACTTGAGTTCAGATCTGGTCTCAGATATTTATCACTAACCATGTGACCTTGGACAAGACACTTAACCCCAATTTCCCTGCCTTTCCCACTCCAATAAAAAAGCAAAATAAAAAAGATACACGCATTGCATTAAAGTACTCTGTATGTCATTTAATATGTCATTATTCCAACATAATATTCTGAATATATAGAAAAGTTAGCCTTTGTTTTTGTAATATAACTAATCCTCTTTCCCCAACTATTATGTCACCACTTATCCAGTAAAAGTTAGAATATATGTCATCATCCACTAAATCATTATATAATCACGCCCCTTCCACCTGTATGTCTAAATATAAACAATATTTCTTTATCAATTTTAACATTCTAGTTCAGATGGCTTATGTCTTTCTCTGAAGTGATTTTAAGATCAGAAATTTAGAGATGGGGGGGTGGCTAGGTGGTGCAGTGAATAGAGCGCTGGCCCTGGAGTCAGGAGGACCTGAGTTCAAATCTGACCTCAGATATTTAACACACACACACACACAAACACACAAAGCTTTGTGACCTTGGGCAAGTCACTTAACCTCAATTACCCTCCCAAAAAAAGCAAAAAAAAATTAAAATCTTTTATCAAAAAAAAAAGACATTTAGAGAGGAAAAGGAAGCCAGAGATAATGTTGGTTAGTCCTTTCATTTTACAGATGGGGAAACTAAGACTCAAAGAAGTAAAGTGACTTGTCCAAGTAAACAGCATCAGTGGTATAAGAAACAAAATCCTTGATCCCAATCTGATCCATTTTCCATTATAGATATAGATATAAATGGTTAATACAGGTCAATATAACTATAGATATAGTATAGATTCTTCCTCAATATTTCATTAAGCAAGCAATGTAGTGAGTTGTAGGACTTTATGGAATCAGCACAAAGTCATCTAAAAGTAAGAGCATCTGGAGAGCCTCTCCAGTGAAAGTAAATTCCTCATTTAACTTCAATATTGAGCCAAATCTCCTCTCCTCCATGATATTGGCAATCACCTTTGTTGAACAATTTTCCTCAACTATATATCACTTGATGTGAATAAACTGGAGATAATTGAAAAAGATCTCTGTGATTGTGAATCTCATAATATCTCATATTTTACATGCATGTGGAATTAAATTTATTTTATAAAAATTCAGGTTACATCTTGATTTTAAGAAGTCAATTGTCCTACCCCCCGTCTCTGTCTCACTCTTTTTCTTCCCCTCTCTTTCTCCCTCCGTCTCTCTCTCTCTCTCTCCCTGTCTTTCTCTCTCCTATTAGTGAATAGTAGATGGATCTTGTATTCCCTGAATCTCAATATCAATGGTATGACTATAAATGTGAGACACAGTATATTTAAAAAGTCTTAGTGCAGGTTTGAATTTTAATAACTTTAAATGCATTAAGGCATCTGGAAAATCCTGTATGGTATGAAATCATATTTGAAACTTAATGACTACTCATATTTTTATCAAGGGTACCTTTGGAATGTGTGCAGAATATTGTCACAAAAATTGGGGGGGAATAATAAATTAGACACGTGTCAGTAGCCTTAGTTGTGCATTCACGATTATATTGATATGTGATACACAAATTATATATATATATATATATATATATATATGTGTGTGTGTATATATATATATATATATGTACATGTCTATCTCTATCTCTATCCATATCTATCTATATAAACTCTTTTGAAGATTGATAACCAAGTGACACAAAATTTGGTTTACCTTGAATAGGCATTTCCTCCATCTGTATTTCATCTTTGGCAGACAGGTTCTCTTATCTACATTTTGGTTATAATTGCCAATTTCTTAGCAAATTGGGGTGACAGGGAATCATTGTTAGTGAATTAATGTGATTAAATGAAATGTTTTCTTAATTATCAGATAATAAGATCACAGATTTAGAGCAGAAATGTCCTTGGAGCTCATTTAGTCTAACTCCATTTTACTGATGAAGGAATTGAAGGCCAAAGATATTGTCAGTTACCCAAGATCGCCCAATTTATAATACAGAATAAGTGGCAGAACCTAGATATGACCTCAAGCCTCATAATCCATGTCAGTCATGGAAAGTAGATCACCAGAAAATCATCAGTGTACCTTACCATTTTACATTGAATTTTTTGATCTTCTTCTAGATTCTTCTATTAATATTCTTAGTATGAGGTGGTTTACAGGAGTTCTAGATTGTGCTATTTGCAAGCTTGATTTCCTCTTAACTACAAAAAATTGCCATTCATCTAACACCACAATATAACAAATAAGCTGGTAAACTAAACCACCATTGACATTAGCTGTCATATCTCTATATTTTGAAATAGTAATTTTGTTTGAGGTGAAGCTTCAGATTGTTTGGCCTTCTTGTTAGTGACTTTTTTCCTATCACTTAAATTTCCTGAAGAAATAGTGGTCGTCAAATTCATTAAAAAATATATTTCACCTATTCTTCATTTTTTTAGTTGATGACATTTTAAAATATAGATTGTTAAAGCTTCTAAAATTATGGTGTTTTATTACATTTGTCCTTTATTCTGATTTTTGTATTGATTGTGACCTTTGTTTGATCCAGTCAAATATTTGACTGTACAGAACATTTATTCTGAAATGATTTTTTGGTAAGTAGTATTTTCCTGTCTGTTTATATATAATCAATTGTGTGAGTGAATTTCATTGTTAAGACTGGATGGATCAGACACACTAATGCAAGTTTTTAAATTTTATTTTGAAATATATTTTTTAAAATATGCTTTGCTTTATGGATTATTTTTTTAAATCACTATTTCAATTGACTTGGCTTGGTGCTTTGAGGTATTCTTAAATTCAGTCCTTCTGTTATACACATCCAACACTTTTAAATCTTTTTTTTTAAGAATTAAGACTGCGTTCTTCTACCACCCCTAAGCTAGAAGTGCAGGGGCCCCTCAGAAGCCTGATCCCAGTAGTAATTGACAATGGGGTTCTGATCTGCTGAATCTCCTTCCTGGGCCAGTTATCACCTCCCATCCCCTCCCCCCACACCTTTTCTTAGGCATCATTGTGTCTACCTCACTCCTACCCACTCCCATAAACTCAACATTTTCACATACTGTGTATACCTGAACAGCTTAGCCCTGCTACAGTTTAGCAATCACAAGCCAAAGTTTCTCCTTAATCTATTACTGAAGAAAGTATTCAGGATGCAAAGACATGCCATTTATTATTGGCTTTTAACTTCTTTCAGTATTTAATACTGACTTTGTCTATTATGATTATCACTGTCCTACTTCATTCTTACCATCACTGCGAAGTTACCACTATCCAGATCTATGTTTATTTAATTTGGATGATCTTATCAAGTTCATCATAATTTTATTTGTTATTTTTTCATCCTCTTTAATAGAAAAGTTCATAAGCTGCAATCATTTTCATAGTACTGAGTTTATACATGATATACTTTCAATGATTTTGTGCCTTATTTTGCACAATAAAACTAACTATGCCAAACTATTGTTTTTTCTTTCCTTTTTTCAAGAAATCCTATCATGCCTCAAATTCAAATTCAACTTAAAAAAATGAAACCAATTTTTGCAACATTTGATGTGATTTAAGAATCAGTTCCTCTGGCAATATGCAAATCACTCAGTAACAATATCAAAGGTTAAACATTTTTTTGAATGGCCTGTCTTTTCTGTAACACTCAGGATCCTCTCTCCCCTTCTCCAATTGTCATTCACTATCATTGCAGAAAGTAAAAATAGGTCATTCAAAGTTGGTGTTATTTTTATTTTTTTCATAACTTGACATTTCTGAAAAACTCAGCACCAAATATAAATGTTTTAGGAAATGAACCAAACTAGAGAGGCTGGGCCTTACTAAACATTCACAGTTACAGAGATTTTGTCTTTAAGGCATTGAAAGATGTTTG
This sequence comes from Pseudocheirus occidentalis, assembly GCA_028646575.1. Classification (NCBI taxonomy): domain Eukaryota; kingdom Metazoa; phylum Chordata; class Mammalia; order Diprotodontia; family Pseudocheiridae; genus Pseudocheirus; species Pseudocheirus occidentalis. Next base: position 115,430,678 of record CM053601.1, on the reverse strand, counting down.
ATTTCAAAATAAGCTGAGAGTTATCTTTCATTGTCATAGCATTTGAGAATACAAAGTATACATAAAGACAAGAAAAAGAATTAAAGTAGAATTATTATAGGAAATATAATTTATTTTTCTAATCTGGTAGCTAATTAAAAAGGTAGATTAAAAGATATAGATAGATTAAAGATAAGTAAATAAAAAAATTGGTAAATAAATGACAAGATTAAAAAATTACTAAAACAAATGTGTATGAAAAAATGATTACACCTTTGGCTTTTACAGATGTGAAAGAGAGAAGATTTTAATGATTATATAAATAAATAAAACCTTCTACCTGAGAAGTCTTTAATTAAAATTACAATATTTAAGAGATAGGTCATTAGTTCAATTTAAAAAAATAGAATATGAAAGAAAAAAAACAAACAAGATGGAGCTCAAGAAAGCACACTTCTAATGCTTACAAACTACAACCTAAAACACTTTATATATTTGATTTTTATATATAAAAAGTGAGTAAGCAAAAGTCATATTATCCACTAATTATAGTATCTCAGAGATGAAAATGACCTCATGGATCATCTTATCCAGGCTGTTATCTTAACAATGATCCTCTCTACAAGATTCTTAACCAGTTGACATCTAGTTCTCCACTTAATAGAGAAAGTGAAACTTCCAGGCTTGTATAATGCTCAAGCTGACACAGCACATAGCATAAGTGAAGCTAAAGAATTATGAAATATGATGAAGATAGGATACTGGATTTGGAAATCAGGAAGACTTGTGTTTTAATCCTGCCTCAGACATTTAGCAGCTTGATGGTAAAAGCATCAAGTCACAGCCTCACTAAATTTCAGCTTCTTCAAGTGTGAGAACTGGGTCCTCTAAGATCCTCGGCAGATCTAACTTTATGATCCTGTGACTCAAACAAAATCTTGGCTGCTGGTACTGCATCACACTACTTGAACATAAGTGCTACCTTTTTGTTGAAGCTTTGTTGATTTTGTTCAATTCTAGAGCCTTCTCTCTGTTGTTTATTTCTGAGTTATGTTGTACACAATTTATTTGTCCATAGTTATCTGTATATTGTCTCCCTATTAGTTTGTGAATTCCTGGAGAGCAATACTTGTCTTTTGTCTTGTGCTTAACATAGTGACTAGCATACAGCAGGAACGTAAGAAATGTTTATTGACCGAGATGAAAAAGACAACAGTCGTAAAGTTCAAAATAAATGCATCACCAAGCAAAAAAAAATAGGTAAGATATGTAGGTAGCCATTATAAAAGGTAAAAGAATGAACATAGTTGATATTCAGAAGCACAAATACTAGAGACTGGCATGAGCATGGTGAAGAGAATCTCAATTCAATTATTATTAGTATAGTATTGAAATAATTTGGTAAAGGCCCAGATAAAATGAGCAATGATGATAGAATTTTATTTGAGGAACTTCTTGCCTCCTTAGAAGAAGTTTATGAAAAAGTCAATGCAAATTTCTAATACCCACGTTACGAACAAGAAACAGAAACACATGGGTCTGTATCTTTTAGCCCTTGAGCAATTTGGACTCATGAGGTATTCCGTGTGTTATTTGGTTATTTCATATTATTGTATAACCATTAGCCAGGACCAGTTGTAGTTAAGAAATTATTGTTTCTACTTGCCTGATGAAAGGTCAAGTTACTATGGGTCTTTTTCTGTGTATGTGTGTGTATGTATGTATGTATGTATGTATATATGTGTGTATTCATAACAATATCCTCTCCATCTTTTACATTAAATCTTAGTGGATACATTATAACATGTTTAATTTCATTATGTATTCCTAAGCTTTCAGTGATAGAAAAAAATGAGAGAAAGAGGCAGGGGTTTGGTGTGGAGAGAGAGAGAGAGAGAGAGAGAGAGAGAGACAGAGAAAGAGACAGAGACAGAGAGACACTGAGAGACACAGAGAGACAGAGACAGAGAGAGAGAAATGTAGTTCTTCATATCTATACATCTCAAGATGTAGATGATATAGATGGGACAATTAGGTGGTACATTAGATGGGAAGCAAGACCTGCAGTCAGGAAGACTATCTTCCTGAATTCAAAGATCATCCCAGACACTTGCTAGCTATATGATCTTGGGCAAGTCACTTTACCTATTTTTCTCAAAAGTATTTATGCAGGATTTTAACCTATTTATCATATCAGCTTTCTAAAGGCAGTTATGTGATTTGATACAGTCCTGAACCTTGAATCAACATTTTTTAGTTCAAAACCAGCTTCATACATGGCAAACATTCCATGTCTGAATGCCTGTTTCCTCATTTATAAAAGGGAATTAGTAAGAGCAACTAACTCTCAGAGTTATAAGTATAAATATACATACATACATACATACATACATACATATATATATATATATATATATATAGAGAGAGAGAGAGAGAGAGAAAGAGAGAGAGAGAGGGAGAGAGGGAGAGAGGGAGTGAGGGAGAGAGGGAGAGAGGGAGAGAGGGAGAGAGGGAGAGAGGGAGGGAGTGAGGGGATGGGAGAATGCAGGGTAATAGGAGTTAAGTGATTTTCCCAAGGTCACATGGCTAGTAAGTGTTAAGTGCCTAAGGACAGATTTCAACTCAGGTTCTCCTGACTCCAGGACTGGAGCTCTATTCAATGCTCAACCTAGCCACCCCTAGAATATGTTCTAACTCTACTAAAATCTATGTTAAAGTTCTGATACTATGTGTTGACTCAAATTGTACCACTATTACATAGTTTAATTTTTTCTTCCTACTAAATATAATTTTAACATATTCAGACCCTGACTTCCTTTGGATATCTTTTCATTTTATGTGTTTTTTCTTGGAGAAGAAGAAAGTATTTGCAGTTATTTTCTTCCTGTATTGGTTTAGTGGGACCAATATATTTAAGTATGATGCCCCCAGTATCTTTGAATGAAGAATATAAAGAATTTTACCCTTACAATTTCAAGTCAAAACGACATTTTGATATAACTAAGGAGAGAAAAGGATGGATTTAAGAATAGGCAAAAGCATAATAAGATTAAATGTTCTTGGAAAATGTGACAGGGAAACTGTGCCATCCATACACAAACTCTCTTCTATTTGAACTTGGCAAGGGCATCTTCTATGACTGTGGCAAACAATTATTGTGAGAATATTTTTAATTAATTATTTCATTTATTTTCCTGTTTACATCATTTATTTCCACTGGATTTTGAGTTACAAATTTTCTCCCCATTTTTCCCCTACCCACAACACCAAAATAGTGATCCAACTGTAAAACTCCTCCCCCAGTCGGCTCTTTTTTGTGTCATCCTCCAATGCTCCTCAAACTTTCTGGTAGTGTAGGGTGGGTCTCTCTACCCCAGTGTCTGTATATACTAATTACCAGTTGCATGTAATTAATCATAATTATGTATATATATATATATATATATATATATATATATATGCATACACACACATATATACATATATATATATATATTTATATATTTAACATTTGATTTGAGTATAGAACTTTAAATTATAGACTCTTTCAGTTCCTCCCTCATCACCCACCCACACTGGAATGACAAGTAATTCAATACAGGCTGTACATGTGTGTAATTTTACGCAGGACATCTCCACACTGGACATATTGTGAGAGGCTGATTATATGTCCCTTCTTCCTATCTGCTCCCTGCCTCCCCTTGTTCTATTCCCTTCCTGGTGCCAGTCCTTTTACTGAAGTGTGTACTTCCAGCAACAGTGCCCCCGACCCTGCCCTTCCCTCCTTCATCCCACCTCTCATACCCATCCACCCTACTCTCCTGTGTGGAAAGATTCTGTGTTTAGAGTAAATGTCATTCCTTCCCTAAGCCAAATTCAATTAAATTAAATAAAAGTAAAGTTATAACAGTAATCCCTTGCCTCTTCTGTAAGGGATGATTAACCCCGTTTTGTCTCTCCCTGTCTCCTCTCATTCTAGTCATCTCCCAACCTCAGAATATCACCTTTTAAAGTATCATCCCTTCATATTAAATTGATCTTATGCCTTCAATGTACGAATATACACACATGCCCAAATATGTATTCATACATATATATATACCCTCCTATATAAACATATGTGAAGGCACACACACATATACACACATGCACACATATATACATATGTATGTATATATGTGTATATATATTAATGTATATGTGTATAGATCTGTGTGTGTGTATATATATGTACAAATATATATATACATATATACAAATATATATACATATATGCATATATATATACACAAATACAAATATACACAAATATACATGCACACACACGCACACATATATATATATATATACATAAATACATACATACATTTGTATTCCCTTCACCTATTCTCATACTAAGAAATGTTTTATAAGTTACTATTATCATTTTTACATATTGGCATGTAAATAGTCTAACTTTGATAAGTTCCTTATGATTTCTTTCCCATGTTTACCTTCACATGCTTCTTGTGTTTGAATGACAAATTTTCTGTTCACTTCTGTTTTTTTCAGCAAGAATGTTTGAAAGTCCACCTCACTGAAGGACCGTATTTTCCTCTGGAAACTTATGCTCAATTTTGCTGGGTAGGTGATTTTTGGTTTTAATCCTACCTCCTTTGATGTCTGGAATATCATATTCCAGGCCCTTTTATTTCTCAGTGTAGAAGCTGCCAGATCCTGGGTAATCCTAATTGTGTTTCCACAGTATTCAAATTGTTTGCTTTTGGCAACCTGTAATATTTTGTCCTTCGTCTGAGGATTCCAGAACCTGGCTGTATCATTTCTAGGACTTTTCTTTTGAGGATTTTTTTCAAGAGGTGATTGGTAAATTCTTTCAAGTCATATTTTGCCCTCTGATTCTAAAATATCAGGGCAACTTTTCTTGAGAATTTTTTGAAGGATGCTTCGTAAGTTCTTCTTTTGATCATGGCTTTTCAGTAGTCCAATAATTTTAAAATTACCTCTCCTGTATCTATTTTCTAGGTCTGTTTTTTTTCAAGGAGATATTTCATATTGCTTTCTCTTTTTTTCATTTGTTTGTATCTGTTTAATAGTATCTTGGTTTCTCATAAAGTCATTTCCTTCCATTTGCTCCACTCTAATTCTTAAGAAATGATTCTCTTCATAATGCTTTTGAGATTCATTTTCCATCTGGCAAATTCAACTTTTTAAGACATTCTTCTCCTCACTGGCTTTTTGGGCTTCTTTTGCCATTTGAGAAAATTTGTTCTTTAATGTCTTATTTTCTTCAGTCAGATTGTTGACTCTCTTTTCATGATTTTCTCACATCATTCTGATTTATCTTCCCATTTTTTTCCTCCAGTTCTCTTATTTGGTTTTCAAAGTCCTTTATAAGTTGATCAAAATCTTGTAGGCAATCTTCGTGTTTCTCGGGAGCATTTGGCATGGGAGTTCTGACTGTGTTGTCTTCCTCCCATTCTATGCTTTGATCCTTTTTGTCCCCAAAAAAGATTCTACAGTTTGAGTACTGTTCTTACTTTGCTTCCTTTTCCTAGTCATATTGGCCAGTCAATTAATTTCTTGATTTTTAGCTCTGTGACACTCTACTTCCAGTGGGCAAAGCTCTGTCCCAAATAGCTGTGGTTTTCACAGCTGCCAGAGGTATAAGGGGGTTGCTTCAGGCCCCCACCAATGTTGACTTGCTGAAAGTGCACCCCAGGATCACCACCCATGACCATACTCTGGATCCTGGCCACTCAATGCAAGAGCACTTGGCCTCTGATAAATCACCTCTCACCCTGCAATCTGCAGGCCAGGAGCTCTGAAGGAGCCAGGTGGAGGCAGCTGCCACCTGCAGCCATTTCTGCTGCTACTTTGACTTCTGCTGCTTCTTTGCCCTGGGGGCAGTTTTGGCTGGAACACTTTTTTCCCCCCACATTTAGCTGAATTTCACTGACCTCTATTTTAGTCTTATTTCTCCTGGCTTGATAAATCTGTAAACTGCCACAGGTGCCACCAATCTGCTCTTCTGAAGATTCCAGCTGCAGCTCCTCCCAACCACCCTGGGTCCAGGCCACAGTTTCAGTTTGTGCTGGTTTTGGCTCCCTGCCTGCTGGGATGAGCCCTTTGTGCCAAGCTGAGATATGTTTTCTGTATTTTTGTGAGTTTTGGAGCCCTATAATCTGTTAAGAGTCATATTTTGTGGATATTCAAGGTGGCTGTGTGGGATCTAAAAAACCTTGCTGCTTCTGCACTACCATCTTGGCTCCACCCCAAGAATATTTTTTAACATTTTTTATGATCAATAATCATGTGTCCATTGAAATAATTGATCACTTTTGGTGCATTTTTTCAGATATACTTTAAATGTATATCAGAGGAGAGAATTTGAAGTAATATTTTTCTACACAGAATCTACTAATGATAAACACAGTAGGATCATGTTCTCTCTATTTCTTTAAAGCAGCTCAGTTACTATAACAGATATGACTTATAGTAAAATGTCATGTAAGAAAGCCTACCATTTCACTTTTGGTACCTTCATGAAGAGTGGAATTCATTTAAAAAATGTAAAGATACGACATTAAGAATGTGGGTCTCTATTTATTGTTTTCTCGACTTCTTTTTTATCTATTAATAGAATTTGATTTATATGTTCTGAAAACACTTGGTTTCTTTCATCATTCAGAAATCTCAAGAGATCCCTTAATGACCTTAAAATTCTGTTACCTTCTGCATGGACATCTCTTTGCATACCTTATCAAGATTATATATGCTTCTCAAATTATTTTCTTAGTGTCATTTGGCTTCTTCATATAATCATCTGGGTCTGTTATCTGAAAATATAAATATAGTGACTCTACTATCTTTCATGCTAAAAGGTATTTTTACAGCATATAATTACTTTGATAGCCAATAAAGAAAGGTCTAAATTGTGTAACCCCTAACATTCAAGATTAATTTCCTGTAAATATCTCATATAAAACACATACATGATCTCAGGGAGAAATAATTAGTCATGATTCTACTTATTTGTAGTGTTTATAGTTAAACAGGACCTACACTGATAATCCAAAAGCTGTCAGAGAATAAATAAATGACCCAATTAATAATTCAAATATAAAACCTAGTCTCCAAGATATAAGAAAGATTTATAAACTATTTTTCAAAAGGTAAAAACATCCTTCTTAACATAGGGAGTATTAAATTTTAAAGTGTACATGAAATATTTACTAGTCCTAAAGTTAAGAGGAAATTGTAAATGTTTTAGAGGCACACTGAACTATGCAAAAACTTTGGTGTAAGTAAATGAAAGATTAAGTGCTTGTTCCATAAAGTGAATTGCATTTGTGTAAAAAGTGCAGATTTCTGATGAGATATGTGTCTTCATGGGAATGCTTATACTTGAATAGTCTTTGTATAATAGGCATTGTATAATAAATAACCTGAAAAATCATATTATAGAAATCCTCATGACAAAAAATTCCCTGAAGAAATGCATGTTTTACATTTTATAATAGAAATCACTTAGCTTCATCACTTATAAAATGGAGAGAGCTGAGCTAAAATGTGATCATTCTACAGAACCCATCAATAATACTCAATGTTGTGAAGCAGACAATAGACAGTGTACCACAGGCCAGGAAGAGGATTACATAGTCACTGTGAAAAACTGATCAAGGTGCTTTCTATTAAATGATGGCTTATAACTGATGCCACATAATCTTCAGTTGTAAAAATAAATAAAGAAATAAAGAAATAAAAGCATAGATTCTTAACGCTCTGAGAGTGATCCTTTTTTTTCCACTCTATTTTGCTTCAGTAAAATGGACCGATATTCTAAAAGGAAATTCTAAATAACATCATACACAAAATTCTTCATGAAGCTAAGTCAGATGCAATGGTTATTTCTCCATATAACATTTTGACTGCATTTTCCTTAGGGAAAAAAAGAGCTTATAGTTGATGTTAAAGTATATTTTGTTCGCATATTAAAGTGCTAATATACCATGTTATCCAGAAGATAGTGAAGGCAAGAAAGGAAGAATTTGTATAAACTGTTATAGAACCACCTTGTTCAACCTCTTTAATTACAGATTATCAAACAGAAGGGTAAAGAAGGGAGAGGGAAAGTGAGTGTAGGAACCATGTTTCAAACCTTCATTCTCTGACCACAAATTCATTGCCCTTTATTCCGTGACAAAGGGAGAGATCACTGAGTTCTACTCCTATAGTGCTTTACATTTATTCTCCCTAGGTAGAAATTGTGATAAGCATAGAAGCTGATCTCTTCATAATGTATCATTGATTTGGTATTTTGAGTTCATTTCTAGCTCTGAAGCTTAAGATTTTCCATCTCATGAATACAGAATCTGTGTCCCATCACTACAATGATCATTCAATTGGCAAATGTTTAATGATCATGTGCTTTGTTCAAGTCAAGGAAATAATTGTGCTGATTTCACTCCCCAAAAATTTATGATGCATGACCTCTGCTGGGCCCTCACTGATTCTTGGCAATCTTTCTACTCTACATTTATTGATTTCCTATAACATTCCTCATGCTTAGTGAACTAAAGCATTTTCCACTCTCCTCAAGCCACCAATTCTCTTTCTCTTTATTTATTGCAGATGAATTACTCTCTTATTTCATGTACTAGAAGAATGTAACATACCAACTGATATTCCATAATTTTCCTCAACTAATTATAACCTTGCAGAGTCACCATACTTTTTTTTCCTTTATCTTCTCTCCCATTAGGCAGAAGTTTGCTAACTAGTTGCTGAACACTAGTACAGTATCTGGCATATAAAAGGTGATTAAAATGCTTATAGTATTAAAGTTTTGGATGCCATTCCATCTAGCTTCAGTTCAGTTAAATTGAGGACATATTTTTTAAGAACCTGCTATGTGTTAAGTAGTATGCTACAGATGCAGAAAACAAAATAAAAATATCTTTACTTTTAAAATGCCTACATTTCATATATATTATACATATATGTGTATATATTACATGCATGCATATTTATGTATATATATATATATATATAAACATAATCTAAGGTAGAGAATTATTAGAGAAAAGCAAAGATTCAGAAAAAGAAAACTTTTCTAGGGATGTGTGAGAGTAGATAACACTTTTATATAAGAGATAAGGAAAAAATGGCATTGACCTAAGACTTGAGAGAGGGGAAGGATATAAAAAGTTGTGGAGATTAAGAAGAAATATATTCCAGGCATAGGGGACACTGCCTGAAAACTGGGATAAGAGCCCGAAAATTTTCTTTGAGGAATAGTGAATATTTTAGGACATCCAGACCAGTCTGTGAGACATGGAATAAGGAGAAATGAAATGAATAAGAGCCAATTTTTAGACAGTTTTGAGTACAAGAATGAGCATTTTGTACTTTTTTTCTAGAGGAAATAGGGAGTCATTGACAATATTTGAACAGGAGAATGATCTGTGATCAGAACTTTTAAGCTTATTTTTAGGATTCCTAGAGACTGAAATGTAGAAGAAAGTAACTGAGGGCAAAAAAAGTGCAATAGTCAAACCCAACAGTCATAGAGACGTGAAATAAGTGATGTGTATGTTAGTGAATGGGGACCGAAGAAATAGAGAGGTAGTAGAATGTATAAGATTTGGTAATTAGATACAGAGGGCGAGGGTTCAATCAATGCATAAGTAGTTATTAACGGCATAGTGTATGCCACATTAAAGCAGTTATATGGCTCAGGCAATAGATCAATGGGTCTGGAGTCAAGAATACCTTAGTTCATATCCCTCCGCAGGTATTTACAACTTGTGTGACCCTGGGCAAGTCCCTTAACCTCTGTTTGTCTCAATACACTGGAGACAGAAATGACAAACTACTCCAGTATCTTAGTCAAGAAAATGCCATAAGTGGTCATGAAGTATCAGAAATGGGTGAACAATTAAACATATGCCAAATATTTGTACTAACAAGTATGGATAAAAATATAAAAGTGAAATAATTCTTTCAGCCGAGAGAGTTTACAGCAAGGACATATATAAGTGTATACAAAGTAGAAACAGAAAGTTGTACCATAAAGCCAGGGATGGAGATGAATTTGAAAGGATCCATATGGAAGGTAGAACATGAGAGGTAGGAGTCAAAAATGTTTTAAAACAGGGTGATTAAAAGTATGGTTCTGCTCTCATTAGAAATAAGATCTTGCCCTTCATCAAGTCATACCTACAATTTTTTTACACTTTAAACGTATCTTTCTCCATGGACTCAGTAACCTTCCTTCTCCCTCACCTGCCTCACAATTATACCATTACTTTAGCTTTTCTACATCATCTACTGGTCATTCCATTTTTCTTCTCTTTAACAAACTTCTGGAAAGTTAGACAATGTACAGTACCTCTACCTCCTCATGTGCAATTGGACTTCCATCTATATCACTTTAATAATTCATTTTCTCAAGGTCCTAATTTATTCATTTGAATTCTAAGACACTACATTCTCTTAGTTCTTATAATTCTAAAACTGATTCATAGCCTATTTCTGAGTACGCAGGTGATCCTCTCTTTTAAAGTTATGTGCTCTCTTCTATCTCTACCCACCCTCCCTGAGAGCTTCACTTCACTTTCAACCCTTCAAAAATCACCTTTATATCACATGTAAACATCACCTATATTATTACCATTTATATCTCTTCACAACTTCAGGTTCTTGTGTCTTTGCTGCTAGAGTTCATTTCTTCAGAAATACCACCATTCTAAAGATGCAGACAAACATAGTGGATTTGGAGCTGACTTTGAAGGTCAAAAGTACTACCTCTGCTCCAGGTATCTGTGAAATAATACATTAATTGTTTAAATTCTCAGGACCAGATTCAGGAAAGTTTTGAAGACTCAAAATTACAGGGAAGGGTAGAAGAGACCATATGGTGGAGTAAAAACAGAACTTCCCTGGGGCTCTGGATTCTACCTCCTCCAATATATGTAAAAATGACTCTAAATACTTTTTAGAGTTACAGAGCCCACAAAGTGACAGAGAGAAAAAAATCTCCCCCTGAAGGCAGCCTGGCAGGCTGATAGGAAGGGGCTGTCACACCAGGCTGGGAGCCAAACCCCACTTTATGTGAGCTATGCAGTTTTGGCCTCAGGGCAGCCCCAATGAACAGGGACAAGAACAGACTTCAGGAGAGTGAAGCACCATCAGCTATGGTGGTTTCCAGGCTTCTCAACGCATAAACACCAAAGACACACTAAATGATCAGTGTGGAATTCTGTTGGAACAGTGGTAGACAGAAAAAATACATCCAACCCCTAACCCATTGTCAACAAGCAGTGGAAGTGTGGCAGCTGTGCAGCATGGCTGCCTCAGGAGCTCCTGGTCTACAGATTGTAGGGTGACCAAGAGACCATTCAGAGGGTAATTGCTCTTGCTTTAACCTGCTTGGATCTGGATTGTGGATCCTAATTGTTCCAGCAGCTGCAAAAAAACAGGGATTTGCGTCAGAGCTCTCTCCATTCTGAAAGAAGAGTTCTGCTGTGGCAAAGCAAAAGTCAAGTATTTGACTGGCAACATGAGCAAAAATTGGAAATGTAATCCTACCATAGTTTTTTTTTCTTTTTCAGGAACAAAAAAAGATCAAAGCATGGAATGGGAGGATGACAACACAGAACTCTTGAATAAAAAGCTCCCAAGAAAAATATGAATTGGTTATAGGCCATGGAGGAGCTCAAGAAGGATTTTGAAAACCAAGAAAGAGAAGTGAAGGAAAAACTGAGAAATGAGAATGTTGCAAGAAATTCAAGAAAAGTGAGTAAACAGACTGACTGAAGAAAATAACACCTTAAAAATAGACTAACTCAAATGGCGAAAGAGGCACAAAACATCAATAAAGAGAAGAATGTCTTAAAAAGATGATTTTGCCAGATGGAAAAGGAATTTCAAAAACTCACTGAAGGGAATAATTCCTTCAAAATTATATTGGAACAAATGGAAGCTAATGACTTTACACGAAATCAAGATAATCTAAAACAGATCCAAACAAGTGAAAGAACAGAAGGCAATGTGAAATACATAACTGGAAAAACCACTGACCTGGAAAATAGATCTAGGAAAAATAATTTAAAAATCATTAAACTACCTAAACGCCATGAACAAAAAAGAGCCTAGACACCACTTTCAAGAAATTATCAAGCAAAATTGCACTGATATTCTAAAACCAGAAGGCAAAAAAGAAATTGAAAGAATTCCCTCATTGCCTCTTGAAAAAAGATCCCAAAAAGGACACTCCTAGGAATATTATAGCAAACTCCAGAGTTCCTAAGTCAAGGAGAAAATACTGCAGCGGTCAGAATGAAATGATTTCAGTATTGTGGAAAAACAATCAGGATAACACAAGACCTAGAAGCTTCTACATTAAGAAATCAAAGTGCTTGGAATATGATATTCCAGATGTCAAAGGAGCTAGGACTTAAACCAAGAATCACCTACTCAACCAAATTGAGTATAACGTTTCAGAGAAAAATATAGTCATTCAATGAAACAGAGTATTTTCAAATATAATTGATCAAAAATAAAAAAAACAGCTGAATACAAAATGTGACTTTCACACACAAGAAGTGGGATGCATCAGAAGTTAAACAGTGAAAAGAAATCATAAGGAAGTTATGAAAGTTGAGCTATTTACATTCCTACATGCTAAAGTGATATTTGTAACTCATAAGACTTTTCTCAGTATGAGAAAAGTTGAAAGAAATATACCTGTATAAATATATATGTGACAATGTGCAAATGTATCTACATGTATACATAGACAGAAGACACAGAACAAATTGAATATAAAAGGATGATATTAAAAAAATAAAAATAAGGTGAGAGAGGAATATATTGGAAGAAAGAGAAAAGGGAAGATAGATTTGGGTAAATTATCTCATATAAAAGAGGCAAGAAAAAACTGTTACAATTGTGGGAGAAAGCAGGAAGGTAAAAGGGAATGAGTTACCCTTACTCTCATTTAATTTGGCTTAAGGAGGGAATACCATACACACTCAATTGGGTATCTTACCCTACAGGAAAATGGGGGGGGAGGTTAACAAGGGGATGACAGAAGGGAGGGCAGATAGGGAGAGAGGGTAGTTAGAAGCAAACACTTTTGATAAGGGTCAAAGAGGCAATAGAATAAACGAGGGGTGGAATAGGATGGAGGAAAATATATTTATTTTTTCACAATATACCTACTATAGAAAAGTTTTACATAACTACACATATACAGCCTATATTGAATTGCTTATCTTCTCAGGGTAGTTGATTGATGAGGGAAGAATGGAAAAAGAATGAAACTCAAAGTTTTAAAAACAAATGTCTATAAAAAATAAGATGTACATGCACTGAGGTACAGGAATTCATCTTGCCCTACTTGAAAATTAGGAGTTTCTGGGGGACAATATAAGATAGAACAGATTGGGGGAAAGGGTATTCAACAGGTTTGCTATTTGGGGGTGGGGATAGAGAAAATAGAAGGAGAAAAATTTACTAAAACTTACTGTTTCAGGGAGTGATTTATGAGTTTGATGAAGAAATTATTTTTGCAAGCACTCTCCCTTCTATTTTATTTCAAACACTTGCAACCCTGATAATACTAGAATGATTCAGGCTAGTTTGCCTTGTAAGCAGTACTGGTCTGTTTCTTAAATGAGATGATATGCACAAAGACAGTTGTCTTGCAACTCCTTGTACACAAGGCACTGTTCCAACATTGGGGAACTTATTGATTTCTAAGGAAGTGTCACATTTCTGTCAGCCTTGGGAAAAGAATAAAAAGAGCTACACACTAACTGCATCATGGGGTAACCACACAACAATGTCTTTGCAGTCTTTTGGTGGAATTTCCCCTAAAGTTGGTGACATAGTATATGCCTGCTAGATATTTCACAAAATACTCAATATAAGTTATTGTTTATATTTCAATGAATGTTGGAAGAATAAAAGGAAATAAATGCCTGGCAAACAAAAAATGACTGTAAGCTATAGTTATTAATATAATAGTTATATGAATTATTTTAGTGTGTCTGGAGTTATTAATGCTCGCAAAATTAAATATATATATATGCATATGTGTGTGTATATATATGTGTGTGTGTGTGTGTGTGTGTGTGTGTATGTAGATTGTATATATTACCCTTTCTTTTCTCATCCATTTATTCATTCAGAAGTTTCATATGTTAGAGTATAGCATGCATTAAGCCAGGCAACCAGTTGGCATAGTGAACAGAGTGCTGGTCCTGGAGTCAGTAAGACATCTTCCTGAGTTCAAATCTAGTCCCAGGCTCCTACTATTTGTGTGACCCTCAGCAAGTCACTTAACCTTTCTTGCCTCAGTTTTCTCATTTGTAAAATGAGCCAGAGAAGGAAACAGTGTGTTGTTGTAAGGAAAACTCAAAATTGGATCACAAATATTTCTACATGATTGAAAAATGACTGAATACACACTATAGCCACAATCAAAGAAGGTGGTATCCTACAAAACATGACTTAAGAAGTCAAATGAGTTTCTCTACCTCCTTATAGTTATCTACTGAACTGTCATTTTGCTGTCTTCCCCTCTCAATTGAATGAAATTGTAATTTTACCATTAGATTGTGATGAATCATCAGGTTGGAAAGACAATTTCCATGGATACAGATAAAAACAGGTTTTGCATCTACCAAGATAAGAAAAACTCCAGGTAGATTGTAGTGTATTTGTTTCTCTTAAAGTCACAAGTTAAAATAGCTAACAACTTTTATAATATAAATTTAATAATACTTTTAAGGTTTCAAAGTACTTTACAAATATCATCTTACAAATAACTGTATGCTGAAAACCCATTCAGGGCAGAAACTATTTCACACTTGTTTTTTGTATCCTAGCTTTCTAGTATAGGGCCTAGAATACTGAATGAGCTCAAAAAAGTTTTGCTACTTGTTTCAGAACAGCATTTTGAAAACCAAAACAAAATTTCCCATACTTCATATTGGAAAGGCAGTATGGTATAAAGCATCCAGATAATCAACCTCTAGATTGCCTCATGGAAATCTCAACTTATGTCCCAAGTTTAGTAAGAAGACAGAGACCCTGAAAAAGTTTTTTTGAAAATCTCAGTTCATCCAGGGAGTTCTCTAAGTTGCATAACAGGTGATAAATTGTATTTATAAAAGGTATTTATTTCCTGGGAATTCCTAATACTCATGAAATCACAAGTGTGGTTTAAAAATAACAACAACACTAATGTAATTATGGTTGGGTCTCTTCCTTATTTGGTGAGTTTCAGTCACTGTGACTTGGGACACTTTAGTCAAGAAAGCTTCAAAAGATGGCCAGCCATGGGTGAAGAAATTTGCCAAAGGGCTGGGTAGGAAATAATTTAAGATAGGTTACAGAGAAATGGCGTGTGTTCAAACTGTATCTTATTCTATTCTGTTCGCTTTCTTTAGTACTGTAAGTGTATAAGTGGCCAGTGTAAAGGAGGAATAGCAAGAAATGATTGCAAAGGAAAACATAAAAGTTATAAATAAGCCATCCCAAAGAGCAAAGGAACATAATTCATGAACTGTGTCATATATTAACTAAAATTCACATCTTAGTTATTTGCCAAATCATCGGAAACCATCTACGTCAGTGGTTCTCAACCTGTGGGTCACTACCCCTTTGGGGGGGTCTAATGGGGTCACCTAACACCATCAGAAAACACATTTCCAATGGTTTTAGCAACCGAGATACCACTCCTCTATCTATCACCAGGCGGGTACACCCACATGCAGATATGCCCATATACTAGTATTAAAGGGTCACGACATTAGGAAAGGTGAGAACCACTGCTCTACGTGTTATTTCACAAACTTCTGGTCCTACGATATGTAAATTTAAGATAAAATCCAAACCTGTACAGTTGCAGAACATCAAAAAGTGCTTATGACATTGAGATGATGACTTTGAACTTTTAACAATTACTTTGAATTGATTTGAATATGTTAATAAAGTAATCTCAAGATGGAACAAAAACGTTTATTGTGCTTTCCCTAAAAAAATCTCTAAAAACAAGATCTTAAACTCTTGCCCAGTGAATGCTCCTCCATTTCCATAATATTCATGCTGTAAAGTGCTCTCAAATATAATTTGTGGTTACCTGAGTGATATTCTCTGCCTCTCCTCATCCTGTTCTCTTTCCCACCCTGTTTGCCTTCACCACTCTAGACCTTGTTGTCATGCCATTGTGTGCCTCTAGACTGATTTTTGCCTTTTCTCTGACTTTTGTGATTATTTTGTTCCCATACCTCCTAATATGTCTAAATAAAGTATGATTATCACCCCCTTTTACCACTGCTAATCATGTTTTTTTTTCCTGATGTGTACCCAAGTAAACAGGCATGCTTGCACTCATTTCATAATTTCATAACATGATTATCAATTAATGGTGGTTCAAGGAGAGGAAAGAACAATAACTTAAGGAACCCCCCTTCATGCCGAGTTTTCCCTTGATGGAATTACAAAGAATGTACAAATATGAATGATGTTGATATTTTCCAGCAGAGAGTACCTATATAAATGAAATCACAAATCTTTCAAAATACTGAAATATACTTTGTTTTTGCCTCTCTCGATCTCTTTCAACTATATTGTTCCTATATTCTAATTCTAAAATCCACTACCTTTTTCCCCTTTTCTTTACTTCTGTCACACATTCCAATGACAGTAAAAATAATGAGAGAAAATTTTAATTAAAAAAAGATGCAATGACTAGTAAAAATTCAACTCAAAAATGGTCCATAAAACATGAGAACAGCCATTCCAATTTGTCCAACCAAATATTTATCCTATCTTTAAAAAATGACATCCAAAAATACATGGGAAATACTTTGTGAATCTTTAAAAGTTAAGCATATAGCATTAACCACCTTAACTTTCACTTGTAGCTTATTATATTTATTTATTTTTTCCCTTTTCTTTTCAACAACTTAAGGGCCCATTATCCATTTAAGCTTCCTTTAGTGTTCCAAGGTTATCTGAGCAAGTATTATTTAAGTGACTTACTTTTGTGGAAGGCAACATCATCCTCCCAGTCCCTCAGGAGTCATTCTGAATTGCTTTCTATCTCCTCCCATGGCCATTCCCAAACTGTTGTGAAGACCTATCAAGTTCATCTTTACAGCATCTTTCCCATATCCCTTTCTCTCTTTCTCTTGGACATTACCACCACTCTAATGCAGACCCTCATTACTTCATGCCTTGATTAATGCAATTGCCTGCTGGTGGCTCTTCCTTTCTCAAGTTTGTCCTCACTCCAATACTTTCTTCATTCATCCACTAAAGTGATTTTCCTAAAATGTAATAATCCTAGTATAATGTTCCCATTCGTTGAGATGAGGTCCTATAGTTCAAACAATAGGAATAAATTTCTCACAATTTTTAACTGCTAAATTTTCCCACTAAGTGAAGCCAAAATGCTTTCTCTTTTGGTTACTAAATCATATTCTTTTAGTAAGGAATAGACCAGAGAGCACATGTTTCTTCAGGGAATAATGACTTACTACTCTTGAAAGCAAGAAGACTGGAGTTCAAAGTCTGCATTTGAATTTACAAACTATATGTCTTTGGGGAAATTAATTCATATTGCTGAACCTAATTTTTCTCATTGTAAAATTTATATTAAAGGTACCTATATTGCTTTCCATACATTGTAGAAATTAAATAAATTAGTAAATATATTAGTAAAAATATTAGTAAATATAAAGCACTCAATTCAATTCAATACATATTTATTAAGTATCTACTATGTACCAGCAATTGTACTAAAGAGTATGGATACAAGTAAGAAAAAAAAAAGTAAGGGTGGAGCCAAGAGGGTGGTGTAGAAGCAGCAAAATTTTGCAGCTCACACACAGAAAAGTTAAATACCCATAAAATATGACCCTAAACAAATGTTAGGGCTCCCAAATTCACAAAAATACAGAAAACACCTCTCTTGCTGAATGCAGCTCAACAGGTGAGGCTCATAGCAGCAGGCTTAGAGGCAAGGCCATACCAGCCCAAAGCTGCTGTATTCTACAGGAGAGCAGATTGGAGGCACCTGGGGCAGTTTCCACATTTCTCAAGCCAGAAGAAATAAGGCTAAGAGAAAGGTCAGTAGAATTCAAGATAAATTTGGGGGGGGGGAGGGAAAGCAATCTGGCCAAACTGCCCCATGGGCAAGGAAGCAGCCCAACCTAGCTGGATCAGAGATTCTGGCCTGCAGACAGCAGGGGGGGGCGGGAAAGCAATTTCTCAAAGGGCAAGGGCTCTTGCATTGAGCAACCTGGATCGAAATAGTGGTCTTGGGTGGGGGTACTGGGTACACTTTCAGCAAACCAAAGGTGGTGGGGGCTGCAGCCCCACTAATAGCTCTAACAGCTGTGAAAACCCCAGAAATTTGGGACAGAGCTTTCCCCCCTGGAAGCAAAGTTCCACAGAGCTAAAAAAAATCAAGCACTTAATTGACTGGACAACATGAAGAAAAGGAAGCAAAGTAACAATAGTACTCAAACTCTAGAATTCTTTTTTGGGGACAAAAAGGATCAAAGCATGGTGTGGCAGGAAGACAACACAGTCAGAACTCCCATACCAAATGCTTCCAAGACACAGGAAGATTGCCTACAAGCCACAGAGTGACTTAAAGAAGGACTTTGAAAACCAAATAAGAGAAGTTAGTTGCATTTTCTTTTCTTTTTTCTTTTGTTTTGTGTTTTCTTTTTTTTTGGGGGGGGGAGGGTTGGTATTTGATTCATAGTACACCTAAATCCAAGGGAGAAAATAAAACATATTCTGATTGTTCTGCTTTGTTAATTGGTGGCATGTTGAATGGTAAGGCTCGTAGTCTTGGCTGACATTTAAACTAGTCCAATAATGTTTATTAATAGTGCCTCTAATTTGCTCTTCACAAACTTATAAATGGATAATGTCCTAGAAACCCTAACATTATACTAGTAACCTAAAAGGACTATTCTACAGCTACACTCAAGTATCTACTCATTAAATAATTCTACAGTATTATTGTAATTAATGTGATTCTTTTCCAGTGTTCTGAGTTTAGTTTGGATTCTGATTAGCTCAGTGAAATCATAATACTTAAGAATCCAACATGACCATCTGATATCTTGTGAGATGTATGTATTTTCAAGAAAGGAAGGCTTTGTTCAAATCCTATCTTCAACATGTTAGCTAGGTGACTGAGGAAGTCACTTAAATTCTCTGAGATTCACTTTTTAAAAATTTTTCCTCTGTAAAATAAAGATTAAAATATCATACAATTCACAGGGCTGTTGTAAGGGACAAAGAGATAATGCATGTAAAATATCTTGTAAAACAATGTTACATATTAAATTTGAGCAATTTTTATTATGAATTAATATTAGCTGCATCTTTTGGGGAAAAGCAAAAAAAAATCATGTCTACCTACTATTTCCAAACAGATTTTAAAGGCAGGGTCATATCAGCAACAAGTAGTTAGTCAAATCCATGACCCTATAATAGGGAGATATACCTAAATTATATATAGTTATGAATTCTGTTATGAAAGATGATGATATGGTGCTAGTAATAGATTAAATAAGTAAGAGTCAAGTCCCAAATTTATTCATCCACATATCCATGTGAGGTCCATGTTCTTATTATCTAGGTAAATGATAATTTCATTGGAAAAATTGAATATAGCTCTATTCTAGTTGAACAGCAGCACTACTGCTTGATTCTGACTGTTCGCCATTAACCAGGGCCAAATTCCATATACTGCTTACATTCACATGATTTGCATTTGCTTTTCTTTCCAATATTTGTCACTGATGTTTGGAGATAAGATCAAATATAGTTGAGCCAAGAACTGGACGCCTTTCTCTGACCTTATCATTGAACGTCAAATTCACAAGGAAATCAAGGGAATCAGGGCCAGTTCATGGTATTTGGATAGGTTTTCATTTTAGATTTCATGGCCAATCAACTAGGCAAACTGGGAGATGTTTTTCTGGCAGCCATCGCAATTACCAGATTAGTGTCGATGCACAGATGCTTAGTGTGGGTAACTGATATTGGCAGATTATCCTGGCATCTATTACAAATAAATGATCATTGGCCAAAGATCACCTCAACAATCCCCAGACCACAGGAATGGCCCCGTTGCCTATGAAGAAATTCTAACTAATGAATGATCACTTTACTGTGTCTCTGATGATAAGCATGGTCAACTTTTAAATTACCTGTTCTGTTTTCTTAAAATAAATCTAGAGATTTTACATTGAACCATAATGAGGAAGTAGTATCCCCTTGCCAACCTCCTCAAATAAATTGTGTTTTGGGGGGAGGAAAATATTTTAATAAATCTTTTAATATTTACAAACATGTGTTTTGAATATTTTTTTCTTTTCAATACATATTGAAAAATTGTTAATATACCACCAATCTCACTGCTTACTATGACTTGCCAGCACTGCAATATACCTACAATAAGGAATGAAAAATAATACCTTATTAAAATTGATAAAAAAGATTGTTTTTAAATAACACAACCTAACAGCAGCTATGCAAACATTATTAGCAAGTGGTTTTTTTCTGTATATATTTACATATCGCTACCTTTTATATTCACTCTAACCCTACCACCTCCCTTATTATGAAGCTTCTGCCTAAGTATTTGTCATATGGTAAGTTCTATATAAATTCTAGTTATTATTATTCATATTTATCATAATTTCCTTATTATTGCACATCATGGATGTTTTTTAAAAATTGTTATTCATCCTTCTCAGTAAAGTGAAAAGTATATGTGTGTGGGTAGTGGGGGAGTTCTCAGAATTAGCCCCACAAAAAATGGTATGTCAATCAGATAGAGTGGAAATGTTAACCAACCAATATTTGAGCATGTTGTCTTTTTTTTTCTTCTGAACATGAACTATAATGCAATAAACAGATATGATTACCAAAAAAAAAGAAGGCTTATAAGAATGTTGGTATTCTCTAGTGAGAAATAGGATATTTCTTTGGGGTTTTTTTTATAAGGGGTAGACAACCTGCAACCTCAAGGCCACATATACCCTTCTAGGTCCTTGGGTGTGGTCTTTTGACTGAGTCCAAGTTTTACAGAACAAATAATTTTATTAAGGGAATTTTGATTGAATCAAAGGGCCTTACTTAAGGAACACATGTGACCTCAAGGCTGCAGATTCTGCACCCATGAACATCCTAATGCCATTCAAATTGAATAATTTCAAGTTCCTTCATTAAAGTCTCAATTTTAAGCTTTGCTGTAGTAGAGATATTAGATGTTTTCTTGTCTATTCAAAGGCTATGTCAATAGATGATGAGACATATTGGAACATACCAAACCAAAATGTTTCAGTGGTCTACACAAGGCAGGCAATAATCTTTGTCCTTTTTTGTTATAAGGAATAGTCCAAATAAATTTAAGCAAACTCTTGATGATTGGTAATCCTGTAAATAAATATCCCCCTAACACTCTACTTAAACAATAGTTCTAAAGATTTATTTTTATTCTATATTTTTAAATGGAACAAGTGATCACAAAATAAGGATTTTAGTGAGTCAGTTTAAAATGGTAGTTGTCCAGAGATTAATGACTTTTTCCTTGTTTTGATGTGAATTCAATTTAATCAGTTTCTTGGCTTTTTAATGATTTCATAAAGAAAACAAAACCTAGTTTATTTCTCTCCATGTTACATAATTGATGACTAAATTTTCTACTTTTTAGCAACAGCCTATAAACCCTGATTTAATAATGCTTTTTGCAGTTGTTTTAATGTCATAGGACATATATTAAAAGCTCATGAAAGTGCGCAGAAGAGGGTAACCTGGGAAGAACTTTTAATCATATTATATAAGAATGTTTAGCTTACAAAAGAGAAAATATAATGGTGACATGACAATTGCCTTCAAATATTTTAAAGACTCTCAGGTGAAAGTTAGATTAAACTTACTCTATTTGGCCCTACAGGGTATTGAGGAGCACTGGGTATGACATAAAGAGATTTGACTCGACATCAGGAAAAATTCCCTATCAATTAGAATTACTCAGCTTGCCTCTGGGATAGTAGATACATTAGAAATCTTCTAGCAAAACTAGATGAGTATTTATTGGGATATCACAGAGAAAATTTTCTTGGTTTAAAGGCTGGAATGGATAGCATGTGGTGTCCCTTCCAATTATATGACATGTCATTGCTTTGTTTTTCTTTAAAGTTAAACATATGTAAACATATAAAAATCCATGTGAATATATAAAATAAAACTGTCATGCCCTATCTAAAAACAATATGCATTCCCCTTAACTCAACATGTAGAATTATATATTAAGAATTAAAAGAGAAGAAATCTAGCCCAAGTGCTACCAAAAATAAGAGTCATGCCTACAATGGCTATAACATTACAACTCCTTCCTGACTCATAGCAATACTCAGATTTGCTGTTGCTGGAGGCCACCAATTCTCTCTATCTCTGTCTCTGTCTGTACACACACATACACACACACACACGGAAAAACATACATATACATATATGTATGGGTATATATATATATCCATATCCATATCTATATCTATATATCTATCACTCTTCAGAAATATATTGAGATGAAATTTGCCTCTCTCTAGCTTCTGTATGTTTCTCCTACTTCTGGCTCTTGTCACCATTCAGAATACCTTTAAATCTTCTACTTAACAATCTTTCAAATATTTTAAGGAAATGTAATTAGGAAAAGAGTTATGTTACTATGGGAGAACCAACATTGCAATATAATAATCACTGTTGCTATATTGATGTTGAAAGAAGTAATTTCTGGCATTTTGCCTTGGTCCTGGGGTTTTTTCTTAGAATTTAATTATCTGTGAGCCACCTTTACCAAATGAGATTGAAGAGATGGCAATCATTAATAATATGTAGCAACAGTCATGAAATCAATCATTCTTGGCAAAATCAAGTTATTTCCATTCAACACAGTTGCACAAACATTTATTGAGAAGCTTTGCTGTGCTAGATGCCAGTGACACAAATAAGAAATTAAATTGCCCCTCTTCAAGAAACATGTTATTATTTAGTATTTCTGATTTTTCATGACCCTGTGTACTCTACTCTCCAGAGGATTTTCTTGGAAAAGTTAAAGTAGTGGTTTGACAATTTCCTTCCACAATAGATTAAGACAGAGGTTAAGTGGCTTACCGAGGTTCACAAATCTGCTAAGTGCTTACGGTTAGATTTGAACTCAAGTATTTTTGATTCAAGGTCCAGTCCTCCATCCACTGAGTCACCATGCTGCATTGCTACAGTTTTGGGGGGTCAGGCTGTATAGGTTTCACCTATGCCCTTCCTCAACAGGCTTCAGGCGTACTGGCTTCCGGCTTCCCCTATCTCCGGGAGAAACAGCTGCACAGAAAACTTAAGACACAGGGCTTGCTTCTAGCTGCATTCTCTAAGCTTGGCATGGTTGGAACTTCCTCTCATTCTCTAAGCTTGGTGTGGGACTGGAACTCTTCTTCAGAACACAACACTTGCTCCTAGTTTCTTTCTCTAAACCTGGCGCAGCTAGAACTCTCTCTCATTCTCTAAGCTTGGCATGGCTGGACTTTCTCTTCTTTAGAGCACAACACTTGCCTCTAGTTATGTTCTCTAAACTTGGCATGGCTGGACTTCCTTCTGCCTCTGGGTAGCCTGTATTTAAGTCCTTTCTCCAGGGCCCCTTAGGGCCCCTCCCCTGGCCTTGCCCTCACCACAGAGAGCCAATTGTGCATCACCCCGAAGGAGGAGAGATAATCCTGCTTATCGAAAACAGGTGCAACCTTCCCATTCTGCTGCCAGGTGATCACCGGCCTCCAGTTAGCTGAGGACCAATTCAACCCATTACCAACAAGAGCCCCAACACTGCATAAAACACATTTATCCTAAAGCATTATCTTCCTGTATCCAATAATTGAATTT
>CM053601.1:115389974-115406223 GCA_028646575.1 Pseudocheirus occidentalis | reverse complement strand
TTTTTCACAAAAAGGGATAAAGTCACCATTGTGAGTAAGAATTATTGTACTATAGCTATTGTTATTTCCTTATTTTTCCAAAGTGATTAAGAAAGTCATAGAATGTCAATTCCAAAGTTAATTAAAATATTAATTTAATTTGCCTTCTTCCCTTTTGAAAGATACCAAGCATTGAGCAAAAAAGGACAAGACTCTGTCTTCCTTTCCAACCACTTGTACTCCTACATGTGTATATAGGCATATGTGTATGCGTTTGTAAGTTAAGCATTTATAACAAGATAAAACAATGAAAGAGAGAGAGAGAAAGATTGACAAAAAGAGAAAGAGAGAGATTAGATAGATGTATATACAGATACAAATATGTGTGTTTGTGCATGTGTGTGTGTGTGTGTGATAATTTCTACAGATACAAAGTCTATAAAACATTTTTCAAAAAACCAAAGAAGCTTCACGGATCCCTTAAAAGTGAATGTATAGGCATTTCTAGACTGGGAAAGGTATTCGAGAAATGTCAACAAACCACAGTAACAAAAGGAGGTATTGATATCCCAAATGACGCTTTGTTAAAAAATTAAGTCTCATTGATTTGGTTGTTAAAATAGGTGCTATGGTACTACCCCTTCATTCCTCCAAAGTGACCAGTTAGAATTAACCCATTATATACGGGATGAAATACTTGAGAAGATGAGATGTTGTTCTATGAAACACCTCATTTGTACAAACCTTTAAGAGTATACATTGAAGTTCAATGATGTTATCTTCACCTTTTCTCTTCCAACTTTCATCTGGAGAGATTCAGTCATGATTGTGATGAACCAGAAGCACATGGGAACTTCATGTGTTCATATAAACCCAAATACCTGAGAGATAAGTTTCTGGATGAATTTAATTCCTCCCCCACTCTCATCCTGTTTGTTTATAAGTTACAGGCAGCAGGGAAACTTTCTGTACAGTATTACTTGAAAATTTGGACTTCTCATCAGAGAAGGAAGATAAAAAAAACATCACATTGAATAGTGATTTTTAAAAAGTTTTTCCAAAGGTTCTGACATTGTGTATCTATGCCCAAAAATAGGGGTGTTAGAGCCATGAGTCTTTTTTTGCCCTTAGGGCTGCCTTGTTTTCTTGGCTAAAGGTTATATCTATGTCAATATTTCCCAAGTCACAGAAAATGAAGAACTGATGCTCAATTTTATTAAAACATTGACATTTGTGGGGGGGAGGGGTGCAGCATAATCTAAATTAACTCTAGAATACCCAAGGCAATATTTTTTCCTCTTGTTAAAAGACCTTTACTAAGTAAAGACAAAAAGAACTGTTCACAATGGTCAAATTCTTTTTCAACCCAGATTGCCTTCAAGCAAATTCAGAAGGTTTTATTTTCTACTGCCAACAGCTTTCAGCATTCCCCGAAGAGAGAAAAGATCAGGACAACTATGGTGCATCTAATGGGTCCCACAGAAACTTCAACTATTTGAGGAAGACTACATTTTCTCCCCTTTGTAGATGCTGTTTCTCCCCTGTTACCAGAGAAATAACTTTGATCGATAATGTCGTAGAAATAGATTGACTTTGTTCACAGAGTTGTAGATTTGAAAAGAGCCCTTTGATGAATAATGTGCTGTATTGGAATGAATGGAAAGAATACTGGAATAGGAGTCAAAAGAATCATATTATAGTTCCAGCCCTGCTAATTAGTACTATATAATACCGGGCAAGTCACTTATATTCTAAATCACATTTTCTTCTCAATTGGATCTATGTTTTCATGGTTGTGTATGCATACACTGTTACTACAGATTGCCATGTTTTCTCATCTAATCAGAGTATTTGGTGGTTTACTTATTATTTTATAACTTTGTTGTACCAAATACATAACTTAGACTTTCTATCAATCATCTCTTTCACCAATCTACTTTCTTTGTTGCCTTTGCATGTCCTTGAAAACATTTTTTTCAATGTAACAAGTTGTTTCTTATTACTTATTACAGCCTATTGACACCTACCAATAATCTTTACTTTTCCCTTTAGATTATTTGTAATTTTAATTATTCTAACAATGTAGCATTCAAGGATCTACCATTGTATTTTGCTAATGGGAGAAGACTGGAGTGAAATAGTTGAATTTTCTTTGAGAAACTTTAAATGACTGAAAGTACTGCATAATTTCCCACATGTAATCCAGCCCTGTCTTTTCATCTGTTTCAGTTTTCATCCCAGCTCCTGTCCATCCATATTGCCTACCCAAGGTATAAAGAAAAGGAATGTTTTGATGGGTTGTCCATCCAAGTTGTCATTCTGGGCAAGATTCATTTTTCCATCTACTTCCCCAGCTGTAATGTGTTTATTCACAACAATTTCACTAACATCACACTGAATTTCACTGAATGGAATTTCGAGTATTTGGGACTCTACAATATTTTAGACAAAAGTGAAAGAAATCACTTTTTCCTCTATTAAAAATATTTCTAGACACAGATATATTATTAATATTTATTGAATTCTAAGCTTGCTGTATCACATCAGATTATTTATGTATATATGTTTATATACATTCATATATACTAGTTTGTGATGAAATGGCCTATAAAAATATAACATATCATTTTCCCCCCAAAATACACAGTATAATACTCTGTTCAGATTGAGAGAACAAAGTGGAAAGAAAAAACAACACACACGCTATGATGGAAGCATGGTGATGTTCCGTTTTATTAGATACATTAACAGTTTCCATTTACTCTACAGGACAGTTATATTGGTCTTCTTTCTTTTGTTTATACAAGAAAGTCTGTATGTGACTTGTGAAGATTTCCTGTGTGGCTGGAATTCTCTCTCTCTTCACCTCAACTGCATAGAACACCTATCTAGCTCAGCTAGGTCATGTAGAAAATGGAACACTGGGACTAGAAGATCTATCCCTAAAACCTCTACAGATAGAAATCATTAGGCAGAGAGTAATTCAGATTTTGTGTCAGGAAGACCTTTGCTCTAATCCAGCCTCCGACACTTACTAGCACTACAACCCCGGGAAAATCCCTTAACCTGTCTGCCTATGTTTCTCAACAGTAAAATGTAAATAAAACATTTGCTTCACAGGATTGTTGTGAGAAATCAATGTGGCATTTTCTGTAGAACACTTAAAATAGTGCCTGGAATGTAGTAGGTGTTTAACAAATGCTTGTTCCCCAGCACCATTTCCAAAATGCTACCTCTCAGATGAACAATCATTCCATATCCTTCACCAGCTACTATTGTATCACTTTCAAATTATCAATATTTATTTCATAGGTACTTACATCCCTGTGATTTTAACCGACAGGATAGGAGCTCCTTGAGAACAAGAGATATTCTGCTTTTGTCCTAGTGTTTCCAGCATAAAGCACCATGCCTAATATATAGTATAACTTAGTAAGTATTTGACTAATTGATTATTCAATAAATCCTTGATTTGCCCATTTCAATTCAACACCTTAATCCAGGTACTCTCTCTCATGCTAGAGATACAAAGGCAAAAAGGTGAGTTGTGGGAGTGTTAGGATGGTGGTACTTTGAAATTTTTCCTGCTTGAAGCCTCTAAATTCAAGAAATGTAAAGTTTTCAACGTGTAAATAAACAAGTAAATGCAAGAACATTTAAGGAAGATTTGAATGTTATTATCCTGAATGAGTAGGAAAAGTTCTCTGCAGGAGGTGATATCTGAGGTGAACTTTGAAGAATGTCATGCAAAAAGAGGATCTAAAATCTATAGTGGGGTCCCAATCATTGAATGGTCCCCAAATCCAAATGACTTAATTTAATACTTTGACACTTTTCTCTATATGCTTTTGTCTTTCTCTTTTCAAATACATACATATCAAATTAGAAAAATTGATAGTTATTCTCAAAAAGTAATGTTAAGGTAAACATGTCATAGAATGTAAATGTAGGGTTTATAGAATTGCAAATGATTGACTAGTTTTTATAATTTTGATGACAGCCAGAGTAAGAAAAATTATTTGTCCTTCTCTATCATTCATATTCATTTGAAATTTTATTAGAATATTGAAATAGTTATCTTTTCAAGTAAATCAATGAACATTTATCAATCATCTACTATATACCAGATTCTGTACTAAGCACCAGGGGTACACAAAAAAAGGAAAAAATAATGTTCCTATCTTCAAAGTGTCACAATTTCGTGGGGAGTGGGTGGCAAGAAGAAAACAGATATGTACAAACAGGCTATATACAGGATAAATAAGAAATGATTAAGAGAGATAAGGCACTAGAACTAAGAGGTGTTGAGAAAGGTTTACTGTACAAAATGAGATTTTACTTGAGCATTAAAGGAATCGAGGGAAGGCAGTAGAAAGAGTTGAGAAGGGAGAGCTTTGAAGATATTGGACAATCAGAGAAAATGCCTAGAACTGAAAGCATCTTGCTTAAGGAAACAGCAAGGGGATGATATTGTTGGATTGAGGAGTATGTTGCAGGAAATATGGTATGAGGAGTAGAGAAGTCAGTATGGTGCCACAGGTTTATTGAGTAGGGAGGTGAGGATGATATAGTGGGTCCTGGGCTTTAGGAAAATCAGTTTGGTGGGTGAATTAAGGATGGATTGAAGTGGGAAGAGACTTAAAGGAGGCAGATTGACCAGCAGACTTTTGCAGTAGCTCAGGAATAAAGGGATGAAGGGCAATACCAAGACGGGGTAGTGTCAGAGGAGAGAAGGGGAATTATGTGGAAGATTCTATAAAGGGGAAATTTGTTTATTTGAAAAATGTTGTATAATAAAGAGGGGGGTGGTTAAAATATAGGAAGAAGTAGGAGATGACACTTGGGTTGTGAACTTGGAGGAATGGGAGGACAGTGTTGCTTTCTATAATAAATAATAGAGAAGTCAATAAAAATGAATGAAAACATATTCCATTTTGGATATGGTGAATTTAAAATGTCTATTGACCATCCAGTTCAAGATGTCTGAAAAACAATTGGAGATGCAAGATTGGAGATCAACAAAGAGGTTATAGCAGGATAGATATATTTGAGATCATCAGCACAGAAGTGGTAATTGAATTGATGAGAGGTAATAAGATTACCAAGTGAACAGTATAAAGAAAGAAAAGGAGCAGGACCAGTTTAGGAACCTGTCAGACACCTACAGGGGGAGGACATGATTTGGATGAAGATCTAGCAAAGGAGATTGAGGAGTGTTTGGATAGGCAGGAAGAAAATGAGGAGATAGTAGTACCCTGAAAATCTAGTGAGAAGGGTGTATGAAGGAGAAATGGTCACCATTGTCAGCAACTGCAGAAATCTCAAAGGTACAGAGGATTAAGGAAAAGCCAATAGATTTTGTAATCAAGAGATCATTTGTAATTTTGGAGAGAGCAGTTTCAGTGGAATGATGAGCTCAAAAGTCAAATCATGAGAGTTTAAGAAGATAGTAAGATAGTGGAAGCAAAGAGAGTGGAAGCATATATTATAGATTGTCTTTTCAAGGAGTTTAGCCACAAAGTAGAGAAGAGATATAGGATGATAGTGGGGATCAAATAATGGGGAGGTAGTGGGGCATAAAGGAGACAGGGGAATGTTTATAGGCAGTAGGGATGAAGCCAAGGGACAGGGTGAGATTTAAAAGGAAATTTAAAAGGGGGCAATCATCTGGGTGAGATGTGTTTCTAGTTTCAAAAAGAAAGGGAAAACAATAAGGTCTTCTCATGTGAGACAGGGTGAAGGAGGATATAGTAGTAAATGGTCTATGAGAGATATGAGATGAGGAAGAGAAGAGATGAAGAAGCTCATGGCAAATAGCCTCATTTTTTTCTGTAAAATTTGTGGCAAGGTTCTAAGCTGAAAGGGAGAGTGAATGGAATGCTGGGTGGCTGGAAGGGGAAAAATTTTGGAAGAGCTACAGTGTAGATTATAATAATGAATTCATAATGCATACATAGTAGAATTGCTTACCAAGAGTGAGGTCCCAGTAGATAGTGCGTAACATAAATTTGTGGAGGACCAAATTGGAATACTAGCATGATTTCCTCTAATTTTATTCAGCAGCATATGTATAGAAGCCAAATCAGTGGATACTGGGAGGATTTTAAGGATTTATGCCTTTTATGTTGAAATCATATTATAAATAACTAGAACTCAGCATTTTATTTTAATATATTATTTTCAATGAACTAGAATTGATTTACTCTTTTTTTTATCCAAATAAATAAAGGACTACATTTATAATATGGCATTTGAGTGCTCTGGTAGAATCAAGAATAGCTTTGTCCTGAGGCTGCAGAAAGGAGTGCTCCATAGTTCATCCTTTGACATAATTCGGATGAACTGGTTCAGAGGGGGAAAAAAGCAAAACAAAAACAACATAGTATAGGGAATAATTTGCAGTTAGAAATTTGTTAAAAATGAAATATTTTGTTCAAAGAAAAATGGCTAATTATGGATATAACTACCATGAGACAATAGGCAAGTAGGGGACAGAGCTATATAAGATGTCAAAGTGTGAACTGGCAATGTATCAATGTTTGGATATAAGAAGATAAATAGGAAAACATGGTTGCTGTCATGTAAGAATTCAAGAATATGAATGCACAAATAACTTTAAATTGTTATAAACATGCATATTACTAAATTTATTCTCTTAGCAATATAAGTATGAATGATAATATTATATGAGTTCCTAACATTTAAATACCAATACCATTTCCTTATTTTTCTGAAGGTATTTCCTGGCTATTGGTTGCATTTCAAATATAGAAATATTTCAAATATAGAAATCACTTGCATTTGTGTAGTAGTTAACAGCCTTCTACATATTAAAAAATGATTTTTCTTTTAAACAAATATTTGGACTCTCAAACTCTAGTTAATTTCATAATCACAACACTTTCACAAGCTAATTATTTTCCTTCCCTCTTGCTCCGTATTTTGTTCCCCTCCTCAAAAAGAAAAACAAAACTTTCCTCAACTACATAGCTATGTCCTTGAAACTTATTTCTCATCACATTACTTTTTATTTTGGGTTTAGACACTGTCTCCAGAAATCCTCATTAGAATCCCAATGTGTCAGCTCCATTGAAGCAACAGTAATCACTGGCACCTTCCTGTCTTCTAATTCAGAACAGATTCTGACCTTTGCTTTAACCACTCAATGATCTGATTATATTTGGTTAGCTGATTTTGAAATAGCTCGCATTCATGTTGCATGTCAAGTATCGCATATTGTTTTACATATATTATCTTAACTGATCTTCACATGACCTCTGGTAAAAATGGGTGTTGTTATTATCGTCATTTCAAAGATGAGAAAATTGGGGATTAATGAGAAAAATTCAATTGCCCAGGGTTATACACTAGTAAAAAAAAAAGTCTTCTACTTAGTATCTCCTCAGATCCCTGAATTTGGATTCTAATTCAAGTATTCCTGAATCTAAGTCAGCATTCTATTCACCATGAAATCTCACCCTCTGATTTTCATATCTACAGGCTTATGTCACCTGATTGTTCAGACACATCTGGGAAGTTTTGTTGGGTTTTTTTTGTAATGTGGATTGGTACTCCCTACATTCAGCATCTTACAGATATCTTCTTGAAGAAACGATTAGTGAAGTACAAGAATGAGGCTTTTGAAAAGTCTCTCAATCTGTGAGGTTTTTGTTTCCTATGAAGACATCCATGTTGTAAAACTTCTCTTTCTGTTCCTCTCTTCGAAACTTGAATTTTGGTATTATGAGAAACCCTAGCTCTCAAACTCCACACTGAATATTATGAAAGGGTTCCTTCAGGACCTTAATGCCTTTAGACTTGTAAGTGTCAACCAAATGAATGAAAGGTCACAAAAGGGACAAGAATGGGTTAGCTTTTCAAAAAACCCAATAACTTGAAATGGAATAACTCTGTCCTGATGGAAGCAGGTTTGAGAAGTTAGGCTGAACTGATTCATGATGGATTAGCTTGAGTGAATGTGACTTCCAACGTGCCCATGCTCATCTGGCAAAATGTGTACAATGAGTCCTGCCTTCATCTATGGCCAAGGTTTTGACAGAGCTACTAGCATTTCTCCCCACCAAAAAGTAAAAAATGGCAATGGGGGGAAAATCATTAAGATAATTTTTAAAATGCTTGAATAAAGTTTTGAAAATTCACAGAAGTCATTGCTAAAAACTGAAAAAATTCACAATAAACTGAAGATGTCACCAACAAAAGGGGTTTTTGTTTGTTTTTGTTTTTTTTATTCAGTGTGCTGGAAGAGAAAGGTTGATTAGGGAAGTGAACAGCTGGTTAAGTTCCTGTTTCTCAGCCAGTGCCTGAGAAAGGAATTGGAATTTTTGAACCAGTTCTTTAAATTTAGGAAAAATGGGTTCTTGGCCAGGGATGAAGTGGATGTAACAAAGGCTAAGAAATAGCCTGAAATCTTTCACATCTAAGCAAATGTGCTTTAAATAAAAAGGAAGGGGGAGGGAGAAAATGCCTGCATCCTATCAACCTCACAGAGGTCAGTCTAAGAAAGACAAATTGGATTAGGTTGTATCCATTATTTTTTTTTCTTTCAAAGAGGGTGGCATGCATGCAGGGTAACTGCAGTTTAGAACTGTGCCACCCAATGGCACCAGTCTGCAACTGGACTCATTTTGCAGTTAGTGTGCACAGTTTATATACCATCCAGTGGGGAGTTATCACCCCCATGATCATTCACCACTGGACAGAGAAAATATCTCTCATACCAACCACTCTTAACCATATCAGACTACTCCTGGCCTTGGCTATCTAGATAGAAGAATCTGAGGAGGATACAAAGGGGCTTCCCTACCTTAGATTAAATTACTTAGGAACTTGGGGCTGAGGGAGACACCGAACCCTGTTTTTTCACAACACATATACCAGGGTCAATAACTTAACGTGAATCTTTAAGGGACAGAAGAATAGTAGAGGTAGAACTAAATCAAAAGATTAAACGTAGAAGTGAAGCATTGACAAAAAAACTTTCTAAAACAGGGAACAAGCACTAATTAAAAATTAGGTGGTGAGTAGAAACAAAGATGGATAATGCCATGTTAGAGAATAGTAGAAAATTAAAACAGTAATATAGCACCATCCATGAAGACATGAATATCACTGAGTCACAATTCAACTTTAAAGGCTTTCAAAATTATGTCATATATATATATATATATATATATATATATATATATATATATATATATATATACACACACATATATGTAAAACTTGTTGCTAAAAGTGGAAATAAGGCTTTCATATTTATTGTTTTGTATTAAGTTCTAAATGAAAACTTTACCTGAATCAATGGAATCAATAAAAATATGTAAATGCCCAATATGTGTTAGACATCATCAAATAAATTGAATATCCCATTTTTTAACCATAGTGGAACTCTGAACTTATTTTTGTGTACATCTTGGGTAGAAAGAATATAATTTTAGAGCCGAGAAGTGCCTGAAACATCATCTTGTCAACTCCATCATTTAATAGAGGAGGAATCTAAAACTCAGAGAGAAGAAATGACTTGTTTCTTGTGTGTGATGTGTCCTTATATAAATCAGTTCTATAAGAGTAGTGTTGGCCCAGAAACTTGCAATAACATATGTTTCAGTGTTTTTCACTCAAAAAATTATTAAGCGAACAGGGTAGATTCACAGCTACAAAGAGGGTTCACCAGGCTGTGAAGTGTGTTTGTTCACTGGTTCTGCTATAGTGAGAACAATTTTCAGAGCCCTACCATGTGTGAGATGGGCCAGTGACTATATCAGAGAAATTGTGAAAAGGAGTGTAAAAAGGAAAAATGTGAACTAAATATTTCAACAGAGACCTTGTCTTTCTGTGTTTTACTTTTTTTTTCTAGAAATGGTGTAATGGATGAAGATGCAATCCACATTTCAAGTTCTGTTTTCTCTAACATACATAAAATGTTTGAAAAACTAGAAGAAAACTAATTGTCTTCCTTATTAAAATGATCAATGTTTATAAAGAAAAAAACTATATTAAATTATTTCAGAATATAAATAATATGCATGGCTACATTTAGTTGACACTTAACATCATTATGATGATGTTGATGATGGTTATGATGATGATGATGATGATGACGATGATGATAGTGATGATTTTTATCACTTTTTACTGGTTCCTTTGAATATGAGTGGGTCAATAAGCCAGAAGCTCTATAAAAATAGAACCCTATTTCCCTTTCATAATTATTTTATATCTGATACGCCTTTGTGCTTTAGAAGGTTTTTTTTTCCCTTACATTTGATGTTTATTTAATTTCAGATGAAAGTCTGCTAGGAAAGCACTCTGTAGGCAACAGATTAGGGAAAGTCATCTAAAACTCAGTATATTGAATTATCAGATCTGGATTTGAACCATAATTTTTTTTCATTTGCTAGCTGTGTGACCCTGGGATCACATTCTTTTATAATTAGTTTCATCCTCTAGAATATGGGGATAATAATAGTTCAAATATGTTGATAATATTCTAATAATTCTAATTTTTATATAATTTTGCATAAGGTTGTCAAGAACTTTACAAATGACAGCATTTCAAGAGTCGGCATTATTTTGGCTCTTTTTTATTATTTGATTCAACCTCAAAATCATTTAAATCTATTTTGCATACACTTATATGTGAACACATATCTCCCAACTGCAAGGTCCTTGGGGGAAGAGACTATTTGCATTTTTCTCTTGGTATTACAAAGTTCATCCAAGTGCCCTTCAAAAATCAGATATATAATTCATTCTTATTTATTGATTATTAATAAAAATCATCAACCCCTCAAACCATAAAGGAAACTTACTTTCTGCTCATCAAAACATTAACATTACTTAGATGGAAAGATTTTTACATTTTCCATGGCTAATGGTGTTAACTTAATACTTCCATAAAAGCTAAAGCCTGTTTTTCTTCCAGAAGGTTACTAAGTACAGTAATGGAAATTTTACTTGAAAAAATATCAGAGTGTGACAACAGATCACCTACACAAACTGTCTTATTTTATTTTACTTTTGCTTCCCCAAATGGAAAAAGTAAAAATGAAAGAAAGAAAAAAAATTCTTTTAATTAATATAGATAATTGAGAAGATGAAAATTAAAAAAAAAGAAAACACATTGATCGTGTCGAGAAATGTTTGTCTCCTTATGTTTATTAAGTTCACCACTTCTCTCTCAGGACGGGGATGCCATGGTTTATCATTAAACCTCTGAAATCATAGGTGGTAATTGCATCAATCATAGGCCTTAAGTCTTTAAAGGATTTTTTTCAGTCTTCATAAAGACAAAATACCTCATTGTATTTCCTCTATTTTCACAAATTTCTACCCATAAATATTACTTATTATGTTTGTTTCTTTGCTTCTTTACATATTCACTCAAAGATATTGCAAAAGAGACCAATATATTAAAGGTCTTTTTCTAGGAATTTTTAGATTTAAAGAGACAAATCTCCCTTTCCGATGACACATTTCCACAATTATATTTCTGGTCTGAGATTCTGTAAAATAATCATTGGAAATATGTAGTGGAAGCATTCATCAAGTGTCTTTGCATTGACATTTAGGCTAGCTACAATTTGAATTCTTCTGAAATTATAGTTATTTATTTTACATTTAAAGCTTTTTGATGTTGTTGACTGTTTTCATCATCTTTGTATCACCCACAGTGTTTTCATGAAATTAATTAAGGATATCTGGCTTAGGGGAAAAGGACCATAGTATTTGAAAAAAAAATGACAAAATTACTGAATTATTTTCTTTTCTAAGTTGTCTTTTTTTCCAAGAAAAATGAACCCCTCATACTTGTAGGGACAACAACCTTTCTTTAAATTTAAATTTAACTTGTCATTTTGAACAAACCTATTATCTAATTAGAGATATATAAAATCTTGTGCTTTCTTCTTTTTAAATAGTAGGGAAATAAACCATAAAATTAGTTTTTAGTAGTAAATAAATATTAAATATACTTAATAAAGTAGCTACTGAACCAAAATGCTTTGCTATAAACAGGAAAGTTATGCTGAGACAGGGTAGCAAAAGCAAGGAAGACTGCCATTCATATTCATTCTGCAGTATTTTATATTCATTCCTTGATTGAGTAGGTGAACATGGTTGTGACAAGCCCTCTATTGCTCTTCTTAACTTCCATTCAAACTTATGTTCTTTTACATTCTCTCTTCTTTTCTCCTTACTCCCCAAAAAGTGAGTGGTCACGTTTGTCTGACCTTGGAAAAATGAGGAGAAAAAAGGTAGAGAAATATGTCAGTTAATTTTGCTTTACAATATGGATCGAGGTCTGTGTTTAATCTGCTCCCTAGTCTTGCAAGAATGCAGCTATCATTGTAGAAATGAGAACCACTGACACCCAAACTATTCCCACAGGAATTATCAGTTCATTTGATGGGGTGGAAGCTCTTTAGCTCTGAGAAAATAATTTATTAAAAATAACTAAAATAAAACAATTTAATAAAGTAGTTTCCTTCTATTAGCTTTTGTTCTCAAGAAAATTTAAATAATTTTGGACATTAATTTTTGTTTCAGGCTAGAAAAAAGACCCATGGACCCATAAAGGGAAACACACACACACACACACACACACACACACACACCCCTAGCAATACAATGTATGGAATATGAAAATAAGGATGAATATTGAGGCAGACCTCCACATTATCTGTGCTTAATAGAATCATTACAAATTTTCACATATTGCCAAAGCAAGTGCTGATTGACATTTCCAACTGGATGAAGTTAAATGGTATCCTATCAACTGACAAATAGCAAGTGATTCTCAGTGATGGGAATAATTATGACACATTATCTTCACTGTGTGGTGCTTGAAGAGGAAGGTGATTTATTTGGGATGTACTATGAGGAGAACATTTGTGAATGCAAATAGTTCTCTTTAAGATGATTTTTTAAAAATGCTGGAATATTAAGTTCACATTTCCATGGTAAATGGGGAGGCAGATGGCCAAAGAAAAAATATTTTGTCAAGGCTATAACATAAACTAAAATAGTTGTAGGAAACCAGCTTTCTCATCTTTGGAAAGAAGAAAGAGTGAGACATAAATAAAAATAAAATGGATTCTTTGGAATAGCAATGCCCGTGGTTCTTTGAGTATCTGTTAATTTCAATAAATAGCTAAGTGGCCATCTACTCAAGTCAGTAAATATTTTTGTATTAGAGAATAATATGTATGCATATATGTATGTATGTGTATATATAATGTGCATTTGTATATGTATATATATATACACAAATATATACAGACATACAGACATTCATACAACCATACACTTATGTGTGTATATATACCAATGCCCTTATGAATGAAGGACTAACTTATCTGCTACAATTAATTATTAGAAAGGCTATAAATAAGCTAGAGGGAGTTCAGAGGTCAGGAATTATGAAATCCTAATTACGGTCTTGATTGAAGGAACTGGTGTTTATTTGACCTGGGTGAGGCAATATTTGGAATGTTGAGGGTGGAAAAATTGATAGATATCTTTATGTAACTGAAAAGCTGTCAGTGGGAAGAGGGGTTAGACTGCCTCATCTCAGAGGGCAGAATTTGGGGCAGTGGATGGAAGTAGCATTGATACTGGTTTTATGTAATGAGATAGTTTTAATGCAAACAAAAAATAAACACCCTCACAAGAACTAAAAACAATATGGAAAGAACTATCTTAGGAGGCAGTCTACATTTGCTATGTAGGTTATGTTAATCAAGTGCTGAGGCCAAAGTGGAGGCGATACTGATACAAATAGTTGACCTGCAGAAGTTCTCTACAACCCTAAGATTCTATAACTCTGATTCTATTTCCCTCGTTCATTTTTCTCCTCTTTACTGTAAAAGGAGACCTCCCATGTTCTGCTTTTTTAATACTTCTCTTTTTCTATGTTTTCCTTTGACAATGTAATTAACTCATTTGCAAGGCTTTACTTGTTTCATGTACTTATTTTGTATTTCTTAAGGCTCTATCCCTTGCACTGACTTCTTTCTAAAGCTCCAGTTCCTCAATTTCAGCCAAATATTGACTACTTTATATCTGGCACCTATTCCTTGGACTGTTGAAAAGTATATCTAACTGAACTTCCTTCTATTCTTTTCTTTCTCTGAATCTTCCTTCATACATATTCTTCCTAGCACAAATGTCTGATCATACCCCACCCTAGTTAAAACAAAGAAACAAACAAAAAAACCAGCTTGAGTAATGATCAATTTCTTCTAGGATAAAATATTCACTCCATTTCCAGATTCTTTCCAGATTGTATACCATTTAGTAATTTTTATTAGCCAGACAAGGTAAAACAATGAGCTTTTCTCTACTTCATCCTACCCTCTACTACACTCATGTGTTTACACAGAGGAGAAAATGAGGTCATGATTTTGCACAACCCTCCCTCACTTAAATCCAATTGATTTGCCTTACATTGCATCACCTCCATGATGTCATGATCCTCTTCAACAACAAAGACAAACATCAATAAACAACAGAAATGCTGATTAGGTTTATAGAACCTCCTACCTAATCTTAAAATATATCTCTCACACCTTAAACTATCCCAGCTGTGCCACTTATTCATGTACCTTTGGGAAAGTTCTGGACCCGGTATACTTGTTTCTAAAATGAGGGATCTTTTCCTTCATGACTCCTTCCCAGGAGTAGATATAGGACCCTATTGGAATCCTTACCTTCCTTTGAGGCAACACTTAGTTTCTACCTCCTCAATGAAACCTTCATCATTATCTCCTCACACCCATCTGGAAGTAATTTACTTTTTCCAATTTTCCTTTAACATTTTTTGGTCATCTTTTCCATAACAGAATTAGATCTGACCATGTGTTTTAAACAGAGGATCTCAGGTTTGCTTCTCCATTCTTCACAATTTCTCAGCACCATTAACAACTTTCTGCTCTTTCCACTTACAAAAGGAAGAATCATCTTCCTTGCTAAGGCTTATCTTTGAACATGTACTTTTTGAACTTATTCCTTTCTGCATCTTCCAAGAATATTATCTAAAGGTCAAATCCTCTATTCCTTCTTGTTCAATCAAACCCTAAGAAATTCCTTTTTGCATGCCTATATGTTATTTATTTGTTCTAAATTATTTTGAAAAAGCCAGACTTTTTTTTCACTGTACTGCATATAGCTATCTTCCAGTCTTCCCCCCCCCCTTTATTGGTAAATATGTTTTTTTAAATGAAACATAAGATTGTTTACATTAAGGATTCATTCCCTCATCACTCACTATTAGCACCCTATGATCTGTTTCCTACACTTAAGCTTGATTGAAACTTCTCTCTTAAAGGTTACCAATGACATCTTAAGAGCCAAATTAAATGTCATTGTTCTAAACTGTCAACTTCTTTCAACTTTCTGTAGCATTTGGCAGTATCAACCTCGTCTCTATGCTATAATATTGTCTTTCACCTTGACTTCAGAATTACGCCCCATTCAGTTGGTTCTCTTATCACTCCAAATAATCTACCTTTGTCTTCTTTACTGACCCCGCATCAACTTAACAAGTCCTCAACCTTTGAGTTTTTTTTTCTTTTCACTTTCTAAATTCTCTCTCTTGGAAATCTCAATTTGGTTCTATGAATCTACTCAGCATTTCTGTTGTTTGTTGATGTTTATCCTTCTTCTTGAAGAGGATCATGACATCAGGGAGGTGATGCAATGAAAGGCAAATAAATTGGACTTAAGTGAGGGAGGCTGTGAACAATCACAGCTTCATATTCTCCTCTGGT
Source organism: Pseudocheirus occidentalis (assembly GCA_028646575.1). Taxonomy (NCBI): domain Eukaryota; kingdom Metazoa; phylum Chordata; class Mammalia; order Diprotodontia; family Pseudocheiridae; genus Pseudocheirus; species Pseudocheirus occidentalis. Next base: position 115,390,456 of record CM053601.1, on the reverse strand, counting down.
GTCATCTGAATCCACTGGTCAGTGGATAAAGACAACTGGAGATGACCTAGGATAACCTTGATCTTTTCAAGCTAAGGTCTTCAACTACTCTTGGTTTGACTAAGGCAAAGACCATTCAGTGATTAAGGCCTAAAAAGAAATGCAGCAAAGAATGGCATCTTAAAAAATACATTTGGGAGGGGAAGACCCTCAGGATTTGTGGACAAAACAGAAATAATTGCATTTACATTAGTTCTGAGCTAATCAGGGCCCAAAAAATGACCAAGTATGACTTGGCCTGGGACATGTTGTTGGGCATTTAATGACAGCAAGAGTGATCTGGGGTTTAAAAATTTTCAGATATTAAGATTTACTTTTACTTTGTGTAGAACACCTGCCTGAAGTGTATATGTGGACAGAGAGGAGGAAGAGAGAAAAAGAAATGTAGAAAGAAAGAAAGAAAGAAAGAAAGAAAGAAAGAAAGAAAGAAAGAAAGAAAGAAA
>CM053601.1:115373572-115389474 GCA_028646575.1 Pseudocheirus occidentalis | reverse complement strand
ACAAAGTTGAAGGGAAGGTTTTTATGATATTGCATATTCCCAAAGCTGCATAGTGATAAGTGTATTGCCTCTTTAGAATTTATTTCAATGTGTTGTAAAGTTTCAACAGTCATTATGAAGCTGCATTTGGCCAAAATCCCTGTGAAATTCTATAAGTGAAGGAGTCTAATTATTTCACTACTTATACAACAAAATAGCCAATTCTCTTAGAAAAAAATTAAAGTAAATTCTATTTCCTTTGATTTAGAAATTGGAACAAGCATTTCTTTGAAAACAAAGACAAAGAAAACTTTTATCAAGGCTGATATAAACGTGTATGTGTATGTGTGCACATGTGTATATTCATCTCAAAAATTACAGTATTACTTCATGCATTACTTTTCATAATTTATTACACACATAATATAAGTGCATTATTTCCTTTACAATATTTAATGATATAAATTTTATAATAAAAAATTTTATAAAAATCTTGCTTATACGTAACTATGAACAACAGAAAAAAGACAAAAAGACAAATAAAACAAATGGAGTAACTGTAACTCCCAGTTGGCACTGATACCACTCACCAATTTCTAGCTTTAGGTAATCCCACCCCAACTACCTTGTATATGAAATTATATTGGTTATTAAGGCTGAGGACATCCTAAAATCTCTAATATTCTCAGAGAACAGATTATGTTTTATCTCTTACTTCTGACTGTCCCCAAAAGATAGCACAAACACTTTAATTATTGGTTGGTGAATATGCCTGCGTCCAATTAAAAGAGGTATGATGTCTCACCTATTTTTCAAAACCTTCCACCTTTTTGAAACTTTTAATTTGCATTAACTTCATTGCTATGGCCATGGCATGCCAGAGCCATTACTTCCACAAAATCAAATATACATAACTATGCTTTAATCTGTGGCATACAATTAATAGATAAAATACAATAAGGAGAAAAACTATACAATAATGCATTCTTATAGCAATATCAATAAATTATAACAACAATTAGAAAAGTTAGCAATTATATAGTACTTAAATATTTGCAAAACACTGTATAAATATTTTATTTACTCTTTTCAATAACCCTGGGAGGAAGGTGCTATTATTATTTCCATTTTATACATGAGAAAACTGAGGCTGAGGAGCCTAAGTGACTTTTCCAGGGTTATATAATTATTAAGTGTCTGAGGGTGGATTTGCAGTCAGGCTTTCTAATTTCAGATCAAATACTCAGTCTACTTTGCCCCTTTTATATCTCTAAGCAGTTATATTGGTTTCCTAAACCTCAGAAATTCGCAAATACAGGATTGATCTAAACCCAAGGGTTCAAGACAGAGATTTAATTAACATCACCTATATAATAAGAATAAGCTGAAGGCAAAGGAACTTCAAAGAAACTTTGGAATAGTACTCACAGAATATTAGATGAGTTGTCCTCCGCCCTCCCCCCTCCCCTCCTCTTCCCTTCCCTCCCTGCCTCTCCTTTGTTCTCCTCTCCTACCTTTTGACAGGGCCAAGAACTTTGGTTTTAAGAATTTCTTTTCTGAATCTTCAGTAGATATGATTATAGCACCTGGAGGATTTATTTCCAAACTACATCTCCAAGTGAGTAACATCCCAAGATGATGGCTGATAGCCCTAGGTTGGAAGAAACTGTATTTCTCAAGGCCTTCGAGTTCAAAATCTTTAGCTAGTTCTATTAGAATCTAAGGAAGAAGGGTGGCTGAGATGGTGGTGGTTGTGATTTGATTTGGCAGGCACATACTGTTCCCTCTTTGTCCCCCAGGGTTAGGCTGTGGTGCTTTTCTTATGTGTGTGACATTTGGTTAACAATCTTTGGAAATTTGAAAAAGTCCTCACATAAGATCTGGGAACTTAATCAGTAAAGATGGGCACATAATTAGTAGTCTGGCCACTATGGGATAAATTATAAATTATTATGTAATCAACAAAATAAAACAAAACAAAACTCATTTTCTCTGATGTTTTCTGCTTCACCACTCAGAGACACGGAGCAACTAAAGTGGACAGAAAATGCTAAAGTACATAATATTTTCATTCCATAAATAAATATTAACTTAACCACAGGTAATCTAAGTGTAAATTTCATGTCTAATAATGAAATGAAATGACATACTACTGAAGGAACTGGATTATATCTATATTAACAATTTGTCTATGAAAAGAATCAGAAAGATAGAGGAGGGGTGATATAATTTGCTGTATGCATTGATATGAATTAAACCAGCAAAGAAAGAAAAGGAAAGAAGACCCTTATGATAGATCTATTCTTAAGACAGTGGTAATTTATTGAAATTATAAGAGGATGTATTAATACATAGTTTTTCTCATTATTGTATCTTATTCATCTTTATCTATTAATTTTATGACAGGAGGAATGAATGTCCATACTATTCTGGTGGTAGTGAAGAGAGAGGAGGGGTAAGTCAGAAATGTTGTAGAAGTGGAATCAAGGACATACAATCTAAAAAAAATATGATAGGGGAGGGAGAGAAAGAAAGGAAAATAACCCACAGAAACTTTCCCAATGTTCCAAGCATGAAAATGCCATGGAAGGTGATGCCATAGTCAGAAACAGGTGAGTGATGTGGAGGAACCCATTTAGTAGGAAACAATAATATCACTTTTGAACATAATGAATTTGAAGTACTGGTAGCAAATGTTTTAGAAATCACCTATTGCTAGTAGGACTTGTAGGACTGGAGTTGAGAAGAGAGGTCAGTATTAGTGATTAAGACTTTGGAAGCCTTTTGAAGAAGCATCACAGGGGTGGGGGGAGGCAGGGGATAAGCAGACAGAAGACCTGTGTTTTCATCCTTCCTGTAACAATTACTGGCTTTGTAGTGCTGAAGAAGTTAAGTCCTCTAAGCCTCAATTTGTTCTGTAAAATGAAGATAATAATCATATCTCATTCACAGAATTATTGTGAAAATTGAATAAGAAGTGTATGTAAAATTCTCTGCAAACTTAAGGGTTATATGATTGCCATTTATTACAGTTGTTATTATTGGACTGTGTGTTTTATAATGTATCTATAGTCTTTCTGATTTGGAAACTATCATCATAAAATCATATTTATCACTCTATATAAAGTGACAGCTAAAGTTGAAGGTAGTTACAAAGATTTCATGAGTATTTAGAAAATGACTCATCTGATTCTGATAAAATTATTCACATTATAGTATATAGGTGTATAGCTCCTCCAAAAGTCATCATATATACATACACACACATACAAATATGCATCAGTATGCATCTATATCACATATACATACACATACGTGTGTATGTGACATTGGACTCCTGCATAGATTTGCATTTACACAGGAAGGATACAGTAAACATAACAGAAACAGTACATTCATAGAACTTGAGTATATCCTCACCATCATTCTTAAAAAAAAGGTCCTCATCATCATTCTTTATATATTTTTTTTCCTATGGTGCTACCAATTCTTGGATATTTGCCAAGTATATACGGTTCTATGTTAAATTGAACCTGAGAGAAAACTGAGTCCAGCCTCTTTATTTTATAGATGAGGAAACTAACACACTGGGAGTGTATAATTTTCCCAGACTGACAATTATTTTTGCATTCATTTGACTATGTATGTGTTTACTGTATACAGAGTTGCGTGCTAGGTGCTTGCAAAGATACAGATATTGCATAAGTCCTGTTCCCTGCTCTTACAAAGTTTACTGTTGAGTAAAGAGCTACAATACAATCACAAATATCTAGAATACCTAATAGAACCTGATAAGTTTGCTTAATTATTAACGACCTCTGACTTAAACTTTGAAATATATGTGTTGAGTGTCAAATATAAAAATACATTTTATTCTCAAGTGTATATTTTGCTACTGTATTGGGAATTCTCATAACACTTAGTTCTATTTAATTGTTAATAATATCAAGACTGCATAGTTTTCCCATAGAATATATTCTTATGTTCATTTACATGATGGCCTTTATTTCTCTAACATAGCCCACAAGTAATTAAAGCCATCATTGGCATATCATTGTCAAACTTTTAAAAATAAACACGATTTTTGTTTCCTAACTCATATCTTAAAAGTTTCTTTAAGTTTTTGCATTGAGAGGTGACTAGGTGGCGCAGTGAATAGAGCACCAGCCCTGGAGTCAGGAGTACCCGAGTTCAAATCTGGCCTCAGACACTTAATACAAAAAACTAGCCGTGTGACCTTGAGCAAGTCACTTAGCCCCAACTGCCCTCCAAAACACACACACACACACACACACACACACACAAAGTTTGTGCATTGAACATATTTCAATCATTTAATGAATATTTGGATTATTAGACATTTTGCCTTTCAAGGTACTTAAATTTTATGCATATTGATTTATCTTTTCCCTGGTTATTTCTGTTTTTAGAGATGTAATCCCAAAGAGATAGGTGATCACAAGATGCAGCAAAAACCAGGGTTTTAAAAAACAAAGGTTTATAATAAGAAGTGTTCTGTTTTTATGAATGCATAATATGTGTATTTTTGGCTATTGTGTACAATATCTGTAAGCTGTTAATTGAATGGATAAAGTGAAGCAGGAAAAAAATGAGATTAGAATGAAAAGATCTGAATTTGCATTTCAGCTTTTTTTTTTCATATTTGTTGAAGGACCTTAAACTAATCACTTTGAAAACATTAGATCTCAGTTGTTTTTCTCTCCTCTAGGTGAGTTGAACTAATTATCCCTAAGATCACTTTCGCCACATGAATTCTATGAATTCTATGATTCTTATAAAGATATCTAAGGGGATGTATTCAAAGGATGATTCTTTTCTTTTCCTTTTTAATCTACCTAGAGACCTCCATCCAGGAAATTAGAACAGAAACTGCTTGAAGATTCAGGAGGTAAGTCCTAGGGATTTGACTGAGACCCAGGGAATATACCCAAGATAAGGCATTTTCAAAGCATCAGACATCTTACACGCACCAACTAGGAGTACGTATGTATGTATGTATGTATGTATGCATGCATGCATGCAAGAAAGCATGTGTGTATGTTTATTTTCCCTGGACAATTATGTGACCAGAACTATTAATTGAGAAAAAAAAGAGTTTCTTTCCAAAGGAATTATTTTTTCCCCAATTTATTTATTTATTTTTCGTATTCAACATTCATTTCCAAAAGATTTCTAGTTACAAATTTTTCTCCCCACCTCTCTCCTACCACAACCAAAAATAGCAAGTCTACTGAATACCCCTTACCCCAATCTGTTCTCTAATATCCTCCCTCACCCCTCTCTAACTTTCTAGTAGGGCAAAATGGATTTCTATACCCCAGTGCCTGTATATCTTATTTCCCAGTTGCATGTAACATGCATTAATGTCTATTTTTTTGAAACTTTAAGTTCTAGAGTCTTTCCCTTATTATCTTCTCACCCATCCCCACTGGAAATAAAAACAGTTCAATGTAGGTTGTACATGTGTAGTTACACAAAACTTTTCTATAGTAAGTATATTGTGAAAGATGGAGGGAAAAGTGTATTTCCCTCCATTCTAACCTGCCCCCACTTATTCTATTTTCTACTTTGACCCTGTCCCTTCTCAAAATTGTTTGCTCCTAACTAGCCTATCCCTCAATCTGCCTTCTGTTCCATCACCACCATCCCCTTTCATCTCCTTGCCCTTGATTTCCTGTAGGGTAAGATTCCCAATTGAATGTGTATGTTATTCTTTAATTAAGCCCAATTCAATGAGAGTAAGTTTGACTCATTCCCTTTCACCTTCCTGATCTTTCCCTCCATTGTAACAATGTTCTCTTACCTCTTTTATATGAGATAATTTACCCTAATCTGTGTCCTCCTTTCTCCTCCTCCCAATATATTCCTCTAACCTCCTAATTCTATTTTTAAGATATCAGCCTTTCATATTCAACCCATCCTGTGCCCTTTGTCTATATTTATATTCACACGCATATGCACACACTCACATATATATTTATACACACATACACCCTAATATACATACACCTATATGTATATATGTGCATGTGTGTCTGTATATATACACATATGTATATACACATATAAGCATATATGTATATATGTGCACGTGTGTCTTTATATATGCCTATATAATGTCTTTGTCTGTGTACATTTCCTTCTGATTTCTTTTTCTTATTTACTTTCTCATGCTTCTTGTCTTGTAATTGAAAGTTTTTTTTTTCAGTTTAGCTCAGGTTTTTCATCAAGAATGCCTGAAAGTCCTCTCTTTCATTGAATGACCATATTTTGCCATGAAACAGTATGAAACATTATACTCAGTTTTGCTGGATAGGTGATTTTTGGTTTTAATTCTAGTTCCTTTGAGCTCCAGAATATCATATTCCAAGGCCTTTGATTCCTTAGTGTAGAAGTTGTTATATCTTGTGTTATCCTGATTCTGTTTCTACAATAGTAAAATTATTCCTTCTTGGCTGCTTGTAATATTTTCTCCTTGACCTGTGAACCCTGGAATTTGGCTATGATATTCCTATAGTTTTCTTTTTGGGGATTTTTTTCAAGAGGTGATTGGTGAATTCTTTCAATTTCTGTTTTACCCTCTGGTTCTAGAATATCATGGCAATTTTCCTGGAGAATTTCTTGAAGGATGATTTCTAGGTTCCTTTGCTCATGGCTTTAAGGTAGTCCAATAATTTTAAAGTTATCTCTCCTGAATCTCTTTTCCAGGTCAGTGGTTTTTCCAATGAGATAATTCACATTGCCTTCTATTTTTTTCATTTGTTTAGATCTGTTTTGTAGTATCTTGATTTCTCATAAAGTCATTAACTTCTATTTGCTCCAATCTAATTCTAAAGAATTATTTTCTTCAGGGAGCCTTTGAAATTATTTTCCACCTGTCTAATTCAGGTTTTTAAGGCATTCTCCTCATTAGTTTTTTGGACTTCTTTTGCCATTTGAGTTAGTCTACTTTTAAAGGTGTTATTTTCTTGAGATCCTCCATGGCCTGTGACCAATTCATATTTTTTCTTGGAAGTTTTTTTGCAGGAGTCCCAACATCCTTGTCCTGCTTTCCCATGCTTTGATCCATTTTGTCCCCAAAAAAAGTATTATGTGGGCTGACTGGGCTTCCACATCTTGTCACTTACTTGACTTTTGAGTTCTTTGCCATGATAGAACTCTGCTTACAGAATGGAGAGAGTTTTGTCCCAAATTGTTCTAGTTTTTGAAGCTGCTTGAATTACTAGTTGGGTGCCCTCTCTACAGCCCCTACAAGTTCTGCCTCACTGTCCACAAACCCCAGGACTACCACCCAACACCATGATCCATATCTAGGCAGGTGAAAGCAAGAGCAGGTCAAAGCAAGAGTAGGACCCTCTGAATGGCCACTTGGTTCCTCTATTATCTGTAGGCCAGGAGATCTGAAAGCAGCCATTCAGTATCACCACACCTGCTGCCACTTCTAGACCTAGAGCCAGTGACCAGACCATAATGTTTCTTCACCCTTAAAAGAGTTCCTGACTGACCTTTTATTTTCTCTTTGGCATTTATGTGTTGAGAAGTCTGTAAACTGCCACAGCTGTGGGTGATTCACTCTCCTGAAGTCTGCTCTTGTAGGTCTGTACACTGGTAGGGGCCACCCTCGGGCCAGATCCCTGGCTTGCTGGGGAATGCACTCAGCTCCCAGTGTGCTGCAATAGACCTTTCCTTTTGGCCTGCCATGCTGTCTTCAGTGCGAGATTTGTTTCTCTCTGTCTCTTTGTGGGTTCTGTAGCTTTAAAATTTATTTAGAGTCATATTTTTACAGGTATTGGAGATGATTGATGTAGGAGCTCATTTGCTTTTTTACTCTGCCATCTTGGCTCTGCCCCTCCAAAGGGATTCTTGCAGCTACTTGATAGAATCATAATGAAATAATTTGGTTGAAAAAGTGGATAAAAGTATTGTGAAGCACAAAGAAAGGGGAAGAAGCTGATGTACTTGTATTACCACATTAATTATAATACATCATATACTACCGCATTTTAACATATATTTAAATTCAATTCAAGGTAGCAAACATGTATATAAAGTGATCATGATATGTAAGGAACTGTGTTAACTTCTAGGATACTAAGATAGAAATGAGTTGTCATCTTAAAGAGCCTCCTAGGAAATATAACATTTTCACAGATAAGTAAATACAAATATAAGAAGCAATAAACATAATGCCAAGAGGGAGAAAAGACTGATAAGGGAAATAATGACAGAAATTATATAGGAGTTATCACTTGAACTATCATTTGTAGGACTATGGGGATACCTCAAGGTGAAGGTAAGAGGGAATTCATTCCATATATAGGATACCACTTATACAAAAGGATGGAGGCAGGGCTACACCACCATTTTAATGGATGCATTATTCAATACCTACTAACTATCTGGGCTGTCTCATTTGCTCTAACCTAATTTGAGAATTTCAAATCTACATTCAGACCTGGCCAAACTCAAGTCATACTTGAGTATAATTAAGTAGCAGGTAGGAACAAGAGAACATAGTTTTATTCACATTCTCTCTGTTTTCTAGGAGCAACTCTGTTGAAAGCAAATATTTTTACTTAGTCACCACTCTGAATCTTGGCTCCATCCTAACATATTTCAATTTAGACAGTAACCTACAAATATATGTTTTAGATGTTGGACACTATCGCATCTTGTTTTAAGGGAAATCAGTTGTTTCTATGTAACAATAAGACCACAAAAATCATAATTATTATGATAGTTGTTATTATTATTTTTATGAAAAGAACAATAGATACATATTAAATGTATTGTATAACTAACAAAGTTATTATGATCCATATGTAAACTGGGTCATATTCACATCAAAATATACTTGATATCTGTGGGGTAGAATGAACATGCAGAAAAAAACGGTTAAGAATCATATAAGAAAGGTGACCCACAATTCTAACTGTAAACTTTGGTGTCTTAAGAACTATCCATTAAATTTCTTTGATTCACTTAATTTATATGTTGAATAGATTTATTTTTATCATTAAGCTGAGTTGATCCATGCTCTGCTTCACTAACATCCCTCTGGGGAAAATATATCAGCAAAATTAGTTGATCTACTTAGTGACTTCATAGTTTCTCATTCCAATCTGTTCTTTTGCCTTCCTAGACTTATTGATGGCAATTGTGGCCTACATAATTTCCAGTTTTCAATTTTGCTAGTAAACTTCTTAAATCTATGCTTTCACTTCTCTCTTTTAGTTTTACGGTGTTTAAACTCTAGATACTCTTTCACAAACAATCTTGTTTAAGTTTATAATAAGTAAGCACAGCATCATATCTTATCTATTATTTATTGTGACTTTCCCCATGCCATTTAAAAGTTGTGATGTACGTGTCCCTTAACTTATTACAACTTAAAAATTGTATATTTATTGCACTTATTACTTTCACAATACAGTAACTATGGCTGTTTCAGAGATCAGAAGGTAACTGCTTCAGATAATCTATTTCTTGTGGAATTCTGAACAAGCTTAACATATCCATAAACTTCAAAGGGAAGTATATTAAATTGTTAATATGGTCACTGTATTGGCAAGTGTATGAAAGGAAGCAATATGAAACTAAAATAGAAAGCAGGTGGGAGACAGAATATAGAAAGTTTTAAATACCTGACTAAAGATTTTGTATTATATTCAAAAGACATTCAAGTGTCAGAAATTTTGTACAAGATGGGAAGAGATGTGTTATCTTAAATCAGTATCAGAAATTAGAGAGCATATATTTTTATACCTACATTTTACATTATGTCTAAGGGAGTCATAACTAGGTGACACATAAATAAATAACAGTAAGAACTTTTGAGACAGGCCCCACCAACAAAATGTGATGCATGTGAAGAGGCTCCTCGATGCTGCAGCCCTGATGAGAGGCCCCTGGATGAGGCCTGCTTATTCACCAACCAAAAGGGCCATTCCCAGGTCTGTCACCACAGGCAGGGATTGGACTGAGCTGGGTAAGAGATAAAGGCAGGGCCCACAGATACTCCCTGGACTGCCCACACATAGCCTGGAAATTAAAAACAAAACCCTATCTGAACTTCCAGAGACCAATATGGCAAAGCAAACCCCAGCTGCTCCAATCCCTCCCTCTAGAAGGGAAAAAAAATGATAATTGTAAGCAATAAAGGCTTAGGAACCCCAGAGAATGGGAGTGGCTAAGGTCCTGCCTCAAAATGGGAAGAAAACAAGCTTCAAATACAAAGACAAAAAATCTTGAATCCTATTAAGGTGAGAGGGAGGAATCAAACTCAGAAGGAGAGAGTATTGACTCCATACCCCTAGCTGAAGCCTTAACAGGGACTATGACCTGGTGTCAGGCACAGAAAGCAATCCTAGATGAGCTCAAAAAGAGCTTTGAAATCCAAGTTAGAGAGGTAGAAAATAAAATCAATACCTCCTAGAAAAACAAAGTTGTAAAATTAGAAAAACATTACAATGAAGAGAACAGGTCCTTAAAAAGTAAAATGTGTGAACCAAAAATGAAATCTGAGCATATGGAAAAGGAGCTTCAAAAACTGAGGAAAATAATTCAATAAAAACTAGAATCAACCAAATTGAAGCCAATGATTCTATGAAAAATCAAGAATCAGTCAAACAAAACATCAAGACTGATATATTAGAAAAATAGGTAAAATATCTCAATGGAAAAATAACTGACCTGGAAAACAGATCCAGGAGAGACAACCTGAGAATCATTGGTCTACCAGAAAATCATGATGAAAAAATGAATCTGGACAATATCTTCAAAGAGCTCATCAAGGGAAATTGTCTTGAGATCCAAGAACCAGAAGGTAAAATACAAATTGGAAGAATCTGACGGACATCTTCTGAAAGATATCCCAAATTGAGAAGTCTGCCAAACGTTGTGGACAAACTCCAGAACTATCAGGTAAAGGAGAAAATATTACAAGTGGCAAAAAGAAACAATTCAAATGTTGTGGAACCACAGTGAGGATCACAAAGGATCTGGCAGCATCAGCCTTGAAAAAGATTGGAGGAACTGGACTATGATTTTCCACAAGGCTAAAGAGCTCGAGCTACAACCAAGTATCACCTATCCACCGAGACCGAGAATAATCTAGCAGGCAAGGAGATGGTCATTCAGTGAAATAACAGAATTCCAGACCTTCCTGATGGAACATCCAGAGTTCAATGGAAAATTCAACCTCCAATTAAAAGACCCAAGAGAGCCATAGAAAGGTAAATAAGGGGGAAAATACCCTACACATTCACAAGTAACTTGTTATTTAACAAGAGAAAACTTTATATCCCTATATGGGAAGCTGATCACTGTTAATATCATGAAATCTATACCTACGGCAACATCTAAAAGGGATACAGATAGATAGAGGGTATAGATATACATTACACAAAATGATGATAAAAATCCTTATTAAGGGACTGCAATGGAAGAAGAGGAAAGAATAAAGCAGAATGGGGTAAATTATGCTACACAAAGAGGTATAAAAATAATATAGTAGAGGGAAAGAAATTAAAGGAGGTGACCATTATATGAGCTTTTTCCTCACTGGCTCTGGTGCAAGGAGGGAATAACACAACCAATTAAATTTTAGGTCTCTATTGAGAAGAGACATGAAACATCTTAATAGAGGGAAAGAGGCGAGGGAGAGGAACACTGAATGAGATCTATTCTCATCAGTGTAGAAAAATTGAAACACTAATGCATTGTTCATGGAGCTATGAAGTGATACAACCATTCTGGAGAGCAATCTGGAACTATTCCCAAAGGGCTATAAATAATTGAATATCCTTTGACCCAGTAATACCACTTCTGGGGTTGTATCCCAAAGAGGTCATAGAAGTGTGAGGAAGACCCATATGTACAAAAATATTTATTGCAGCTCTCTTTGTGGTGGCAAAAAACTGGAAATTAAGGGGATGCCCATCAATTGGGCAATGGCTAAACAAGTTGTGGTATATGAATGAAATGAAATACTATTGTACTATAAGAAATGGGAAGGAGATGGACTTCACATTTATCTGGAGAGGCTTATACAAACTGATGCTGTGAGAAGAGCAGAACCAGGAAAAACTGGTACAAATCTCAGACACATTGTATTTTGATAAACTGGACTCTTCTCAGCAACACACAGTAATAAGTCTCAGGATATGAGGAAATACCTACATACAGAGAAAGATCTAGAAAGAACAGAGTGTAAATGGACACTGAAGCAGTTTACATGCTATCATTCTTTTCCACGTTTGGATCTGTTTCTTTTTTCCCATTGTTCACTCCTTTGGTTACAACATTTCTATACAACTGGACTAATGTCCATGTGAGTGTATTTGCAGATCCTATACTTGATTGCACGCTGCCACGGGTGTGGGGGAAGAATAAGAGGAGAAAATTTGAAACTCAAAGGATTGTGGAGCTAAATCTTGTAAACTAAAAGTAAACAAACAGATCAATTAATTAAAAAAAAAGAGAAAGAACATTTATGAAAGTCTATTTTAAACTCTTTTTTTGTAATTGCAATGGGGCCAAGTTTTTTTTTTTATTAAATCCTAGTAGAAATTATGAGAGATTACATAAATATGTTTGATTCCATTGAACTGAAATTAATTCCATAAAACACAAAACAATGTAACAAAAGTAAAATTAAAACAGATTTGCAAAGTACAATGGATCAGAAAAAATTGTTATTTAAGCCATATATGCATATAGAGAAATGCATATCTCTATATGTGCATTTATTTAAAACAGTTCACAATAGACACTCAAAAATTCAAAATTCTTAAAAAGATATAACTTAGAAATTACTTGAAAAAAACACTTTTGAAGAACTACATTTTCAGTCTCACTAACAGCATTTCATGCATTTTAAACAACTTTCCAATTGTTATACTTCATCCATCAAATTGTCCCCAAACAAACAAACAACAACAACAACAACAACAAAACTTTTATTCCTGAGGAGAAAATCATAGAAAGGGAAATTCCTTTCAAAATAACTATAAAATATTTGGGAGTAAAACTGCCAGAATTACTGGTTAATAAAAATAAGAATTCTTTGAACTTAATTTACACATTTAGCACTACACAAACTGCAAAAGGAATACTATACAGATATTGATAAGATAAAAATTAAATTCCTGGGAGGAACAAAAGAGCTAGTGCAAAGAGTTAAGATTCCTGTGTCTGTTTCTGTGTGTGTGTGTTCCATAACATCTGTCTATATGTAACTTAAGGGGTAGAATGAGTATCTTAAAAGTCTTTTCAATAAAATCCCTCCAAGGGTTACTTTGATATATGTCAGGAAAGAAACAGTAGACTGAAATCATGAGGTCATCTACTCTGCTCTCAGAGAGGGGAGACAAGGTTGGAATTATACATATTTGTCTTTCTAAATATTGTTAGTCCGGGGCAATTGAATCAGTGGCAGGAGTGGCAGTTTCCACATCTCTCAGTCCACTAGAGGTAACGGGAACAGACAATGAGTCAGAAGGAGATTTGAATGAATACCTTTGCTGGCAACTCTGTTGCATTGACTGTACTTAGATCTGAGTCATTCTCTTGGGTCTTAGTCACAATAAGAGAAGGAATACTAGCACATCAGAGTTTGTATATACAGGGTAGAAGGGACTCTGGTTATAGTTCCAGGGTTGGTAAAAGTGCTTGTGGTAGTTCACAACCCAGTGCCTATAACAGAAGAATAGTAAACACATCTCTCCCAAGATCCTATCACCTTGAAAGAGTGAAAAAGTTACAGGTCCCCAAAATTAACTATGAAAAAACTGTATAAAAAACCTGAAGCTTGGGATATTGCCAATTCACCTGGGAAGCATAGCCTCACTTTAGAATAGAACTAATGGTCAAGACATAGGCTGGAAAATGAGCCAACAACAGAAACAAAATAATGCCCATAGAAAATTATTATGCTGAAATGGATTATCAAAACACACACTGAAAAGTAGAAAAAAAATTCAAAATTCCTGCATCTAAAATCTTAAAGAAAAATATGAATTGGTCCCAGAACAAGGAAAAGCTCAAAAAGAAATTTAAAATTCAAGGAGAGAAAGAGGAAAATTTGGTAAAATAAATGAGAATGATGGAAGAAAATCATGAAAAAAGAGTCACAGTTTAGTATGAAAAAGTAGAAGAAAATCTGCAAAATCTCATTGGGGTGAGGGCAAAAACCAACTAACCTGGAAAATGAATAAAGGAAACATAATTTAAGAATTATTAGGCTCCTTGAAAATAATGGTCAAAAAACAGCCTTGATGTCATCGTTCAAGAAATTATCAAATAAAATTGCCCTGATATTCTAGAAGCAGAGGGTAAAATAGAAATTGGAAGAATCCATCAATTACCTCTTCAAATCAATCCCAAAATGAAAACTGCCAGGATTATTGTAGCCAAAATCCAAACCAAAATCCAACACATAGATTGTATGAATTCTCCCACTGGGGGAAGAAAAAGAGAGAGAGACAGACAGACAGACAGACAGACACAGACACAGATACAGACACAGACACAGAGAGAGACACAGAGACATAGAGACATGGAGGGAGAGGGGGGGGGGAGAGAACCAAATGTTATGTACTGGGAAATTATTCTAAATATCAGAATAAGGAGGGGATGGGGGCATAATTGAGTTCAAGTCCTTGACTCCATTAAATTTTCACTTTTCTCCAGATTCTGTCTCTATTTCTCTTTCTCCCCTCCCCTATCTCTCAATCTCTATCTCTCTTCTTAGACTGCTCCTTAAAAACATAAGGAAACTTTTGTCTTCTCTCTTGATTTGGAAGCCACAAAACTTAAGGTCTGTCCTTTCCTAAGCTCCTATCAACTTGTCTCCTCAGATAAGCACAGAATATTAGTATTAGAAGCAGTCTAAAAGACCAATATTTGGAAAATGACTAAATTATGATAATGTGTTGAAATCATGAGTGTGCTGGGAAATATTTAACAATGGGCTCTCAAAAAAGTATATAAAACATGATTATAAATTTGCATTATAAATATCTTGTCTATCACATTTGTAAGTCTAGACAATCAACAAAATAACAAATCTAGTCTTTTTACGTAATAAATTTTGTTCCTTGTTTACATCATTCATTTTCATGAGATTTTTGAATTACAAATGTTCTCCCCATCTTGCCCCTATCCAAACCCCAAAACAATGATCCCACTGTAGAACCCCTCCCCTGGTCTACTCTTTAAATTTCTGGTAGGGCAGGGAGGGTCTCCCTACCCCAGCCCCTGTATATCTTAATTCCTAATTACAGGTATTATAGAGCTTTAAATTCTAGATTCTTTTGATTCCTCTCATGTCACCCACCCCTGCTGGAGGGACAACCAATTCAATACAGGCTTTGTAGGTGTGATTATACAGGATATCTTCATAGTGAACATATTGTGGCAGTGATCATATGTCTCTCCTTACTATCCCTCCCCCCTCTTGTTCTGTTCTCTACCCTGTCCCTGTCCCTGTACTGAAGTGTGTGCATCCAGCATCCCTCCCCCAGACCCTGCCCTCCCCTCCATCACCCCGCCTTTCATTCCCATGCTCCCCACTCTCTTGTGTGACATGATGCCCAGTTTAGAGTTTATGCCATTTCTTCCCTAAACCAGATTCAATGAGAGTAAATTAACATAAAGTTGTAAATGTTATCCCTTGCCTCTTCCACATGGGATGATTAAACCCATTTTGTCTCTCCCTGTCTCCTCTCATTCTAGTACACTCCCAACTCAGAATTTGCCTTTTAAAGTATCATCCCTTCATATTCACTTGATCCCATGCCCTCTATATACCCATACATACTCGTGCTCAGATATGTATTCATATGCATATATAGCTTCCTATATAGACATATGTGTAAGTATTCATATATATATATATATAT
>CM053601.1:115331227-115373072 GCA_028646575.1 Pseudocheirus occidentalis | reverse complement strand
ATTTTTGTGTTTTTTCATGTTAGAATCTAAACTTAGCCATTTGTATTGATCCCTCTTTAAATCAGAACCAATGAGAGTAACGATCATATGATGCTCATCCCCCTCCATCCTACCCCTCCACTCCAGTATGGTTTTTATGCCTCATCCTGTGGCACAATCTACCATCTTCTACCTCTACCTTTCCTCTTCTCCCCTTTCTTCCCCTAAACACGTTTTTTTTTAAATCTTCAGGTTAGTTCGTTTCGACCCACACCCTCTTTTTGTATACATCCCCTACAAGCGTCACAATATTTATACAAATTTCCGTATTGACAGGTATCTGCTTCTCATAAAGGAATGTAAACAGTTTGCTCTTATTGAGTTCTAAGTTATGTGCATGTGTGAGCATCTGTGCGTATATATGTGGGTGTGAGTGCTTGTTTTCCTTGATTACTTTTTTATGTCTTTCTTGCATCTTGTAAGTGGAGATCAAATTTTCCTTTACGATCAGGCTTTTTCATAAGGAAAGTCTGGAAGTCCTTTATTTCATTAAATGACCACCTCTTTGCCTGAAATAATATGGTCAGTCTTGCTGGGTAGTTGATCCTTGCTTGCAGTTCTAGCTCTTTTGCTTTACAAAAAATGGCATTCCATTTCCTCCAATCTTTTAATGTAGCAGCTGCCAAATCCTGTGTAATCCTGACTGTAGGTCCATGATATTTGAATTGCTTCATTTTGGCTGCATTCAGTATTTTCTCCTTGATTTTGTAGTTATGGAGTTTGGCTACAATATTTCTTGGAGTTTTCAATTTTGGATTTCTTTCAGGAGGAGATTGGTGGATTCTTTCAATAACCCTTTCTTCCTCTGATTCTAGGACCTCAGGACAGTTCTCTTTAACAGTCTCTTGGAGGAGGCTGTCCAGGATGTTTTTTCATGATGATTTTCTGGTAGGCTGATAATTCTTAGGTTATCTCTCCTGGACCTGTTTTCCAGGTCCATTGTTTTTCAAGTGAGATATTTTACACTTTCTTCCAATTTTTCAATCTTTATGTTTTGTTTGACTGACTCTTGTTGCATTATAGAGCCCTTAGCTTCAATTTGTCTGATTCTAATTTTTAGTGAGTTATTTTTCTCAGCTAGTTTTTGGAGTTCCTTATCCTTAATTTCATTTTTCCTTCTTAGGGAGGCATTTTCTCCAGTTAGATTTTGGACCCTCTGTTCTAGTACTCCAATTTTGCTTTTCAAAGATTTGATTTCTTCAGTGAGTTTTTTTTCCAGTTTGGGCATTGTAGATTTGAATTTATCTCCTACTTCTCTAATTTCATTTTAAAAATCTCTTTTGAGATCCTCCAAGAAGGCTTGGGACCAATTTGCTTTTACTTCTGTGGTCTCCAGTGTGGATACAGAGTCCCTGTTGCCTTGTGAATTTCTTTGTTCTTGCTCACTATAAAACAATTTGATGGTCGTGGACTTTGCAGTTTCCTTCTTCCCCATTGTGAGTGCCTCTGTTCTGGAATTTGGAGTGGATATCCAAGTCTGGGGTGCCAGAGTGTTAAGCTTCTCAGGTTGGGAGGTAGGGGCTTAGTATCTGTAAGCTCTGAGTATGTAGGCTGATGCCAGTACCAAGACTCTCAATAATTCCCCTGAGTTACCCTGAGGCTTACAGAGTAACTTGTTGGGGTCATGTGGTCTAGCTCTTTCGGGTTCCAGAGTCTGTGTCCCTGAGCTATGGCTCAAGCACGTTCAGAGTTGGCTACAGCTGAAGGCCTGAGGCAGAGCTGTTGTTTGCTAATTGGGCAGGTGGTGGTAAATTGGATTTTCTTGGTAGGGCTTACTGGCTTCATCCTACTGGGGTAAGATTCTGTACTGTCTTCTCCCTGCCCTCCTCAGCCCTGCCCCAGGCTCATGATGCTTCCCCTGGTTTAAGCTTTTAGTCTGATTAGAACATTTACTTCAGGACTTTTCTTGGTGTGGGAGGGTTTAAAGGAGTCACTAAACTTTATTCCTCCATCTTGGCTTCTGTATGGGCATATAAGTTTAAACATCAGATTGCCTCCACAGAACCTGCTACCCCTGTTATGGACCCCAAGTTTTTTCCTACCTTGTTCGATGATCCTATGTCCTCTGGTGAGATGGCTGGAAACCTCTCAGGCTGGGTGAGTCTGCTGGATGCCTGGCTGGAGCTTTTTCTCTCAGTCTGCTCTTCTCTGATCTCTGCTCCACACTGGCGTGGCTTCCTTGTGCTCAGCATTCTTTTTACCCCAACTTAAGTAGGCACTTTCTTGGCCTGGGAATCCGCCTTTCTCAGTCTCTCTGTGGGTTCTGTTGCTCTTGAATTCGTTCAGATTCACTTTTTAGCCTTTAGTGCTAGAATGGCTCTGGCTGTGGTGTGGCTTCTCCCCACTGCCCTGGGGCCAGGACGGGGTTTTTTGGGCTGGGCTGGCCTTGGCTCCAGTCCTGCTGTTTTGGGTCCCTCCTGCCAAACTCCCTTCAGCTTGAGATGTGTTTTCTGCAGTTCCTTGGATTTTGGAGCCCTAAAATTTGTTATTTTATGTGTATTTAATGTGGTCATGCAGGAGCTGCTGATCCTTGCTGCTTCTATGCCACCATCTTGGCTCCTCCCCTAGACCAATAATTTTTAAATTGTCTCTCCTGTATCTATTTTCCCGGTCAGTGGTTTTTTCAAGGAGATATTTCATGCTGTTTTTTTTTTTCATTCCTTTGTAACTGTTTATTAGTATCTTGGTTTCTGATAAAGTCTTTAGCTTCTACTTTCTCCACTCTCATTCTGAAGGAATTATTCTCTTCAGAATGCTTTTGAGATTCTTTTTCCATCTGGAAAATTCGACTTTTTAAGGCATTCTTCTTGTCATTAGCTTTGTGGACCTCTTTTGCCATTTGGGTTAATATATTTTTTAATGTGTTGTATTCTTCAATCAGGTTGTTGACTCTCTTTTCATTATTTTCTCGCATCATTCTCATTTCTCTTCCCAATTTTTCCTCCATGTCTCTTATGTGTTTTTCAAAGTCTTTTTTCAGCTGATATGTAGTTGTAGGCAATCTTTAAGTGTCTTGGAAGCATTTGGTTTGGGATTTCTGACTGTGTTGTCTTCCTCCCATTCCATGCTTTGATCCTTTTTGTCCACAAAAAAGGATTTTAGAGTTTTATGGCTGTTCTTATTTTGCTTCATTTTTCTCATGTTGTCCAGTCAATTAATTGGTTGGGTTTTTTTTTAGCTCTGTGAAACTCTGCTTCCAGGGGGGAAAGCTCTGCTCCAAATTGCTGGGGTTTTCCCAGCTGCTGGAGCTATTAGGGGGGTGTTGCAAGTCCCCACAGCTTTGGTTTGCTGAAAGCGCCCCCCAGGACCACCACCCAAGACCACGATCTGGATTCAGGCTGCTCAACGCAAGAGCACTTAGCCCTGATCAAATGACTCAGGCCCCCTGCGGAGTCCCCAGGCCAGGGTCTCTGAAGCAGCCCAGTGGTGGCCACCTCCAGTTACAGCAGTTCCCTTCCCCCACTGCTTCTTTGCCCTGGGGGAAGATTGGCAGAACTGCTTATCCTCCCCCAAATTAAGTTTTAAAGTTTCACTTTCACTGTCTGTCTCTAATCCTGGTGTGTTGGATGTGTGGTGCAGTAGATCTTCTCTGAAGTAGACTCATGCTGTGACTTGGGAGGCTTGGCTCCTCCTGGCCACCCTGGGTCTTGGCCTGGCTATGTTTCGGTTTTCGGCTCAGCTGGTCTCTCCCGCAGGCTTGCTGGATGAGCCCCCTTTTGCCGTGCTGCCCCTCTCCAGTCCCTGTTTTTTCATGCCTTGGTAGATGTGGAGGTGCTGGAGGCTGTAGATCTTCTCTCCTTAATACTGGCTTTGGCACGGCTTGGCTCCTTCCCACCACCCTGGGCCTGGCCGAGGTCTCGGCTTCAGGCTGGGCCTGCCTCAACTCCTGGCACATCATGATGAGCCTCTGCTGCCAAGCTGCCTTCAGCAAGAGATGTGATTTCTGTATTTTTGTGAGTCTGAGAGTCCTAGACTCTGTCTGGGGTCATATTTTATGTGTGTTTAGGGTGGTTGTATGGGAGGTGTGAAGCTTTGCTGCTTCTACGCCACCATTTTGGCTCCACCCATCTCCCCCTTTTCAATAGACTATAGTGAATTCCTATTGCCTCCAGGTTCAAATACAAAATGCTCTTTTTGGCATTCAAAATCGTTCCTAACATATCTACCATCTTCTACAGTTATAACCTTCTTATATCTTTAATTCTTCTTTTACCTTACATATTCTCCAGTCCAGTGAACTGGACCCATGACTGTTTTATGCACAAATCAGCTGTTCTTTTAGTTCCCAACATTTTACTTGTATGCCTCTCTTGTCAGGGATACTCTCTCTCTTCTGTTCTGACTAGTTATTCTTTGGTTTTCTTTAAGTTCCAACTAAAATCCTTCCTTCTACAAGAAGACTTCTCTACCCATCTTTCTCCAATCCTTTCCCTCCTTTAATTATTTCCTGTTAATCCATCATATAATTGTTTTGTATATATTTGCTTGCATATTATCTTTCCCACTCAATTGCAAGCTCCTTGAAATTGGGATTTTTTTTTTTTTGGTTCTTGTATCCCCAGCACTTAGCACAGTAATTGGCACCTAGGAGCTCATTAATAAGTATCTCTTTATTGCTTGGTTGATTGAGATAAATTCACGTTGAAAATGGTGTCAAAATAGCAGAACAAAAAGTAATGATCCAAATGGTATTGAATTGAGACAAAAGGCCTTGTACACTATATACCTGCCATCCTACTCCTATCTCCAAGTACAAGAGAAATGAATTGCTCTGGGATAATATTGTCACCATTGGCTGAGAAATATTTTGATCATAAAAAATACACCAGGAAATAAAGAGGATAAGTAGAACCAGTACATACACATCGGGTTCACAGTTAGCTATTATCCAGTTCCCTCAAGAGTTTGTGTAACGGAGAAAGCACAATAACCAGGGAATACTTCAGAGAAAGTCAGATTCTTTTTAAATTTTTTTTTAATTTTCAACATTCAGTTCCACAAGCTTTTGCATTTAAAATTTTCTCCACCTCTTTCTCCTACCTCTTCCACAAGATGGCATGGAATGCGATATAGTCTCTACATGTATATTAATGTTAAACATATTTTCACATTAGTCATGTTATAAAGAAGATTTAGAAACAATGGGATGAAAGAAGAAAGAAAAAACAAAACAAAGCAAAAAAAAGAAAGCAAATTGTAGGTTTCCATCTGCATTCAGACTCCATGGTTCTTTCTCTGGATGTGGATAACATTTTTCATTATGAGTTTTTTGAAATTGCCTTAGAAGATTGTATTTCTGAAAAGAATTAAGTCTATCAAAGTTAGTCATGCACAATATGACTGTAACTGGGTACAATGTTTTCCTGCTTATACTTTCATGTCTTTCAGATTTTTCAAGTCTTTCAGGTTTTCCTGAAGTCTGTCTGTTCATCATTTCTTATAGCACAATAGTATTCCTTTACATTTGTATACCACAACTTGTTTAGTCAGTCCCCAAATGATGAAAATCTCCTCAATTTCCAATAAAGATATGATTTTCAAGAGTTATAAATATCGTCTTCTCACATAGGAATGTAAACAATTTTCTCTCAGTGGATAATATGTTCTTTTTTTCCTTTCCTGTTTACCTTTTCTGTGCCTTTCTTGAGTCTTGTATTTGAAGATCAGATTTTCTGTTGAACTGTGTTCTTCTCACCAGGAAAGTCTGGAAGTTCCCTATTTCATTCAAAGACAATCTCCTCCCCTGAAAGATTATGTTGCATTCTGCTGGGTGCATTGTCATCCAAGTTCTTTTGCTTTATAGAATATCATATTCCAAGCCCTCCAATCTTTTAATGTAGAAGCTGCAAGGTCATGGATAATTCTGATATTCCATGATATTTGAATTGTCACCTGATTTGTTCCATGATATTTGAGTTGCTTCTTTCTGTATACTTGAAGTATTTTCTCCTTGATCTGCTAAATCTGGCATTTGGGTACAATATTACTTGGTGTTTTCAATTTGGGATCTCTTTCACGATGTGATCAGTGGATTCTTTTGAAGCCTATTTTACCCTCTAGTTCTAGAACTTCAAGGGGAGTTTTCTTTCATGACTTCTTGAAAGATGCTGTCCAGCTTCTTTTTTTGTACATGACTTTCAGGGAGACTGGTAATTCTTAAGTTATCTCTCCTGGATTTATTTTCCAGGTCAGTTATTTTTGTGATGAGTTATTTTAAGTTTCCATCTTTTTTTTTCATTCTTTTGATTGATTCTTGATGCCTCCTAGAGTCATTAGCTTGCATGTGACCAATTATAATTTTTAATTAATTGTTTTCTTCAGTCAACTTTCATGCCTACTTTTCCAGTTGGCCCATTTCTACATGTCAGGAGTTGTTTTCTTCAGGGCACATTTTTTTCCATTTTTCAATTGTATTTTAAGGTGTAATTTTCTTCAATGTATTTTTGAGTCTCCTTCAGCAGGCTGTTGATGTGTTTTTCATGATTTTCTTGCATCATTCTCATTTCTCTTCCCATTTTTTTCCTCTACTTCTCTTACTTGATTTTCAAAATCCTTCTTGACGTCCTCCATGGCTTGCAACGATTTCATGTTTTCCTTGGAGGCTTTTGATGCATGAGTTCTGACTTTGATGTCTTCCTCCTATTCCATACCTTGATCCTTTTTCTTCCAAAAAAGTATTCTATCATCTCTTTGTGCTTCCTCTGCTTGCTCATATTGGCAGCCAATTTCTTGACCTTCGAGCTTTTTGCCACAGTAGAACTCTGATTCTAGAATTATTTTGAAGATCCCGGAACTATTAGATGGGTGCCCTCTCTAACACCCCCATGCACTCTGTCTCACTGGTCACACACCCCAGACCACCACCCAAGATCGCAATCTGGATACAAGCAGGTCAAAGCAAGAATGATTACTCCCTGAATGGATTACTTGGTTCCCCTACAATCTGCAGGCCAGGAGTTCTGGAAGCAGCCACATGGCAGCAGCTGCAACCACCATGCCTCCTTGGCATCTCAACCTGGGGGTCACAGCAGGACCACACTCCCTCTGTTCAAACAAAGTTCCACACTGACCTTTTACTTTATCTTTGGCATTTGTGGATTGAGAAGTGTGGAAATTGTTACAGCTCTTGGTGATTGATTCTCATGCTGTCTGCTCTGTTTTTCACTGGTTGGAGCCATCCTGGGGCTAAAACCATTGCTCAGTTGGGACTATGCTTGGCTCCCAGTGTGCTGTGATTGATCCTTCCTGTCAGCCTGCTGTTCTTCCATCAGCAGGGGATTTGTTTTTCTCTGTCACTTTGTGGGTTCTGTATCTCTAAAATTTGTTTAGAGTCATTTTTTACATCTATTGGAGTAGGTGGATGAAGGATCCACACATAAGTACTGTTCATACTCCTCCATCTTGGCTCTACCTGCCACCCCAATAAATGTGGTTTGTGTCTGTCAATTGTATTTTAAAGGACTTGTTCAATTTTTTTTCCTGCCTCTCTCATTTGACTTTTCAAATCCTTCTTGAATATTTCCAAAGTGCTTTTTCAGACTTGAAGCCAGTTCATGTTGTCCTTTAAGGTTTCAGATAAGGGTATATTGACAGTGTTCTTCTCTCTTGAATTTATGTTTTGGCTTCTAAATTTGGTCTCTGCTTCTCTGGTCCAGGGGACCAGAAGTCCCAGACTTCTTCTGCTGGGAACTTCCAGCCTGGTTATTAGTTTTGTAAGCTGGGATCTCAGATGCTGGCAGATAGAGGTTGTAGTGGTCTGGTAGTTTACCTGGTGCTGAGCTGGAGCTGGTGGTGGTGGCTGGTGTGTGTCTGGTATTGGCGCTTACCTGCTTCTCTACCCTGGCACTCAGGATCTCCCACTGGTTAACTAAGGTGGGGCATGCCAGTGACTTTCTGGGATGCCTCCCCTCCTGTACAGGTCCCCTTTGGGCTCAGCAAGAGAGACCTTTCCTGTTAATTCCTCCAGCCTCCCAAGCTAAAATACTGTTGTACCCCATGTTTTTGCTGTCTCTATTATTTCCAGATTTTTCCTGGGGCAATATTCTCTGTATTTTTCATGATCCATAAGGGAGGATGAGAGCAACTTACTGCTCATCTACCATTTTGGCCCCCAAGAAGTTGAAATGGGTGACTTTTAAATATTATGTCTGTGAATTGAAAGCCCCAGGAGCAGCCACCACTGCCACCACTTCTGCTGCAGATTCAGTCATTCCCAAGGCCTGCTTCTGATTTCCTGATGCTAGGGCTGTTTTGGCACAACCTGTGCAGAACTGTCCTTCTCTCTAACCCAGTTGTAACTTATGTTTACCTGCTAAGTTTTCTCTGGCACCTGTGGACTGAGAAGTCTAGAAGCCACCTTTGCTGCAGTGATTCAGTCTGCTGAGATCTGCTGTGGGTTTGCTATGGCTTCATCTGTGTTAACATAGCCTACAGCCCAGATGGCGCTCCTCCCCCGGGTCTGTGCAACAGACCCTCCCAATCAACCTTCCAGGTTGTTTTGGACTGGAAATCTGCCTCACTCTATCTCTTTGTGGATTCTTCCACTCCATAATTTGCTCAGAGCCACTTTTTAGAGGATTTTGAAAGGTTTAGGGGTGGTCTCAGGCAAGTCCCTGCTTTCACTCTTTCATCTTGGCTCAGCCTATAGGAATTCAGACTCTTAAGGAAGTTCAGAGACAAAATTGGAGGGAAATTAAAAAAATAGATTATTTCTCTTATAATCAAAGGAAAGAAACATTTTGAAAGTCAAAGTAATGATGACAGCTAGGTGGCGCAGTGAAGAAATCACTGGCCCTGGTTTCAGGAGGAGCTGAGTTCAAATTTAACCTCAGACATGTAGCACTTACTAGCTGTGTGACGTTTGACAAGTCACTTAACCCCAATTGCCCTGCCTTCCCCCTCCAAAAAGATTCCAAAAAAGTCAAAGTAATCTTTACCACATGAACAATAAATGCACAGAAAATAAAAAGTCCATGAAAAATAAGGCTTTAAATGCTTCAAAATAAAGAACAGAAAGAAGTTTGGAAAATGTTGGGACTATCATGTTATATTTAGTTTATATATATATATATATATATTTAAAAACAAGTTTCATGTAATAGATTCAAAGTTCTATATGGTATCATTTTTCCTCTCTTTTTATATATGAAAGTATTCTTGTTTGTCAAATTCATAAAAATAAAAGAAATATTTTAAGTAAAAAAAGTAAAACCAAAAAACAAAAATATTTTAAAATGTCTGTGATTTTTATCCTAGTTACTTCTTACTTCACCAATGGAAATGATAGTTCCTACTCACTTTAGCATTTAGAATAGTGTCTCTAAAAATGCAGGCAATTAAGATATTTATTGATTGATTTAGTAAATGGTCTTTATTGATTGCTATGGAAAAATATTATATGGGGACAGCTAGGTGGCACAGTGAATAGGGCAAGGAGTCAGGAGGACCTGAGTTCAAATCCATCCTCAGACACT
This sequence comes from Pseudocheirus occidentalis, assembly GCA_028646575.1. NCBI lineage: Eukaryota > Metazoa > Chordata > Mammalia > Diprotodontia > Pseudocheiridae > Pseudocheirus > Pseudocheirus occidentalis. Next base: position 115,363,560 of record CM053601.1, on the reverse strand, counting down.
TGACACACTTACTAGCTGTGTGACTTTGGGCAAGAAACTTAACCCCAATTGCCCTCCAAAAAAAGACAACATACATACATACATACATACATACATACATACACACATACATATATATCACCTGCCCCAGGATTACCTTTTGGTTTTCAACTCCTATCTAGGCCTAGACTCACAGATTTCCACTTTGATAGGAATTGTAAAATGGTACAATCATAACTACAATACAGTGCCGCCATTACACGAATATGAGGAATTTTGGGAAAAAAAGAAAAGAAAATGTGAATGGAGGGTCATTGATCAAAATAATTTTATTAAATGCCAGTTTTGAACCAGTTACTATGTTAGATCCCAGAAATGACAAATTGCTTTCCTCCCACCCATCCAAATGTGTCTGTGTATGCATATATATTCACATACCAATCCCTACACTGTAGAACCTTCCACCATATTCAAACAGTATTACAGATTTAGAAGTAGTAGGGACAATATAGGTCATCTAATACAGCTCTGTCATTTTGGAAATGAGGAAACTAAACTCAAGAGCTATTCAATGACTTCAGCCTGATCACACAGGTAATAACAAGGATGGGTTTGCTCTTAAGTCCTATAGCAGAAGGAAGCCAAGACAGATTGTTAATTTTATGCTATTATTCAGAAAGGTGAAGTTTAGACAGTGTCTTGGTCATTATTGAATTATGTTTTTACTTGACTTGTTTTAACATATCGTACTGACAATAAATACCTTGTACGTAAATGTAGTATGACTTCAGTTCAAATGTGTTATTTTAGCCCTCCAGCAGACTATTGTATTCCCCAACCCCTTCTAATTTTCTGGATTTCCCATCATTTGAGACATCCTTAGGTTCAGTATGTGAGGTAGATAAAATATTTTCAATTCTTCAAATATCTAAGCAGGAAACCCTTTACTGATATGGATTAATTATTTCACCTTGCATAATTCATGAAAGAATCAGCTAGAAACCTGAATATCTGTAAATTTAGCTAGACTGGTCCTCAGATGACAGTTCATTGGTTGGCATGCACTAGAAAAATTTCTAGCTTTTTGAACATAAAGGGTTTTTATTTCAATATCTCTGGTCTTGTATTTCACTACAAAAGCTGTGATGAACTATAGGAAGAACATTAATCTCAACTAGAAAGACAGTAAACACAATTCAGTAAGGAGCAACAATATAGGGGGGGGGGAGGAGGAAGGTCAGTCTAACCACTCCAAGTGTTTGTGCATTTCAGTACTAACATGTTTGCCACATTAGGAATTAGGAAGAGGGAATTCAATCCTTTAATTCTCTCAACTGGGATTTTGTGTTCAGATTCATCCAGATGTCAAGTTAAAATTTAAGGTGCTTAGAATAATGTCATGAATTATATAGTCAAAAACTTTAGAATTCACTAAATTCAACGAATATTTAGTATTTATTGCTCATGAGGCACTATTGTAGGGAAGAAAAAATAAGAAAAATATTAAGCAAATAATAAAAAATTAGAAAAAAATTAAGCCATTGTTTTCTTCATACAATCTAAAGTTGTCAGAAAAAAATTCTACTTTTTTGAGAACCCTTGAAAATGAACTATTTTTATCATTCTTGGTAAGGAAAAAAATATCCAAACATTTCCCCCAAAGGGTGATTTGTCTTAAGCAACATAAATAATGTCTTCTTTAAGCAAATGTAGGGTTTGTGTTGGGAGAGTTGTGGTAGGACTCAATAAGGCAAAGTTTCACTATCATATTGACTGACTTGAAAAATGTCTCTATGGGTAAGATCTCAAGCATCTCAGATTGTTTCCTTAAAAGATTATATTTCAAATACACACACACATACACACGTGTGTGTATATGTATATGTATGTATATGTAAATACATATACATATATATACATACACACACATGAAATTTTATCTTCAACTTCATCTATCAAAGCCTTGTTCTTAGTATCTCTAATCAACATATTGCTTTAACTCTAGATGACACCAATGTCTAGTTTATTCCAATATTGTTGTTACTACTCAACCTTGTTTGGCTTCTATGTCTTTCTCTGAGACCAATTCATGTATTTTATGAGGCTGTAGATGTAGTAGTTTTGAATATGTTTTCTTCTGAATTTGTGTTTTGATCTTCCCTGTCAACATAGTAACTTTCTATAGTAAGAATCTTTTTCTGCTGTTTTCTCATTTTCCCAATCTATTTCTTGACTTTTAACTTCATGCTAAAGTAAGGTTCTGCTTCCAGAGTGGAGGAGGGTTGTTGTAGGTTGTTCGTTTTTTTTTTTATTTTAGCTGCTATCTTCAGAGATAATTCTGGATCCCTCTTAGTTTTTGATTCTTCCAAGGGGATATGATCTAGAGCAGCAGTTCTCAACCTGTGGGTTATGTTCAATTTATAACAATGAAAATACATCCTGCATATCAGATATTTACATTAAAATGCATAAAAGTAGCAAAATTATAGTTAGGAAGTACCAATGAAAATAATTTTATGGTTGGGGGGTCACCACAACATGAGGAACTGTATTAAAGAGTCACAGAATTAGAAGGTTGGGAACGACTGAAGAGAAATGTGTTTTTTTCAATCACCTGTCTTGTTCTCTGCTCTGTGCATGACCAAAAGTACTCTTTTCTACTCAGGAATTATGGCCAGGGTTCCCACTGCCTTGTAACCATAAACTCTGGTGTGCTAGTGTTCCTTCTTACCCTGTGTCTAAGACCCAGAAATATTACCCAAATTCAGGTATGGATAATGCAACAGAGTCATTCACTCTGAACTAGCAAAAGGGCTTTTTAAATCTCATGACAAATTTTCTGACCCCCATTCTATTTGTGGGCTGAGAGCTCTGGAAATTACTGCAGTTGATTCAGCTGCCCAAAGGTCTTCTGCTGACTTGCTGAGGTGTGGCCTCCTACTACCTCTTTAGGATGTTACCTTCACTGGGCTATAGAACACTGACCCTTGTGCAATAGAACTTTCCTGACAACCTTGTTTTAAGTTTTAAAATTTCTTTTAATCCATTCTTTTGTAGGTTGTACCACTCATGAATTCATTTTGAATAATTATTTAAAGTTGTTTGGAGGTAAATTTGGGAGAGCTCAAACAAGTCCCTGACTCTTTACCACCATCTTGGCTCTGCCCCCAAATTCTACTTTTTAGAATTTAATTTTGTCTGTGAAATTTTGTACCATTGACTATTTCTCTATTGTAATGTGACATTTTCTTCAGTACTTTGTGCCTTTTTTACTATATTTTTTTCATATTTTAAAGCTTTTTTCTCATTTATTTCCCTAAGTATTTTTCTCTAACATTCTGAATTTGAAAATAGTATTTTAAATCTATTGTAGGAATTTTTGTTGCACTTGTGCTCAGTTCACATTTTTTTCCTCTTTGAGGCTTTGTTTGTAGCTGTTTTGAAGTTGTCTTCTGACTTTGTTTCCTGATCTCCCCTTTCATCATAAAAGCCTTAAAATAAATTATTGTTCACCTTAACTTTCTTTCTTTTCAAAATTTTAATGTCCAAGTTCTCACCTCTGCCCATTGAGTAGGCAAGTAATATATCAAGTTTTTCAAATTTATTTCCATATTAGCAATATTAAAAACAACAACAACAAATAAAATAGAGTGAGGCACTTGTACTTCAATTTGCACTTAGAATTCCTCAGTTCTCTCTGTGGAGGTGGGTAGCATTTTTTGAAATTCACTTAGACCACTGTTTTTTTTTATCAAAGTAGCCAAATTTTTAATCATTAAAAGATTACTGTTCTTACATAGTATGGTCTCTCAATTCTTCTCAATTCACTTTGTATCAGTTTATATAGGTCTTCCATGTATTGTATTGCCTTGTTTCATAAAACCACCCCACTCATGATTGCTCTTGTTTTTTTTTCTAGTTTATCAAGTCACCTTAACTGTCATTTCTTAAAATTTCAGTTCATTATTTATTTTTATCATCTTAACATATTTTAACATTAATTACTTTATAAAAAATTAGTTACATATTCTCTTGCACCCTCCTCCTCCATTCCTTACCCACCGAGAACACAAGTAAAATAAGATTATTCATGCATGTAAAATCTTGCAAAATATATTTCCATATTACCTATATTATAAAAAAGCAAGGAAAATAAACATCAAAACTATATATTTCAATATAAACTCAGTGTTCAGTAATTCTTTCTCTGGAGGCAGATAGCATGATTCCATCAGAAGTCCTATTGGATTGTTTTGTATTATTATATTGATCAGAGTAGCCAAGTCTTTCACAGTTTATCAACCTTACAACATTGCTATTACTTTGCACAATGATGTCTCCCTTCCTCACATTTCATTTTATTTAAATTCATATGGGACATGCGTTTTCCCTCATAAAAACACTCTACCTTGTTATTTCTTATACAATAGTACTCCATAACAATCATATACCACAACTTGTTTACCTCTTCCTTAACTGATGAGCATTCCCTCAATGTCCTATTCTTTACACCAACAAAATAATGCTTTTTGTACATAAAAGTGATTTTTGTTTTTCTCTGATATCTTTTGGTTACAGACTTACTACTGATATTGCTTAGTAAAAATAGTATGCAGGGTTTTATTGTCCATCAACGATGGTTTTAAGCATCTTCTAAACTGTTATCCAGAATGATTGGATTAGCTCACAACTTCATCAACAGTTTATTAATGTACCTGTTTTTCTCTCAACCCCTCCAGCATTTGTCCATTTCTGAAAAGTATGAGTAGGTACCTCAGAATCCTTTTAATTTTAATTTCTCTAATCATTACTTATTTAGAGCATTTTTTCATGTGATTATAAATAGCTTTAAATATTTTTCTTCTGAGAACTACACGTTCATATCCTTTAACCATTTATCAATTGAGAAATGACTATTATTTTTATACATTTGAATCAGTTACTTATAAATTTGAAAAATGAGAACTTTGTCAGAAAAATTTTCTATACAATTATTTGATATTACTTCACTGTGTATGCAACCTTTTAGCAAAAATATGATTTTCCTCTAGTTTCTGTTTTAATTAGAACTATTTTTGACTTTTCTTTGTCTGAGATCATGATTATGACTTCTGCCTTTTTTTAAATTCAGGTGGACTATAATAGATTCTAATCCAGCCCTTTATATTAACTTTATTCATCTTTTCATTTCAAGTGTATGTCTTGTAAACCACACATTGTTGGATTCAAGTTTCTAATCCATTTTTTGTTGGCTTCCATTTTATGGATTACTTCTTTCCATTCCCACTCACAGTTACATTTACTAACCATGTATTTCCCTCCATCCTATTTTTTTAATGCTTATCCTTCCCTCTCTCTTTTAATCCTGCCCTTTCTCAAAAGTTTATTTCTGACCATTGCCTCCCTTAATCTGACCTTCCTTTTATTAGCCCGCAATATATTATTTCCTTCCCCTATTGTTTCCCTATTGAATCAGATAGATTTATATTTCTAACTGAGCATGTGCATATACATATGTATATGTGCATGTGTTTGTATACATATATGCATACTTATATGCACATATATGTATATTGTGTTTACTGTGTAGATGCATATACATATATGTGAACACTGACATACTCTCTCTTTCCTCTTTGAAAGAAATCTAATGAGATAAGATTCAAGCATTGCCCATGAGACCTCTTCCATTATTTCTTTCACTTAAAAGTTCTTCCTTGAATGCATTTTATGTGAGAAAAATGTCCAAATTCCATCTCACCTTGTGTATCGACTATCTAAGGCTTTTATTTTTAGACCATCCCATTATAATCAGTTCTAACTACCCTGAAAATAAATAATTTCTTAAGAATTACAAGTATCATCTTCCAATATTGGAATGCAAACAGTTTAAATGTATTAAGTTCATTGAGATTTTGTTTTCATATTTACCTTTGTGTGTGTGTGTTTCTCTTGAATTTCAGTTTTTTTATTCATGTCTATGATTTTAATTGGGGATGTGTCAAAATTTATTTCATTACAAATTCATGTTTTTTCTCGGAAAAAACAAAACAACTCTATTTTCCTGGTTATTCTAGGCTATACTCTTAGCTCTTTTGCCCTAGTGCTTTAACGTGCAAGCTGCTAAATTCTGTGTAATCCCGACCATGGTTCCATGATATTTGACCTCTTTTCTGACAGCTCGCAATTTTTTTATCCTTGGCAGCTATGGAATTAGCTATAATCTTCCTGTGAGTTTTCATTTTGCTATCTCTTTTAGAAGGTAATCACTAGAATCTTTCAATTTCTGTCTTACCCTCTGTATCTGAGAAATTAGGTCATTTTTCATTTATAATTTCTTGAAGCATGTTGTCTAGGTTCTCTTTTTTATTAAGGCTTTCTGGTAGCCCAGTAATTCCCAATTAATAAATATATTTCCCAGATGATTTGATATTTTTATAACATATTTCTCATGTTTTTCATACTTTTTCATTCTTTTGACTTTTATTGTTTCTTGAAGTCTCAAAGTATCATTAGCTTCCAGTTCTCCAATTCCAATTTTTAAGTGATTATTTTCTTCATATAGCTTTTTTGCTTCTTTCCATTATACAAATTCTTGTTTTTAAGGTTATATTTTCTTCAGTATTTTCCCTTCTTTTATCAAGCTGTTTTTTCATAATTTCCTTGAATCATTCTCATTTCTTTCTCTCTTTTTTCCTCTACCAACTTTTCTGTCTATTTTTACATTTTCTTGAATTTCTTATTGGATCCAATTAACATTTGTCTCTGAGGCTTCCTTGTAGTTATTTTTCATTGTTGTATTCATTTTTTTTATCTTGGTCTTCTCTGATGACATAGTGGCATCTTATGTTCAAGTTCTTTTGTTGTTGTTAGCATTTATTCATTTTTCCAATTCATTTCTTAACCTTGAACTTCACATCAAAGTTGGGTTTTCCTCACCTGGGAGGGTAGTGAGGCACTATCCCAAGCTTTAGCTACTTTTTATCCTACTGTTACCAGAGCTAGTTCCAGGTGTCTTCAAGTTTTTGGTGCCTCTAAATTGGTTTGTTGTAGGTAGAGATATTGTCATTGCTTTCCTGTTCTGTACTCTGGTCTTACCTAGGAAGGTCCCTTGCTTCCCTGCAGCCCAAATCCTAGCACTCCTCTTAGCCCTGGAACTGTTGCCAGGTCTCTTGTTCTCTTGCAACCAAAAGTGTTAGTACTCCTCTCTGCACTGGAACGGCAACCCAGATCTGCATATGGACAATAGAGCTGCCAACCAATGCCAATTGCCCAAAGCCAGAAAAGAGTCACCTGTAATCTCTTTCTAAACAGTGGTCCAAATTTATTATTGTTACTTTCAAAGCCAACATTGCTTTTTTGCCACTGCTGTGTGGATATTATCTGGACAGGCTTCCATCACAATGTCACAGATCTCTCTTGCTGAATTATTAAGTTGTCTTTGTCTGGAAAATATCTCACCCTAACCTTTTGTTAGCTTTTCAATTATAAATTTTTATTTGAGTAGCTTTTTTAATATGGGGGGGGGAGGGAGGATTGGAATAAATCAGCTATGTTGACTCCTGTACTCTACTATCTTGCCTCCCATAGTATCTTTTTATATTTAGATTCATTTTGTTGTTGTTGTTTTCTCATTTTCCCAGACTGCTTTTTGACTTTGAAAATTACATTAAAGTGCATCTCTGATACTGTTTTTCAGGGGACTGGGGGATCTATCTCAATCTTTAGCTGTTTTTTTTCATTGCTGCTTTCAAAGCTAGTTCTAGATGTTTAGAAGCTTTTTGGTGTTTCCAAGGTGGTATTTTCTTGGGAGAGCTGTGGTCTCTGCTCTATTGGTCTGATCTCTGGTCCTTAACCATGATGCCCCCCCCATCCCTCACATTCACAGCTACTAATTTTCTTTATGACTTTTGTTCCCTCAGGATCACAAATGATAATGTTACTGTAATCAAAATAAAAAAAAACACAACATCTATCCTCTTCAGTCTACAATTTTGACCCAAAAGCAGATATACAAATGGAGTTACCTAATAGTGCCTAGTCAGGTATGAGTGCTTCCACAGAAGTTGCCAAAAATGTCTTTTTAACAATTTTCTCTATCTTCCTACTCTTTCTGCCTTAAAAGCTCATGGAGCTGTAGCTACTGCTCTGTTTGTGGTCTGGGCCAGCTCCCACTTCAGTGTCATAGACTTCTTCTGACCTCCTAAATTATCAGGTTAGAAAATTTTTCACCCTAAACTTCTGTTGGCTCTAAGGTTCCAGAATTTTACTTGAGGCATTACTTTAAAGTTGGGGAATGTTGAGAGAGTTTGCAGTCATTCCTCTACTTCATGATCTTGGCTTTACCCTCAATTTGCCCTGAATATCAATTTTCTTTTTTTTGTATTTTAATTTTTTATTCATTTTAAACTTAAATAAAAAAAACTGAAAAATATCTCATATACACAGGAGAATATAAAGAGAGGATAAAATATAAAACCATGAATGTGTGTGTGTATGTGTGTGTGTGTGTGTGTGTGTAACCAATTGGGAAATGACTCATGTTTTTATAAATTTAACAAAGTAGGAAGAAGAGCAAAGATGACAGAGTAAAGGCAGCACCTTACCTTTAAATAATGACTCTAAGCAAACTGATAAAACCCACAAAAAGATGTAGTGAAACAATTTTTCAGCCCAAGACAACTTAGACAGTCATCAGGAGAGTTTGTCACACCACAGTGAGATGGGGACACAGTCCAGCATAGGAGTCACCAAAATAGAACTACCCCAGAAAATCAGGAGAAGGCCTTGGGGCAACTAAATCAGAGTCAACAGTGTCAGTTTCCAGACCTATCAGACCAAAGAAGGTCAAAGGTTTGTATAGACGGTCAGAAGTATATTTACAGGTCCCTTTGCTGGCACCAGGGGCAGGACTCTGTCATATTATCTACACTTGGATCTGGGTCACAGTCCTGAGTCTTATTCCAAGTGTGAGGAGGGGCACTAGTAGAACAGAGCTTGTGGCCACACAGGACCAGGGAAGCTGGTTACAGTTTCCAAAATGAAAAAGAGTATTTATGATCTCACACAAATGAGTGCACAGTACAAGAAAGTAGCAAACACATCTCTCCCTAGATCATACCACTTTGCAAAAAAGAAAACCTTTCAGGTAATAAAAAAATACCTCTGAAAAAAATGTGCAAAAAAAACACCCTAAAGCTTGGAACAGTGCCCCCTCCACTGGTGAAGCAGAGCCCCACATTACCACAGAGTTAAAAGTCCAGAAATAGGTTGGAAAATAAGCAAACAAGAGAAAAAAATTCTGACCTCACAAAGTTACTAGTGACAAAGAAGTTCAATACACACCCTTAGAAAACAACAAAGGTAAAATACCTGCATCCAAAGACTCAAAGAAAACTATGACTTGCTCTCAAGTCATTGAAGTCCTCAGAAATGACATTTGAAATCAAGTAAAAGAAGTAGAGGAAAAATTGGGAAGAGAAATAAGAGTGCTGCAAGAAAGTCATGAAAAAAATAATCAGTTTAGCAAAGGAGGGGCCAAAAAATACTGAAGAAAATAAAACCTTAAAAAACCAGAATAGTCAAAATGGTAAAAGAGGCACAAAAATCCAATGAAGAGGAAAATGCACTGAAAAGAAGAATTTGCCAAATAGAAAAAAAAGATACACACAAATTCACTAAAGAGAAGAACTCCTTAAATCATAAAATCAGCCAAATGGAAAAGGAGGTACAAAAGTTCACTGATCAAAATAAGTCTTTAAAATTATGATTGGGCAAGTGGAAGCTAATGCCCCTACAAGGAATTGAGAAACAATAAACAAAATCAAAAGCATGAAAAAAGAAGAAAATATGAAATATCTCAATGGAAAAACAACAGACATGGGAAATAGATGCAGTGAATATTATTTAATAATTATTGCACTATATTAAAGCCATGATAAAATAAATGATCCTAGTTATTATCTTTCAAGAAATTATGAAGAAAAACTTCCATGATATCTTAGAAGTATAAGGTAAAATAGAAATGGAAATAATTCACCAATCATCTCTTCAAAGAGATTCAAAAACTGAAAGCTCCCAGGAATATTATAGCCAAATTCCAGACATGAGTTTAGACATTTGCTATCCTGGTCAGGACAACACAAGATTAATCTGTTTTTCTCATTAAAGTATTGGAGGGCTTGGAATATGATATTATAGACTTAAAAACAAGCTAGGACTACAACCAAGAATCATCTCTCCAGAAAAACTGATCATAATCCATTGGAGGGAAAACAGGGCATTCATTGAAATAGAGTGCTTTAAACATTCCTGATGAAGAGGCCAGAAATGAATAGAAAAATCTGACTTTCAAATAAAGTTGCAAAAGAAGAATAAAAAAGTAAACAGGAAAAAAGAAATAACAAGGGATTTGATAAGTTCAAATGTTTATATCCCTACATGGGAAAAATCATGTTTATAACTCCTAAAATATTTCTCATCATTAGGACTGTTAGAAGTATATATATGGGCAGAAAGAAGACGTGTGAGTTGAATGTGTAATGATATGATTATCAAAAAAAACACATAAGGGATACAAAAGAAGAATGCACTGGGAGAAGGGGAAAGGGAGAAGTAGAATAAGGTAAATAGCTGACATAAAAGAATCCTGAAAGAGATTTTATAGTGGAGAGGAAAATGGAGGAAGCAAGGAGGGGAGTGCATGAACCTTATTCTCATCATAACTGGCTCAGAGTGAATAATACACTTAATCATTTTGGGCATAGAAATTTATCTTACCTTATAGGAATGTATGAAAGGAAGAAGGGATGGAGGGAGCTGATGGAAGAGAGGTCAATTTGGGGGAGGTAAAAGTCAGAAGCAAAGTCCATTTTTGAGAATGGACAGGATAGTAGGAGAGAAAATAGGAAAAACAGGATGGGGGGGATACATAATTGATAATCATTACTTCGAAAAAAGTACATTGAGTTTCTCTTATAAAGACTTCATCTCTCAAACATTTAGAAAATAGAGTCAAATGTATAGAAATAAGACTCAGTCTTTAATTGATAGATGGTCAAATGATATGAATAGGTAGCTTAAGACCAAAAAAAGCTTTCTATAGTCAATAAAAAACCCTCTTCATCACTAATAATGAAAGAAATGCAAATTAAAACAACTCTGAGCTACTACCTCGTACCTGTCAAATTGGGTAATATTATAGAAAAATAAAATGACAAACTTTGGAGGGGATGTAGGAAAAGTAAATCACTAATGTACCATTGGTGAAATTATACACTGATTTAACCATTCTTGAGAACAATTTGGAATTATGGCCAAAAGGCTATAAAGCTACGCATTCCTTTTAATCAAGTAATACCAAGACTAAACCTGTACCCAAGAAGATAATAAATAAAAGGAAAGGACCTCTGTGTACAAAAATATTGAGAGTAGTTCTTTTAGTGGTGGCAAGGAACTGGAAATTAGTGGATATCCATCAACTGGGAAATGTCTCAACAAGTTTTTCAGTGCTATTGTGATGGAATAGTATTGTGCTTGAAGAAAGTATGACTGGGATGCTCTCAGAAAAAATACATAGAAAAATTTACATGAATTAATAAAAATCAAAATGATCAGACCCAGGATAACATTGTACACAGTAACAGCAATATTGCATTGTGATCTACTATGAATAGTTTAGCTAATCTCAGCAATGAGATAATCCAAGACAATTGTATAGTATTCACGATGCTGCTCATTTCTAGAGAAAGTACTGGTTTAGCCAGAATGCAGATCAAAGATTTTTTTCTTTATTTTTCTTGTTTTTTGTTTGTTTGTTTGTTTTTTAGTTATTCATGGAATGACCTACATGGTAAGTGACACCACGGTACATGGGATGTGGGACACGTTTTACATGCTTATTCATGTATAACCTGTTTCTAAATGTTTGCCTTGTCAATGGAGGAGGGAGAGATGGGAGAATTTACAACTCAAAAGTAGAAAAAATTGTTTTACATGTATTTGGTGAAAATATTATATATTGAATAAATATGGAAATTTAAAGATAAATAAATTTGACAGTTCTTAATTTGGACACACACCTTTTTAGATGCCCCAGCCATTTTTAGCAAATAATGAATTCTTATCCCCCAAACTTAAGTCTTCACATTATTAAACAGAAAGTTACAATAATCCTTTACTCTTCACTGATCAATCTTCATATTTTCATATGGTACCAGATAGTTTTCATATTGACTACATTGTATCATAGTTAAAGATCTGGTAATAATGAAATTTTTCCTTAGTTTAAAATTTTTAACATTGAAATTTTTTCATGAGTTTCTTTGAAATTCATGACCCTTTGTTCCTCCAAAAGATCCCTATCATAATTTTTCTAACTTTTTTTAGTAACTTATTGAGATGGCATTAAATAATTCATATGAACTAGTCATTATTTAATATTTACTTTGCCTACCCATGAACAATTTATATTTTGTCAGTTATGTAAATCTCTTTTCTGTTTAAATAGCATTGTATAATTATGTTAATATAGTTCCTGTGTCTCTGTTGGCAGGTGTACTCTTAGATATGTTTTACTGTCTACAGTTATATCAAATGTGGTATCTCTTGCTATCTCTTATTGCAGGATTTTGTTTGCAAGTCATAAAAAGGCTTATGATTTATGTGATTTTTTACATCCTACTATTTTATTCAAATAGCTTTTTAATTATATATTTAGGATTTTCAAAATATATCATCATATTACCTGCAAAAAGAAATAGTTTATTACTTAATTTTCACATTCTAATTCCTTCTATTTATTTTTCTTCTCATTGTAATTGCCGGCATTTCTAAAACAACATTGAATAATATTGGTGATACAAAATGTAGTTTCCCCATTTGTTTCTTTCAATTATATCTATCTAACTTTGTCTGTCTTAAATCATTATTTCTACCCCCGGCTTTTTTTACATCAGCTGAATCATAACAAATTCTACTCCAACCCTTATTTTAATTCAGACTGTGTTTCATTCTTAAAATTATGTTTCTTGGAAGCAAAATATTTTCAAATTCATGTTTTTATTCATTCTGCTATTCATTTCCATTTTATTAATAAATTCATCCCTTTCACATTCAAAGTTGTAATTACTAGTTGTGTATTTCCCTCCACACTGTTTTCAACACTATCTTTCTTTCTCTATTTACCCTATTCTTCCTCACACATCTAATTAACTTCTAACCACTCTATTCCTTTTCTATTCCTCAATCTACTCTCTCTTCTAAGAGTTCTTCCTTCTTCCTCTCCCTCAACCTCCTAATACTTAATTTATATACCTTTCTAAAAGCCCCTCCCTTATTATATTCAACAACCTTCTTATTTCTTTCTAAATTTAAGACTTTTTAAAAACATTATAGAAATATACATTGTTTCCTCTTTTATTCATTTCTGATAAGACTAAGGTTGCATCACTTCTATCCCTCCACTCCCATTTGTTTCTTCTCTATCAGTTCTTCCTTTCTACCTCTCTTCTATATTCTACTTCCATTTTACCTCTCCCTAACCAGTTTTATATTTTAGATCACCCACTTTATAGGTAATGATGACAGTCTTAAGAGTGTTGCTAACAATTTCACATATAATAAGTAAATGGAAGTGGCTACATGGTGCAGTAAATAGAGCACTGGCCCTGGATTCAAGAGGACTTGAGTTCAAATCCAGCCTCAGACACTTAACAATTACTTGCCATGTGATCTTGGGCAAGTAATTTAACCCCAATTGCTCTGTCTTCCCCCCTCCAAAACACAAACAAAAACAAAACAAAAGTAAGTGGTTGGACCTTATTGAGCCCCCTATAATAGGTTTTCAGTATTTACCTTATGTTTCTCCTGTGTCCTATATGTGTTTTTCCATTAAATTCTTCTCTCTCTCTCTCTCTCTCTCTCTCTCTCTCTCTCTCTCTCTCTCTCTCTCTCTCTCTTTCTCTCTCTCTCTTTTAAAAACACCTGGAAGTCTTTCAGTTCATTCAATGTCTGTCTGTTTTTAAGATTATACTCAGGGACTGAGTCAATATGGAGGTGCAGAAGCAGCAAAACTTTGCAGCTCCCCTTATAACCACCTCAAACACCTATAACATGAATCTAAACAAATTTTAGGTCTCCAGAACCCACAAAAATTACAAAAAATCGCACTGAATGCAGCCTCAAAGCAGACGCAAAGGGTTTATTGCAGTGTACTGGGAGCCCAGATCAGCACCACATGAACCAGAGGCTTGGCTGTGGGGTAGATAAAACAAGCCATGGCTGGAGCTTTCAGGAGAGCAAATCACTGTCAGCTGTGGCTTTTTCCAGAACTACCAACCTATAAGAAACAAGGAGTAAGTGAAAGGTCAGTGGAACTTGGCTAAATTCAGGAGACACGGTCCAGGTGACCGCCTCCAGAGCTAGAAGGAATCTGAAGCAGCTGCCCTGCTGCCACCTCCACATGGCTCCTTCAAAAGCTCCTGGCCTGCAGGTAGCAGGGTGGCCAAGCGACCTTTCTGAGGATAAGTGCCATTGCCTAGAGCTGCCTGATTTGGGATCAGGGAATTGGGTGATGGTCTTGAGCTGCATTTTCACTGATCCAAAGCAGGGCTGCACAAATGATGGCCTCCTGATAGCAATAGCAGCTGTGGAAACCCCAACAATTTGGGACAGAACTCTCCCCTCTGAAAGCAGAGTGTTACTGAACCCAAAAGTCAAGTAATTGACTGGCAACATGAGCAGGTAAAGGAAGCAAAGCAAGGCCAGCAATCCAACTTTAGGTTCATTTTTGGGGGATAAAAAAGATCAAAGCATGGAATAGGAGGAAGACAACACAGTCAGAACTCCCACACCAAAAGCTTCCAAGAAAAATGTGCTGGTTACAAGCCATAGAGTAGCATAGGAAGGATTTTGAAAACCAAAGAAGATAAGTGGATGAAAAATTGGGAAGAGAAAGAGAATGATACAAGAAAATCATGAAAAGAGAGTCAACAACCTGCCTGAAGAAAATAACACCTTAACTCAAATTAACTCAAATGGCAAAAGAGGCCCAAAAAGTCAATGAGAAGAAGAATTCCTTAAATAGTCAAATTTGCCAGATGGAAAAATAATCTCAAAAGCTTCCTGAAGAGAATAATTCCATCAGAATTAGAATCGAACAAATGGAAGCAAATGACTTTATGAGAAACCAAGATACTATTAATCAGATCCAAACAAATGAAAAAAAAAAGAAGGCAATGCGAAATATCTCCTTGTAAAAACCACTGATCTGGAAAATAGATCTAAGAGAGACAATTTAAAAATTCTTGTTTTACCTGAACGCCATGATCAAATAAAGAACCTAGAAAGCATCATTCAAGACATTCTCAAGGAAAATTGACAAAATATTTTTGAATCAGAGGGCAAAATAGAACTTGAAAGAATTTACCAAACATCTCTTGAAAAACATCCCCAAAATAAAGCTCCTAGGAATGTTATAGCCCAGTTACAGAATGCCCACATCAAGGAGAAAAATATTACAAGAAGAAATAATTTGAATACTGTGGAAACACAATCAGGATAATCCAGTATCTAGCAGCTACTACATTAAGGGCTCGAAGGGCCTGGAATATGATATTCTGGAGATAGGATTTAAACCAAGAATCAACTACCCAGGAAAACTGGGTATAATGTTACAGGGAAAAATACGTTCATTCAATGAAGTGAAGGAATTCCAAGCATTCTTGATGAGAAAAAACAGAACTGAATAGAAAATTTGACATCAAATGCAAGAGGCATGAAAAATATACATGGAAAAGAATTCATAAGGAACTTATCAAAGTTGCACTATTTACATGCCAAAATGGAAAAATGATAATTGTAACTTATGAAACTTTTCTCAGTATGAGGATGGGTGAAGGGAATATAAATGTGTTTTTGTATATCTATATATCTATATCTATATCTATATGTATGTATACATACACGTATGTCTATATATGAGGATAGATATGTGTATGAATACCTATGTGAGTGTGTGTATATATGTGTACATAGACAAAGGCCACAGGATCAATTGAATAGGATGGGATAATATTTTGAAAGATGAAACTAAGAGGTGAGAGAGGAATAGCATGAGAAGAGACAGGGAGAGACAGAACAGGGTTAATCCTCTCATATAGAAGAGGCAAGGGATAACTGTTACAATGGAGGGGACAACAGGAAGGCAAAAGGGAATGAGTCAACCTTACTCTCATTGAAGTTGGGTTAGGGAAGGAATGACATGCACTCTAAGTTGGGTATCTTGGCCTACAGGAGAGTAGGGGGAAAGGGGATGAGAGGGCGGTGGAGGAAGGAGAGGGTAGGTTGGGGAGGAGGGTTGTTAGAAGCACACGCTTCTGTAAAGGGACAGGGACAAAGTGGATAATGGAACAAGTGGGAGGGCAGTATGGGAATGAGGGACATATACAGGTACTGGAGTAGGGAGATCCGTCTTGCCAAACCAGAAAGTCAGAGAGGTGATGGGGGAAGATATAGGAGAGAGTAGTCTGGGGGAGGGTGTATACAGTGGGATCACTGTTTTGTGGTGGTAGGTAGGGGAAAGACAGGGAGAAATTAGTAAATCAAAATCTCATGGAAATGAATGATGTAAACTAAAAATAAACTAAAGTTAAAAAAAATGATTATACTCAACTTTGCTGGGTAAGCTATTTTTGGTCACAACCCCAGCTTTTTTTTTCTCTTTGAAATGTGATATCCAAAGACGTGGCCCTTTTAATATACAATCTGCTGGTCTTGTATGATCCTGACTATTTCTCTATGATATTTGTACTATTTGTTTGCCTTTAATCGAAAACTTTGAAACCTGGTATGATATTCCTTTTAGTTTTCATCCTGTTATGACTTTCAGGTGGTGATTGGTGGATATTTTTTTCTGTTTCTATTTTACCCTTTCATTATAAAACTTCGAGGCAATAATTCCTCAACAATTTCTTGTAACATGGTTATCCAGACCCTTATTTTGATTGTCACTGCATTGTAGTTCAACAATTCTTATCTGTCTCATCTTGAGAGAACCTCTGGAAAGACTTGACCTACAGGGCTGGAACTTCTGCCCATGCAAACACCTCCAGATAGACTCTGCTAAGTTAACAAACAACTAGCCTTAGGAAGAGCTGGATTTGGGATGCTGCCTTCAACTCAGGAACTCCCAGCTCACAGACAGTATGGGGGTTGGCCATGCAATAGGGGAAGTTTGAAGAACCCAGGATATGGGAGGATGCCAGGTACAGCTGTGCTGACTAGAGAATGTCGCATTTTTTTTTCTAACAAGATGTTTCACATTCTCTTCTATTTGTTTTTTATGATTTTGATTTTGTTTCACTATTTCTTAGTATATTATTAACTTCCTCTTATTCAATTCTAGTTTTCAAGTAGTTATTTTCTTTTTTAAGTTTTTGTATCTCTTTTTCCAATTGGTTTACTTTCTTTTCATAATTTTCTTGTATGATTCTTATTTTTTCTCTTAATTTTCCCTCCATCTCACTTATTTAATATTTTAAGTCTTTTTTCAAGTTATTCTGAGAATTTTTTATGGTTTGTGACCATTTCCATTTTTCTTTGAATTAGGAATGGCTTTTTTAACTTCACTGTCTTCCTCTGACTGTGAACTCAGATCTTCTTTATCTCATAGTAGATGTCTGTAGTCATGTTCTTTCACTTTTTCTTATTCACTTTTATTTTATTTTATTTTAACAGATTATTATTGTAATCTGACTCTGGCCCAGAGGGATAGGGAATAGTGCCAAAAGCCTCAGCTCTTTCTTACTATTATTTTCTGAGCTCTGTCCAACATCAGGCACTCCTTTCTACCCATAAATCATGGCTAGAGTTTCCAGTCACACTCTCCTGTAAATGCTGTGTTTCATAAGACCACTCCTGAGTTTGCAAACTTTAGGTATCTCCTCTGTACTGGAGCAGAACGACAGATTCTGTTCTCCTGCAAGTGCCCACATCTGTCAGTGGCCCTGACCCTCTGCCACTGCCCTAACCAGGCATATACTTGTTCTTTTGCACCCACAACTGAAGCCTCTGACCTTGTCTAGTCAGCACAGCTGTGCCTGGCATCTTTTCATACTGGGGTCCTTCAATCTTCCCCTACTGAACTCTCCAAACCCCACACTGTCTGTGAAGTGGGAGTTCCTGAGGTGAATGCATCAGCCCAAATCCAGCTGTTCCCAAGGCTAGTCATTTGTTGATTTAGCAGAGTCTGCCTGGAGGTATTTGCATGGGCAGAAGTTCCAGCCCTGCAGGTCAAGTCTTTCCAGAGGTTCTCTCAAGTTGTCTCAAGAAGAAAACTGCTTTACTCTGCCTTTTGTTTATTTCTGTTCTGTGCTTTCTTTGAGGAAATATTCTTTCTTTTTTGTGGAAGAAATTTGTTGAGTTTGGAATCTTCTGACCTACTCTGTCATTTCCCAGAATCCTCTCAGCATAGTAATTTTCAATGAAATAATTTAACTGCAAACTTCAGACCTGTCTCAGACTGAGAAATCAGACTACATCTCAGCTCCTTTCAATCTTCTTGTTTATTTCCAAAAAAAAAGTTAAGAAGAGTTAAAATTATCTCCCATTGGAACTAGATTTATCTGGAATGCTAATAGCTGATATTTATGTAACACTTGAAATTGTGCAAAGCATTTTATATACAAAATCTCATTTGAGACTCATAAATGCCATCCATCAACATTCAGTCCATAAGCATTTATTAAATGTTCACTTTCTTTAAGACACTTTCATGTACTGAGAGATCAAAAGAAAGCAAAAATCTGGGACCTGCCCTTAAAGAGCTTTTATTCAAGTGTGGGAGCAACATAGTAATGAATATACATGCTAGATATGAATAAAACAGATGAAAGGTAATCTCACAGCAAAGACACTGTTAGGGAGAGATGGAGAGATAGAGGTAGAGAAAGATTTGGAAAGGCTTCCTCCATAAGCTGAAATTTCCTATGTCTTGAAGGAAGCCAAGAAGCTTGAGTAACTGGGAAGAATATTCCAGTGATTAGTAACAGTCAATGCAAAAGTTCTGGAGATAGGAGATAGTAGGTTTTTGAGGAGACACAAGATGCCCAATAATTATTAAATATAGTCTATAGAGAAGAATAAAGTGAAAGATAACTGGAAAAGTAAGAAGGGACCAGCTATGAAGGGTTTTAAATGACAAACATATGTTTTTTTGGTTTATCCTAGAGTGTACAAGGTGTCTTTGCTTTTCATTAAATTGAGTTTGAGGTTTGGGATGGAGAGCATGGTTAGATCTGGTTTCTATGAAAATCATTTTGGCATCTGAGTGGAGGATAAATTAGAGTAGGGAAAGATTTGAATTAAAGTTCCAAATATAGCATAAAATTGCTATGCATGGAATGATTATAACCTGTATCAAGTTGTTGGTTATGTGAGTGAAGAGAAGGGAATACATATGAAATGTGTGAAAGTAGAAATGGCAAAACTTAAAAACATCGGATATAAGGACTGAGTGAAAGTAAGGAGCAAAATATGACACTTACATTGAGTTTGAATGTTGCAAGATGGAATGACATGATTATAAATAATTATGATAAATAAAGGAAATCTAAACTTTAACATCAAGGAAGAAGGATAATTGAGTATTGTAGATGGTAGTATCAAAGGCCCATGTTTTTGTGTAGCTCAATGGTTCTCAACCTGTGGGTTGCAATTGCTTTGGGGGTTGGACAACCCTTTCACAGGGGTCACAGTGGTCACCTAAGACCATCAGAAAACACATATTTCCCATGTTCTTAGGAACCAAGACACTGCTCCTCTATCTGTTTCCAGGTGGGTCTGTCCACATGCAGATATGTCCACATAAGAGCATGAAATGGTTGTGGCATTAGGAAGGTTGAGAACCACTGGTGTAGCTGGTGTAAAGCAGGGGAGTAGGTTAGAGGAATTGAGAGGGTTGAGGGAATGTGAATTTAGGGCATTTGAGAGCATGTTGGTATGTACATTGAAGAAGGGGGCATTACCTTCTTTTGCAAAGGAGAAAAATGAAGTTCAAATATTCAGAACATTGGTGCTAGAATCACAAGACATTGGTTCAAATCTCTCTTCAGCTATTCAGTGGTTGTTAGACTGAGAAGGCCCTAAAATAATTTAAATTCTGTTTTTACCAGGTTAGAAGATCAGATAGGTGCACACATTTTAAATTACATCATTTAGTTAAGACAAAATAAATGTAAAAGAATAGTGTAATGTATTTCTGCGTATTGTTTAAAGATTATGGGCTGATCACTAAGAGGAGAGAGTGAGGGGGAAAAAAACAACCACAAAATTCATAGTCCTTATAAGGGGAGAATCTTATTTTTGTTTTTATTTTGAATTCTCATACTCTCTCTGAAAATGACTAGAATGAAATTTAGAGTTTGCACCAGTTTGCATTTGACTGTTCTGTGACTTTCTGCTTTTAGGATTCATCTCTTCTCAGTGGAACCACAAGTAATGGGAAATCTGGGATCCCAGATGCCATTGTTGTCTCTTCCCTATATGGCTCCCTCTTCTAAAATTTCCTTGCAATATTCAAAGTACTTTCCATGTAGTGCACATTGGAGAATGACCACCTGGGAAATAGAGTCTTGGAAATTTCAGTGAAAACTAACCTTCAGGCCCAGATTATCAAAGGGAATACAGGGTAGCCCATGAACTTTTAGTGTGATTTAAAGATTTAATAGTTAAAAAATTCACAAGAACTTCTGCAACATCCTGTCCAGCTCTTTCCTCAGGCATGCTTTTTTTTACATTTACCTCTATTTAACTTAAGGGTAGAACTTATGTACTCAAAATATTTTTATAATTCATGAAGCACCTAGGAGATATAGACATTATCTAGCTAGATAGCTATCTATCATTATTTCTACGTCTTTCGCATATGTTTGTTTACAGAAAAGAATGAAAAAGAAATCAAGGTAAGGAATGGAAGGAGATAAATCTTAAATAGGGTTTAAATAGGGACACTTAGGTGGCACAGTAGATAGAGTGCCAGGCCTGGAGTCACAAACACTAATTTTCCTGAGTTCCAATCTGGCCTCAGACATATACTAGCTATGTGGCACTGAGTAAGTCACTTAACCTTGTTTGCCTCAGTTTTCTCTTCTGTAAAAAGAGCTCAAGAAGGAAATGGCAAACCATTCCAGTATCTGACAAGAAATCTTCAAATGGGGTGTTAAAGATTCAGAAATGATTGAAATGAATAAACAACCAAAAATAGATTAGAAGTATAAGAAGTGTTTGAGTATGGAGGAATCATTTTTAGTCATTGAAGAGAAAAGGTGGAAAACAGAAAACCATGAACAAAAGTCACTTTGTTTGCTTTTATAAATGAGAATAGACTTGGATTTATTAAGCTAAAAAGGTATTTCAATAATTTATCATATACAATCGAGGCACAGCCAATCCAGTTTGTAAAAAAGATCTTAAAATTTATAAACAGTACTTTAAATGTGATGTTTTATCCATGACCACTCTCTATTACATGTGTCCTTTGTGATTTCTGACATATTGTGATGTTTTCTGTTTCTGGGAGAATTTTACTGAAAGAAAGCTTCATTATGTAAGCTCCTATAAATTGTAACCTTTGCCAGCAATATATGTTTTTTTTTATTATTGGATCAAAGGTATCATTGGAAATATGTCCATAGTGTTATTTTTTGTCTTTCTTTTTTTGCCATTTTTCCCTCTCTCCCTCTTTCTCCGTTGCTTTCTCTTTCACACGCATATACATCAACATTCCTTTAAGACACTATAATTAATCACCCAAAGTTTACCTTTAAAACGAAATAATTTTGACCTATAGAATCTTCTCATAGCTTTTACTCTAAAGAATTCTGGGAACTTTTTTGTGGTTGGTGGTGAAGTTCCTGCAGTACATGATTTATAAAGTATGTTTGGTGTCGCTTAAACCCAAGTGACTTTCTGGAATGGAATAAAGAAAGGCATTGTTCTAGGAAGATGAGAAATCTATCTCTGAAAAGATTGGCTTTGTGTCAAAAAATACGTGAGATAGTGTCTACTTTATGTTCCTGTTACAGTTATAATGAATACATCCGTAAGGAGGAACTCTATGTTCCTCGTAGGTGAATGTCAATATCTAAGTGTTTTGAGTGATGATAATCATAATCAGATGACACTCTGGAGACTGTAGGAAACAACATGTTCATCAAACAAAATGAGTAATGTTGTAGCATAAGTAGTGTTAATATGAATAATAGCAATTCTCAGGTAGTTACTCTTTAGGCAGTAAGAGTGTTATATATTGATGATTTTCTCCTGCATTATTCTGTGTGGTATGATCAGAAATTTATGTGAATACACACCCACAGACAATTGCATAAAGAAGCTGAAATGTTGCTTTTTTAAGTTGAAATGAGCATTTCTGTGAATTCAAATGTTTCAAATCAATTCATCAAATATGTATTGTGAGTCACCTCAACAATACACAGTACAAAGTGTTTTAATAGTTACCATGAATGATATGAAATGAGTATGACTAAATCCTTACCCTCTAGGAGTTTATACTCTGTTGAGTGTATAATATGAAACAAGTATGTAAATTACAAGGTAAGGTATTAAAAGTACTAATAGCAATGTATAAAATGTTATGGGACCTCATGAAAGGGAAAAAATCATATACTCTGGAAAATCTGTGATTTCAAGTGTAATTTAAATTTGACCATATTTTTGTTTGTTTTCTAAAAGATAAGTTATAGAAAGGACATTCTGGTCAAATGTGGAAAAAATCATGGAATCAGGATCACACAAGTCCTATTCTAAGAGTAATTCTTGTTTTGTGGATCATAATTATAGGGCAGCAAAGTGATGCCATGGAGTCAAGAGGATCTGAATTCAAATCCAGTCTCAGACACTGGCTCTGTGAACCTGGGCAAGTCATTTAAGTCTGTTTGCCTCAATGGATCATCTGTATAATGAAATGTGGAAGGAAATGGCAGACCACTGCAGTAATTTTGCCAAGAAAACCCCAAAAGGGGTGATGGAGAATAAGACAGTACTAAAAAGTTTCAACAACCACAAAAACAAAATTAAGGTAGGGCTATAAAGATAGGTGGTTTTATTGTGACTAGCCTTGGAAATGAGCCTCAATAGATTAGAAATTATTCAGGAAAGAATGAAGAGCCATTGATTAAGGTTAAACAGAGGAATCTTATTAATGGAACTATGAATTTTCTGAGATTAATATAGTTTCTGTGTGGGCAGTGGGTACTTAAAGTGAGAAGATTGTTAGTAAGGTGCTGCAATAATCCAATCCAGAGGGAATGAGGATCTTCATTTATACATTTAACAAATATTTATTTTAAAAAACCTGCTGTATGTAAAGCAGTATAATATAATTTGCTTCCATCTCAAGGAAGGGGAGTATCAGTCTCAATGAATGAGTAAATGGAGATGTCAATAATAGGAAAAGGGAAATTATAAAGGAAAACTGATTAGCAAATAGTATGAGGAAAAAAACAATGGTTGTAGCATGAAAAGATATTTATTTTAACAATTCAGCTTACTATTTTAGTCTATCAAAATTCTGATCAAAGCAGAAGCTGTTATTTGAGCAAGTAATTAGCCTTGGGAATAAAATAGGGCAAGGTGTGTGTAAGTGAAGAAATGCCTGATGTAAGTAAAGAAATGCTGTAAGTGAAAGCCCAAATTATACATTTTTAACCATTGCTATGTTATGAGTTATTTTATAATATAATAAGAATTTTAAAATTATATAATAATTTGATATGATGGATTGAACCAGTAATAAAAATAACAAAACTGTTACAGGGGCAAGTGTATACATGCTTTGGGGTCCTAAAAATAAATTGTAAAAGTACTAGAAGGGAAAGGATGGCTTGTCAGTAGTTGGGATGGGAAGAGTACCTGAAAGTTTTTATGACCACAAGCATTCTTAAGATGGCTGCATAAAGGAGCTAATCAATAATGAGTCTGCATTAATAGAAATGTAATCTACTGAGGAAGGAAGGCAATAGTACTAGTGTATTCTGTCCTATTCATACACCTTCTGCAGACTATGACTCATTCCATATATGTTTTTTGAGAGAGATATTCACAATATAAAGTGTTTCCAGAGGTAGCAAGGGAAGGGAACAGAGAATTATGATTTCACTTCAAAAACAAAATGCCCAAGTTATTTGACAATATCTATTCTTTCGACAATGTTAAATTACTTCACAGAATTATCTCTTGTGTTACTGATGATTGCAAACTGATGAGCATTCTCAAAACAATGTAATGGCCCCCAAGCTCGCAAGCAATTGAAGCTTTTTAGTATAGCAAACTGTGTGAGTAATACACTCAGGAAGTAGATATGTGAAGAACTTGTCATTTTCAGTGTATTTTTGTCTCCTAAAAATATTTTCTTACAAACTTTCCATAACCCCTTGTCAGAACAACATGAGAAATTTGTCAATATATACCATAGAAAAGGTATGTGTCTTTTAAAAAATAATAAATATGAAAAATATTACATACCAACAAACAAAACTCTTCACTATCTCAGAAAAAGATAGCTCAATCATTCTCTCAATCATTCACCCAAAGGCTGAGCAGTATGACTTTTTCCCTCTGAGCATTATTCTATTGTGTCAATGTTTTAGTTCAAAAAACAATGAAAACTGTGCATGAATGTCTATTAGAATTTTCTGTAGCTAACACAGGTGTTTGGAAAATGAGTTACCTAGAGATTTTCTCTGGAGATATGTTAGAGCTACCATTCTTTTTTCCTATTTTGAACAACAATACACTTTTAGAAGTTAGTATAATGTTAGATAATTAATCCTTACTCATTGACTTAAAAAAATGGAAACCAGCGTAATATTAATTTGTTCAAAAAGAAGGCAATTGTGGGGAAATGAAAATGAACACATAGCTTTTTAAAAGTCTGAGTCATTTTATGAGCACTAGACTAAACAATAATAATCATGAACATTGAAAAAATGCAAATGAAGTTGCCAATTTTCTCTTTCTTATTCTCTCAATGTCTTCTGTTATATATTGTTTTCTTGCCTCTCTGTCTCATTTAATTAATGCTTCACTTTTTTTAACCACATTGTTACCCTAATGTTTTAAATTTTTTTTTTCATTTAACATGTTGCTGTGTTTTCCTCATTCAGATACCTATGCTTCACCTTGAGAACCACATTTCCCTTTCTTCAGGTAATTCCTTTCAAACTCAGGCTAAGGGGTGTTGTCTTCAGATTCTCCTCTTAGCTTTCTACTTCTTTTATATCAATTTTTGACATTGCTCCAAATTTTCCCCATTTTAGTGGAAAGTTTCTTATTGACAACAATCTATGGTACTACTCTAACTCCTTCTGGCATAATCTGCAA
Organism: Pseudocheirus occidentalis; assembly: GCA_028646575.1. Taxonomy (NCBI): domain Eukaryota; kingdom Metazoa; phylum Chordata; class Mammalia; order Diprotodontia; family Pseudocheiridae; genus Pseudocheirus; species Pseudocheirus occidentalis. The sequence continues at coordinate 115,338,183 of CM053601.1, read as the reverse complement.
TAAAGATTAAAATGTTTGGTAGATTTTTAATCAATAAGTGGAACAAAACTATTAAATACCCTGTTTTATGAACATAACTATGGTTCAAATCCTTGGCCTACTATTTTTTTTCCTTACTATGCTTGAAATATTGTTTCCCGATTTCTATGTTGTAGAATTCCTTTACTAAGGAGAATGTAAGAATGACTTCTGAACTATAGAGAACTGAACTTTTTTTTAACATTTCCTTTCTTTCTCACAGTATTCCACAAATAATTAATACACAATCTGTTTTTGACAAACTAGATACACTAAGTAAAGGGAACTTTCAGACTCTACAAGGAAAGCAGAAGATAAATGCCATAATTCCTAGAGGGAACTTTATAAGTATCTCACAAAGCAGAGAAAATTACTTTTAGCAGCAAATAAATAAACAAACAAATATATATATATATGTACACACAGAAAAGCATGTTATATGATATATGTTATCATATATTATACATCATGTGCTATGTACAATATGTAATGTACTTTCCAATTTATTTTATTATATATAAATGGTATAATGCAGTATAAAATATATCATAGTATAATATATAAACATAAGCATAAACATAAATAAATATATAAATGTGTGCATGCATGTATGTGTATATATTTATGTATGCATTTATTATATGTATGTTAGCTACCTCTTTGCTACCTATGTCTTTTAAGTTTGAGTCCACTTTCTGTTATAATCTATCTAATAAGCAGGAAGAATATTTCAGACTTGGGTTATGGCATTGTTAGTGTACTTTACACTACCTGTTCTTATCAAACCACTTTTCCAAAAGCTAATTAAGTCTGACTGATAGCAACCAATAATTATAGAGGAATCATACCAATGTGGGTTTGTGAGATATAATATTATAACCGTCTCTACCCCCTTCTAGCAGCTAATTGCTTTGCAATTATTACATGTGTTTCTGTATTGTATACACAGTATCCAGGATGGCATTTAACCCTTAAAATATCCTTTTAAAAATTATTTTTGAAAATTAATTCATTTATTCATATTCTATAATATCCTTAAGAATTATTTTATAAAATATGTTTAATAAAGTCAAATGAAGTAGATTGAATTTCTTATTTTTTTTGTGGGGACTAGAGTAAACAAGAAACCATCCAATTGGAAATTTAAAAACCAATCTTATTATTTCACTAGTTAAATTTGCTTAATGGTTTCCAGGTGATAGTATCAATTGTGCCTATCAGTGTAATCAGTAAATATTACTTTAACTGTCAATAAATAGAGCATTTTGAGATCATTGTTTCTATAAGTATTTGTATTTCATTCTGTTAGAACTAAATTATTTGATGAGGAGGACCACTTCATTTTTTACTTTCATGTTTCTAGCACATGGCACGCGAGGGTGGGGAACTTATTTTCTTGAAATGGATTTAGTCAAAGAACTGTACTTGAGGACCTGGAGGGCCACATGTGGCCTCTAGGCCACAGGTTCCCCACCCCTGGATACATTGTAGGGCACAGAACGCTTGTGAAAGGGAAATCATTACTAGACTCTTTTTCTCTCTCTCTTTTTTTTTTTTTTTGCTTTTTGGAGGGCAGTTGGGGTTAAGTGACTTGCCCAAGGTCACATGGCTAGTTTTTTGTGTTAAGTGTCTCTGAGGCCGGATTTGAACTCAGGTACTTCTGATGACTCCAGGGCCGGTGCTCTATTCACTGCACCACCTAGCCGTCCCAATTCACCTAGAGCTGAATTGAAAATTTGACATTCAAAATTTGGTATTTGACTCCAAAGAAACACAAAAAGGTAAACATGAGGGAGAAATCACAAGGGATGTAATAAGATTAAAATATTTATATTCCTATGTGGGACGATGATTTATGTAACTCCAAAGAACTTTTATTATTATTAGAGCAGTTGAAAGAAGTTTACATAGAAAGCATGGGGGAGAGTCAATTGTATTGGAATGGCCTCCTAAAAAATGAAAGTGTGAGAAAGAAGACTTCAATAGGAGAAGGAAGAAGGTAGAGGTATTTTTTTCTCACATAAAAGAAACATCTATGGAAGAAGTTTTACACTGCTGGGGAAAATTGTGGTGGAGGAGAGTGGCAAGAAAGGTTTGAACCTCACTCATCAGAATTGGTTCAAAAAGGACACACTCAGTTGCATATACAAATCTATCTTATCCATTAAATAAATAGGAAGAGAAAGGGATAAGAGAAAGGTAGGAATGATAAAAGGGAGCACAGATTAAGTGAGACTGCAAAATTTTTCATACCAATTGACCCAAAATACCACTACAAGCTCTTTAACCCCAAAGAGATCAAAGAAAAAAGATTTATGTGAAATAAAATACTTATATAAACTCTTTTTGCTGTGGCAAAGAATTGCAAATCCATAGGATACTCATCAATTGGCGAATGGTTGAAGAAGTTGTGTCATATGATTGTGATGGAGTATTATCATGTTATGTTATAAGAAATGATAAGGGGCATGGTTGAAGAAAAAATAGGATCCATATGAACTAATGCAAAGTGAATAGAGAACTGGCTTTCAAAGGAGAATAATAACTTATAGGAGGAGGAGGATGTTCTTATCATTTTTCTGTTTTGGTTTGCTAGAAATGTTCCATCTTGCCTTCTCTAGCTATTCTAGCCTGATGAATCCAAGCCTTCCATGTTTTATTTCCTCTGTAACCCCAAAATACACATAAACAGAGAGGCAGGGAGAATAGCAGAACAAAGGCAAGGTGGCACAGAGGCAATACTTTCCACTTACTCAAAGGTTCTTCATTACTCCATTTTATAATCTTTGTAGATATTATGACTATAATATCTCTCTCTCTCTCTCTCTCTCACTTTCTCTGTGTCCTTCTTGGTCTATTTCTCACTCATTAATTTTAATAAAAAAGTTAACTTTGTGTGAGAGATATTCCTTCTAACTTTATTTTCACCTAAAGATACTATCAGTAGCTTATTAGTTAACCTATGCTTTTGAATCATTTTACATATTGATTCATCAGAGTCAACACTAAGCAACTGATTATCCAACTTTATTTCTTGCTCTTTACAGAATATAAAACTTTATAGGCAACACTATGATTATAGTTCTAATTCTTCTTTGTGAGATGCAATTCAGTTGCAGGATTGGTGAAACTTGGAGCATTTTTCTTCCAATTTCAGAAATGTTTCCCACATTTTAATGCTTTTGAGCTAGTTTCTACAAAATGCAAATATGTTTTTCCCCAAAAAAAGCATTTTATAGCAGCTACTAATGGAAAAGCAATTAATAAAGGTAGAAAAGTGATAACTAACAATAGAATACTTTCCAGACAAGTAGATATTATTTTCCCCACATTTAGTTGTGCTTTTAGCTCACTGTCACTCATGGCACTTGAAAATATCATTGATTACTTTTCAAATGGGAAATGCTTGCAGGTACACTGCAACACAGATTAGCTCAATAAGGCAGATGCAAATTGCTACATTAGGCAGCAAATTGGGGAAACCATTTTTACTTTATGTTCCTTGCTCATAGGGCTTGTGAAAATTCCTTCTCGAACTACATTACTTTTGACCACATGAGATTGATGAACTGGCTTGCAATGGGGTCAGGCCAGTTAGGGAAGTTGTCATTATGATGGTCCTTGGTAACAGTGAGCCAAATGTCATGAAATTAGGCAAAATGAAGAGATAAGTTTTGTTCATTGCATTTCACAATTATATATACTGCCTAAATAATTATAGACAACTCACAGAAAAGAAATGATTGAGCAGGCTTTAGAGATGGATTGACTTGGAAGCAAAACTTGGATTAAAATAAAGATCTTGTGGCACTTACTAGCCCTGTGACCTTTGGCAAAGCACTTCATTTCTCCCTCCACTAATCCATCTTCCACATAATTGGCCAAAGTGTTTTTCTTCAATTTAGGATATGAGCATGCCAATCCACCAGTCAGTAAAAATAAGTCACTCTTTGTTATCTGTAAGCCAAAAAAAGAAACTCTACTATTTAGTTTTTAAAGTCCTGTAAAACCTGGTTTAATTTGCTTTGCCAATCTCATTGTACATTGCTTCTCCTTGTCTATAGTGTATCTAAGCAAATGGGCCTTCTTACAGTTCCTTAAAAATGGCATCACATGTCCCAATTCCCTCTCTCTCTCTCTCTCTCTCTCTCTCTCTCTCTCTCTCTCTCTCTCTGTCTATATATATATATATATATATATGTATATATATACACACACACACACACACACACACACATTTATTGTACAGCCTCTGTACCTCCACTCCAATGCACTGCCTCATCTTTTCTATCTCATAGAAATCCTTCCTTCCAGAGGCATCTCAAACTTTACCGTTCATATGCAGCTTTTCCTCATCCTCTCCATCTGTCCTTCCATAAGAGAGCATTGTTCTATAAAACATATTGTTTTGTATTTATCCTGAGCTATTAAGAAGTATACATGAAGTCTCTATATAGATAATTTGCAAGAAAGTTTGAAAGAAGCAAATTTCATTTTGATTTTTGTTTTTCAGTGCCTAAGACAATGCCCAAAACAAAGGCAGTGCTTAGTAAAGTGTTAGCTGATTAAATATTTATGTTATCACTTACTTGCCCTTTATACACATACACACCCACACACAGGCACACAAATACAAACACACATCATGTTGTTAGGAAGAAAGTTTTTCATACATTTTTAAGTTTTGTGAGTTTTTATTCTTGAACAGATAACTCAATATGGTGAATAGAGTCTTCTCTGCCTGCTGACAGGATAAAAGGAGTTTAGTTTCTACATTTGGCACTTACTGAGAATTTTTTTTCATTGATAACCAAATCACAACTTCTCTAAGCCTCAGGCAACTTTCTATGATTTACAGGTTTCATTCTAGATTGATTTTGATCTGTAGGTGAAGAAAACTCTCATAGTGATGAAATAACAGATCATGTAGGCCTTAAAATTTTCATTTACCATTTAACTCCAGACCTCATTCCTCCTATTGCCAGCAGGGCTATTAGAGATGACCATTTTTACCACCAACAATATATTTGACATATGGAAAGTTTGCTTTATCAAATTTGAAAGAAAAATACTATTTACTAAACTAATACATACTTGGCCATACACATATATACCAATTTTTATTCCACCATAAAATTTATTTTCTATGGTGCAGTCACAATATTGAATTTTGTTCTTGCTTCTTTGCCCTAAGCCTACATCTATATACATAAATGCATATGTATATGCATAAGTACACAAAGAAGAAGTAGTGTAGTATATAGAGAAATTGAGTTACGACTAGGGAAACTTGTGAGATTGAAGACTGTCTTAGATACTTACTACAGGGATCATCTGGGAAAGTCACTTAACATCTAACCCTCAGTTTCAAACATGTATAAAATGGGAATAATTATAGGATGTAATCATCAATGTTGTTGAGAGAATCAAATTCTTGTTTATTTTCGCTTTAACCTAAGTAAAACGTGCACTAATATACATGAGGGGCAGGTAGGTGTCACATTGAATAGAGTGCTAGGCCTGGAGTCAGGAAGGCTCATCTTCCTGAATTCAAATCTATACTCAGCTCATACTAGCTATGTGATTCTGGGCAAATCACTTAACCTTTTTTGACTCAGTTTCTTCATCTGTAGAATGAATTAGAGGAGGAAATGGCAAAATACTCTAGTTTTTTTAAATTTTTTTTTGCCAAGAAAACCTCAAAAGGGGTTACAAGAATAGAAATGCCTGAAATTGACTGAGCAACAAAAATATATATGAAGCACTTTGTAAACATCAAAGCAAGATATCAATGTTAATTATTTTTACTATGATAGGGATTATCTGATAGAAAGCTTAAACTAGTGGTTAGTATACAAGATGGACTGGGGCATAAAAAACAAAGAAAATAAACAAAAGACCAGTTTTCAAAATACTGTTGTGCTCCATGAAGAAAGATGTGGACTAGGATTAATGTGATGATGATGGAAATGGAAAGGAGGAGCTTCATGTACGGAAAGACAAGAAAGATGATTAGAGAAAATTATATGATTGATTACATGTGGGTGAAGAGTGCAGACAAAGGAGTCTAGAATAATTGTAAGATTTGAACCTAGATGAGTAGGAAGGTGAGTAGGGTTCCCTGTTTGGGGAAAAGATATGATGAATTTGAAATGATAGCAAAACACTCAGGTTATGATCATAGATTATAATAAATTTATAGAACTAGATGTGAGTTCAGAAATTACCCAGTAATTTAATATTAAAATATTACTCTTGATATTTTACAGGATATTTTTTAGAGAAAATAATTTGAAATGTGGAACTGATGTTCTGGAGAAAGATCAATTAAATTTGAAAGCAATTATTATGCCTACTACGTACACAACACTGAGTATAGAAAAAAAATATCCTCGAGGTGTTGGTATTTTTTTGAAAATGAAGACAAGATATATGAAGATAAGAAAACATGACCTATATCAAAATAAATGCAAAATGATCAAGGAACACTGACAAATGGGTGACTTGGGAAAGTTTTCTTGGGAGGTGTCCCTTGAAGGGAGATAGGATTTTTGAAGAGTTAACTATGACAGTTTGGTAAATATGACAATTACATTTTCTTTTTTTTTAAATTTTTATTTATTTTCTTGGTTACATCATTCATTTCCACAAGGTTTTGACTTACAGATTTTCTCCCCTACCCCCCAGCCCAGAACATTGATCACACTGTAAGGCCCCTCCCACAATCTCTTCCCTTTTATGCCCTCCTCCAACACCCCTCTAGCTTTCTAGCAGGGCAGGGAGGGGCTCCCTGCCCCTGTCCCTGAATGTATTATTTCCAAGTTGCATTTGATTGTATACCTTTAAATACTAGATTCTTGCAATTCCTCCCCTGTCACCCACTCCCACTGGGCAGAAATACAGGCTGTACCTGTGTAATTACACAGGACACCTCCATG
>CM053601.1:115309785-115330727 GCA_028646575.1 Pseudocheirus occidentalis | reverse complement strand
AGGATTTCGCAGCTTCTACACTGAGGGATCACAGGGCTTGGAATACAATATTTCGAAGATTAAGGGAACTAGGACTAAAACCAAGAATCAACTACCCAGCAAAATTGAGCATATAGTTCCAGGGGAAAGTATGGTCATTCAATGAGGTGGAGGACTTTCAAGCATTCTTGCTGAAAAAACCAGAGCTAAACAGAAAATTTGACAAGCAAACACAAAAAGCATGAGAAGGTAATCATGGGAAAGAAACCATAAGGAACTTATCAAATTTGAATTATTTACATTCCAATATGGAAAAATGATAACAGTAAATTATGAAACTTTTCTTAGCATGAGGATAGGTGAAGGGAATACATATACATATATATATATATATATATATATATATATATATATATATATATATATATATATGTGTGTGTGTGTGTGTGTGTGTGTGTGTGTGTACTTACACATAGGTCCATATAGGAGATTATATATGCATATGAATACATATCTGAGCATGTGTGTATATGGATATATAGAAGGTATAAGATGAATTAAATGTGAAGGGATGATACTTTAAAAGGCCAGATTCTGAGGTGGGAGAGGACTAGAATGAGAGGAGACAGGGAGAGACAAAATGGCATTAATCATCCCATAGAGAAGAGGCAAGGGATAACTATTACAATTTTGCTTTCAATTACTCTCATTGAATTTGGCTTAAGGAAGAAATGGCATAAACTCTAACGTGGGCATCATGCCACACAGGAGAGTAGGGGGCATGGTGATGAGAGGGGGGAAGACCGAGGGGTGGGCAGGGTCTGGGGGAGGGATGCTGGAAGCACACACTTCAGTAAATGGACAGGGACAGGGTAGAGAACAGAACAAGGGGGGGAGGGGAGGGAGGGATAGGAAGGAGAGAGAGACGATCACTGACAAAATATGTCCACTACGAAGGTGTCCTGTATAATCACACATCCATAGCCTGTATTGAACAGAGTGTCCTTCCAGTGGAGGTGAGTGACAAGGGAGGAATCGATAGAATCTAGAATTTTAAGTTCTGCAATACCTGCAACTAGGAATTAAGATATACAGGGGCTGGGACAGGGAGATTCTCCCTGCCCTACCAGAAAAAAAGACAGCAGAGCAGGGGAGGGGCTTTACAGTGGGATTGCTGTTTTAGGGTTGGGTCAGGGGCAAGATGGGGAGGAAATGTGTAATTCAAAAATGTAATGAAAATAAATAATGTAAACAAGAAAAAAAAGATACACCCCCAAAAACCACTCAAATAAACTCCTTACAAAGTACAAAGAAAGAAAGAAAGAAAGAAAGAAAGAAAGAAAGAAAGAAAGAAAGAAAGAAAGAAAGAAAGAAAGAAAGAAAGAGAAAGAAAGGAAGAAAAGAAGGAAATGAAGGAAAGAAAGAAGGATGGTAAGAAAGAAGGAAAGAAAGAGGGAAAGAAAGAAAGAAAACAAAAGAAAAGATTGAAGGAAGGAAGAAAGAAAGGAAATGAGAACTCAGGGTTTTAGTGGCTTATAAATTTAATCTGAGTCAAAACAGTGATATTGTAGCCATAAAAAAAATTAACATTGTCTGAGCTTTGTAAAGGAATCTTAGTATTGATTAGTTCAATTTGTACTTGAATAGGCATCTCCAATACACTGTCCTTATCCAGTTTTTTATCAAAGACCTCCAGTGAGGGAAATCATCCAAGAAAGCCTGTTTGAGTTTTTGATAGCCCTAATGGTTAAGAAAATTGTCCATACAATTGTCTTCTGTCTATTGTAAGTTCCTTGAAGGCAGGGACTGCCTTACTTGTTTGTATTTGCACATCCAGTAATTAGCATAATACTCAGCACACAGTAAAGAATTAATAAATGATGGGCAGCTAGGTGACACAGTGAATAGAGTGTAGGCTCTTGAATCAGGAGTACCTGAGTTCAAATCAGACCTCAGACATTTAACACTTAACTAGCTGTGTGACCTTAGGCAAGTCATTTAACCCCAACTGTCCTCCCTTTCCCCTCCAAAAAAAAAGGTTAGTTTTCTCATCCTGACTCAAGAAATAATAAATGCTGTTATTCATTCATTGATTCATCCAGAATAAAGAATGTAACAATATTTCACAAATTTCCCCCATTCCAACTTTACTTCACTGTTTCATTGATTCTTTACCCTGTAAATGGGCTGAAAAGGTATTGTTCTTTTTCTACTGAATAGTCACTGAAATACTTGAAGATGATTCTCACTTCTTTTCTCTTACTGACCACCAATTATCAGAAGTCTCTTTAAGCTATGAATTCTTTTATATTTTTGTCTCTAGTCATTACATTGTACTCGATGTCGTTCTCTCATTGCATTATCAAATTCTTAAGATCTGTGAAATATAACAACATATTTTCATATATCTTTTTAAAATCAGGGCATTATATAATGAAATTATCCTCTCCTTATTTTCAATGAATGACTTAAATGAATGAAAAAAACAACAACATTTATTAATACCTTATTATGTGCCAGACTGGGCACATAAAGCACAGGGCATATAAATATTAACAGGTAAGGCAGTCCTTGACCTCCAGGAAATTGAATTCTAATGGGAGATGACAACATAACACACAAACTAGGCCAACACATAACTTTCTGGACATTTATAAACCATATGGCCTGTACTCTGACCATCCTCCTCATTCTTGTACAGCCCCTCTCACCAGTACCTAGCTTTTGACCCTGGGACCCTGAGCTTTAAAAGCAGATCCTTCACTTCCTACTGAAAATTAGGTGTCTGTATGACATTCCAAACATCTCTAGTAATTCTTATGACCCACTCTCTGGAAACAAAACAAAACAAATACTAATTTTTATCCTAAGCTTAATTTAAGGAAATTTTGGAGGGAAAAAATCTTTCTACATCAACAAAACAGAATAAGAAATTATTTAAAATATTTCAATCAAGATACTTTCAAGATAACTTCACGATGTGATACAATATAGATTCATGTAATTTTGACATAAATTATGGTGCCGCTGAGCACTGCATAGACCTTAATCAAGAATAAGTCTTTATGACTAGTTCCAATTGATTGCTTCTGAGCAGAAGAAAATGAGAAATGATTATATGCACCAGGAGGAGCATGCTTCTAAACTGCAGTTCTATTTAATGCTTGTCACCTAACTCATGCAAGCTCTAACAAATAAGGAAACTGAGGATGGATTCCTAGGGATAATTAAGCAGTGTTGATCTTAAGACAATTGTCTTTTCAATGAAACACTGATTGCATTGTTCATAACAAAACTATCTTGGCATGACAGAACTAATTAGTGACCATCTGAACTTACTTAGCCAAATGAAAAAAAGCAATTAAAAGTGCTGTCATCACCAGATCTACCATTGAACAGTTGGTTATATTGATAAGCAATCCAGCAATTTAAAGCTGCTTTAGAATACAATGGAATGTAATTTGCTGTCTTAGTTGTAATTAGAAAGCAATAAGAGAATATGCAGTTACTGTTGAGAAACTATAATTGTGGTACAAACAACTTTTAAAATATTGTGGGTCCCCCTCCCCAACAGTTCCAGAATTGGTACAAGAATAATGCAGAGATTTTTTCTTTTCCCTATAAGAGAAATCCAGTTTTTCTCTGAGAAAAGGAAATTATGCCAAAAAATGTTGCTAAATAATAATCTCCAAAAGAAATCTCTATCTATCTATCTATCTATCTATCTATCTATCTATCTATCTATCTATCTATCTATCTACCATCTGTCTGTCTGTCTTTGTACCATCTATCATTTCTCTCTCTCTCTCTCTCTCTCATTCTTTCTCTCTCTCTCTCTCTCTCTCTCTCTCTCTCTCTCTCTCTCATCTATCTGCCTCTCTCTGTCTTTCTGTCTGTCTGTCTAGTAAAGTTCTGCTCCTTGATTGATCAATGTGGGTTGAGGAGAATGGTCTTTACATGAGACCTTGGCAGTGCTGAAAAATCTCACCACATAAAAATAACTTAAATAATATATTTAAAATATAAACCTATTTTAGACATCAAGTTTTTATTTATTTGTTTTTATTGCAGGGGAAAGGAGATTGAGGTGGTGAGGAAGGCCCTTGTATGACCATCAAGGTCTTAGAAAGAATGCTGTTTTTGTCATTGCTTTACTATATTTTAGCAAGTAATTTTTTTTCTCCAACTTGGACATTCCCCATTGAACAAATTAAAATATGTTTTTAAAAAGGGGGAGGAAATGAAAGAGAATAAAGAAAGCATACTAGAGGATCAAGTTCTACCCTAGAGGGCAAAGCACAATAGGTGGACAAGAATCTCAGAATAGACATGTTTCTCAAGAGCAGAGGTAAACAGATAGATGATGGGCAAAAGTAATAGAATAAGAATGATAAATAATAATGCAATTATAAATTATAAAAACTGATATTTCAATCCTCTAATTATCTCTCCTTAAGTGATAGTTTTACCTAAATAGTAAGTTTGCTTCTCAGATTTCTGATTTCTTCCGAAGAGTTTGATCATATTTAATATATTTTAAATATGCTAGAAAAAAAACAAGGAGACATCAAATGAAAATTGAAAAATTCTTGGGCTTGGAAGAGAGCATAGCTAAAATCCTACCTCCATGACTTACTAGGCCTGAAATTCTAAGTGAGTAGCAGCCTAAAATTATGGCTACATAAACTGAGGACATGATCTCTCTCATAGAGCCAAAGTGAAGATCAAATGGGATTAAGTAAGAATAGTGCTTTGAAAATGCTGAGGCATTATATAAATCTGTAATTGTCCTTTGCCAATAGTCACTATGTTTTTGTTGCTATTGTTCAGTCACTTCAGCTATTTCAGATTCTTCATGATACCATTTGTGGATTTCTTGGCAAAGATGGTTGATGATATGCCATGATGACCCAGTGATTTGCCATTTCTTCCTCCAGCTCATTTCACAGATGAGGAAACTGAGGTAAACAGGGTTAAATGACTTGTCTATTGTAATACAGCTAGCAATTGATTGAGGACAGACTTTTACTCAGAAAGATGAGTCTTCCTGATTCCTAGGGCACTTAGCCTCCTAGATGCCCTACAGCTACTCTATTTCATTCCAACTCCACAGACATCATGTCTCAATACAATAAGCTCATCACCTGAAATCCCATAATCTTGGAGACTGATTCAACTTTGTACTCAACACCTCTTCAGCACCCTCAGACATTGTAGAGTTATCTTCTGTATAGAGAACTTGAGAGCAGAAAAGTCAATTGTAAGAACTCATTTTATAGAGGGCTTATACTTTTCAAAGTAATGTCATTTCTTATTAGCTCATTTGTTAGCTTTGGACTCTGTGAAGATCAAGCATTATAATCCTACACCAATACATTTTGACAGCCCTTCATTGAACTCCTTTCAGTCTCCTTTTTATATTGCCTCCCCCTAGTAGCACAGGGGATAGATTATCTGTCATGTAGTCAGGAATATCTGAGTTCAAATCCTGCCTCAGAAACTTACTAGCTGTGTGACCCTGAGCAAGTCACTTAACCCTGTTTGCTTCAGTTTCCTTATCTGTAAAATAAGCTTGAGAAGGAAATGACAGAACACTCCAATAGCTTCATGAAGAAAACCCTCAATAGGGTCATGAAAGGTCAGACACAACTGAAAATGACTGAACAAAAAACACCTAATTTTAAGGTCATTTTCACTTAATTTATGCTTTGTGAACCCATATAGCAATATAATTATGGAAAGATAATAAGCAACTTGAAGATGACAATACAAAGCTAGGAATTTTCTAACAGCATCCATTCCTTTGATATTTCATTTCAAGACCATGAAAACACTTATTGAAGGTGCACACACCATACATCCAACTGACATAGTTCATCAATTCCCCATTACAAAGGACACATTTATACGGATATTTTCTAGGAGCATTCTTAGTACTGTAGTAGTTTATTTTTAATTTTCTGTTCTCAATATTCTCTTACTTCATGAAAACAAAGTAACAGGTCAAAATTGAATTTCTTTATCCAAACCATCAACTGAAACCTCAGGTTAACAAAGCCTTGAATTTTCTCTTTCCCAATTTATTTCTGGGAAAATCTTTACCTTCTAACACATCCTTAGCACGCACAAGAGCCATAGGTTTTTTTGACTTGGCTGATGATTTCCTAAGATGAACCACTTTTGACTCACAGATTGAATATTTTACAAGTTGCTGTATCAATTTTTAGGTTTTTTTCATTGCTAGAAGAGTGAAACATTTTATAACTTCTTTTCTATAATTTAATTACTTTGAATAACTTATTTTAAAAATGTTAAAAATTCAAACAGTAAGGTTTGAATCTCATATGCAGCTTTTCTAGCTCATCTCAAGTTCTGCTACATCTATGAGATTTTGCTTGATAATTAAAGTCTAATTTGATGCCTCTCTCTATTGAATGTCATAACATGTTTCCATACTACATTACATGTTAACTAAAATTATTGCAATGATTTATTACATAGATTTCTAATAATTCTTACATTACCCATAGTTCTCTTTATTCAAATGGCCCCAACCACTTGATGGCACTTTCTCATTTTCCATGTCTCAAGGTATCTGGAGAAAAAAATAATCCCTCTATTAGGTAACCTCATTTCCCAACACATTGGCCTATGCATGATATAATAAAATTTTAGTCATCATACATTAGAGGAACTTAAAGTCTCACTTTATACTTCTAGAAATAGAATCTTTCCACACCACACTTTTTGTAGACCACCTCTTGAAATTTGTACAACTGTTACATGACTGCAACCACATACCGTGCACTGATTTTTTTCACTACTATAAACAGAGTCTTTGTATACGTAGTTCATGGGGATATGCCTTGGTAGTTTATGTATTAAACAGGAGAAAAAGCAGGTTTTCTTGATCTGTCCAGTGGTTTTATTTCATATTGAGTGTATCAGACCAGGATTTTCCTTTGATTAAGGTTTCCCTGCCAAATTTACCTGTAAATTGTCTCTTCATGCTTAGTAACTTGCTTTGCGGGAAGACACTTCTATCCAATTTAGGGAAAATAAATGCTCCTCTATTTTTGTCCTGGGCTATAAGAGAACCATAACAATTGACTATATGCAAGTGTTTCAGCTTAAAACTGACTCCAGTTTTAGAATTTTTCTACTTCTTGAAATTAAGATCCCATGTTCTCTTCTATGAAAGAAACTACATTCTACTGGTTCAGAGGGTAACAGGACACACATCTGTGGCTCAATTTGTCCACAAGGTATTTGAATTTGATTATTTTATCACATTGAATTCTAAGGGACAAGAACAAGTAAGCAACAGTGATCCCAGGTATAATCAACTCCTAAACTTTTTATGACCTAGAGAGTACTCAGCTTAGGGAAATTAGGTCAGGCCTTTAAAACTTAGACCAAGTTCATTAGGGATAAGCTGATATGTATTATTTAATTGTTTAATTTTTATAATTGAAAATCATAGAATCTCAGAGCTAAAGAGGCCTTAGAGATTTTTCTCATTTACCAACATCCTAATTTTGCAGATTAAATCCAATAAGATAAAGTAATTTTGCTGAGGTCATTTAGTGAATTAGCTGAGGACAGAAGCCAGGTCCCCAGACTCCTGGGCCTCTTTACTTTTTATTATATTATGCTGCCTCCTCTCATGTTACTATTTGAACAATTAGATCAAAAGATCCTAGAGGGGAGGGATACCATCATATCTCTATTTCCCATACTGTGAAGAAATAACATCTCTAGAATTTGCACATTCTATATGAATAAAATTATGTTATCTACCAGCTTGGTAGGACAGTAGACTACTGGGTGTAGATTCAAGAGGATCTAAATTTAAATTCAGCCATAGACTTCTACTAGTTGTTTGTTCCTGAACAAGTAATTTAAACATGCTGTCTGCCTAAGTTTCCCCATTTTTAAAATAAGAATAATAATACTCACATACTATCTATATAATAATCTACCTATCAGGGTGCTTTTGAGGATCAAATGAGAGAACATAAGTGAAGAATTTGTTAAATCTTAAAGCACTATAGAAAATATCACATCTTATTGTTATTTGAGTTTCTAAGGGAAATGTGAAATAGAATGTGATGTTTTCCATAATACTAAGTACATTTCCAGATCCCTGAAAAACAGCCCTCTGACAGGTATTGGAACATTTTAAGTAATAGGGAATTTACCACTTTTGTAGGCATCTTCTTCCATTACTAGATAGCTCTATGTAGTAGAAACATTTTCTTTTTAACTGAAGTAAACCTACTTTTCTGTAATTTACATCCACTAGAAATAGTTCTGACACTAGAAGAATACAGAATAAATCTGTTCTCTCTTCTGCAGGAGGACAAGTCATGGGAGGAGTTAGATGGTACAAAGCGACAAGTATCGGGTTTGAAGTCAAAATATAAAATCAAAATCCACACTCCCATCCAAGAGTTCTATCAATATAGCCTTTGGTAAATCAATCATTCTTTCTTGAATTTATACATACAACAACCATTTATCATGCTATGTACTATGCAACAGATAAATATGAGACACTCAATCCCTCATTTTAGCACATCTACTAGGTGCTAGATCTATTATATCTATCAGGAGTATCCATCTTTTTATGGTCCCTAGTTGGTCAATGACCCACTCAAAGAGAAGAATGTACATAATACATCCAGATGTTGTATGACCACTACAGACTTCACTGAGACCATTACTGCCATTGATCTAAACCCTATGAGAAATGGATTATGATCTCTGAAGCTCTGGGTAGTTTTTTTTTCTTTTTTAGAATATTACATGAGATTCTTGCTTCCCTGGGTTTTTTTTCATATTGTGTTACATCTTGTATGGATTTCTTCATTTTGCATTTCATCAGATCCAGCTTTTCTTCTCAACTTCATCTCTTTAAGTGTCATTAATATTTCCTCCTAAAGACATAAAGTAGTCTCAAGAGTCTAAACATGAAAGATTAATATGATAATTGTTCACAATAGAAACGGTGAACAAATCTGTGCTATTCTGATTTTATACGTTGTCCTTTCACTTTTATCTATAATTGCTTTTTGAGAATTCTAGTATTATTGTGTCGTATGCCAAGTTTTCTGCAGGCTCATTTTACTCTCAATTATTTTTTCACCGTTTTTCAAGGAAATAAAGTTTCTGTTCTCCTCTTAAATGTCTTGAAAATAAGCTTGTACTGTAATCTTACATAAACTTTGACTGTCATGTCACCCTACTTGCCAAGGCATCAAATGCTTCTTGATTGAAGTGGTTACCATTAAAGATTGTCACAATGAGATCTACAACTACACAAAAGTGAAAGAATGAGCAATACAATCGAGAAAAAAAAGCAAAAAGAAAGAAAACAAGTGTATGAAGTATGGATAATACACCATGATCCATCTTTTTATGTGATCACTTCCTATTTCTACAGTGATATTGGCAGAATGACAGAAAAGGGAGTAAAAAATCACTAAGAATCATAGCATTTTTTCTCATACCATCTGTAAACATTAATGTAACTGTTGTCATTCCAGATTTGATATCCTTGTTAAGTGACCAGAGATAATACAGTGACATAAACTTCAGGACATAAATTTAGTTACAAATAAGTGGCAGGATGGTTCATGGGTTCTTCTTGGAAAGAAACAAAAAGGAGTTGATAGAGTTAAACAAAATTTCCTGGCATACTTACTCTTCATAGCTTGCAGTACTTTTAATAAAAGAAACAAGATAACTACAGAAATATAATGACAGCTGTGGCAGAACATCAACAATGCCAAATTACAAGGTAATGATGTATGTATGTGAGGAGGTGAATACAAACAGCATGATACCCCAAAACATGCATTCCTTTGAGAATTGTCTTAATATTTGAATGAATAAAGTTGATATTAGTTATATCCCATATACATTTATGACAATGTGATCCTTTCCCAAAAGTTTTAATTTCTTGTCATTTAAAAAAAGTGAAATAGATAAACATTGGTACAATATATGAATCGTTTAACATCACCTAATGAGTTTTCCCTAGCTGAAAATACAGGATAAATATTTCACATAAGCAAAAAGTTACATGTTTTTTGTTTCTCAAAAATTTTCCAATCTTATTTCTGAAAAAAATTCATACTTATGAGAAATCAATGCAGGACAGTGACTGAATATGAATTGGCCAGAAAGTGTAACATATTTTAATTTAGTATTATCTTTTTAAAAAACTGAAAGAATAAACATGACCACATTTGAGTGGGATTTGTAAGGAGTGAGAATAGATGTTTTAATCTGCACCATTTCACGTTGACTGTGAACAGTTGGATATTATTGAACAGGCTCTGCCCTTTCCTAACAAATCCTATAACAAATCTTATTAAGAAGCCACAGAAAAAGAAAGTTATACTGAAATCAAAAGCCTGTTCAACACCAGAAGGCTTAATGGGGTTCTTGGTTGTTGCTTTTCTCCTCTAATCATTTTTTTCCCTCACAATATTTATTGAAGATATTTAACCAAATTAATTAAATGTAAAGTCACTTGTAAATGTAACAAATAGGTTGTGGACTTTCATAATGAAAATTTAACAAATTCAAAGATTAATTTTCTTTTTCAACACTGAATCATTCTCTGTCTTGGATGTGCTACAGATATGTTTAAGATACTGTTGGAAAACATTTGCAAGATGCAGTATGTTTTTCTTAATTAATTTTTATATTCCTCTAAATCTCTTTATCCAAGAGAGAAAAAGAACATGGGCATGACACATTCCATATACTTTACTTATCAAATATAAAATGTACTTTTCAGGTGTCATTTTAGAAAGCTAGAGTGTAGGATCTACTTTGGGCCTGTTGATTGAGATTGATGACAGACAGAAAAATAGTTGTATCTCCCCTCATTTGAGATATGACTTTTCCTCTCTAGATCCTATCTCAAAGAAAGGAGGTGGCTGAACTCTAAGATTCTTTCTAGTTCTAAAATGCTACAATTCACTCAACTGAAACTGCTTTCTTTGAAATTATCAATGATCTAATTGCCAAATCTTATGGCCTTTTCTAAATCCTTATCCTTTTCAACTTTAATGCAGCATTTGACACGATTGACTACACTCTCCTCCTAAATACTTTTTCCTTGCTGGCTTTTCATGAACTTCCTCCCTCCTATCTGTCTGATTTGGGAGAATTATGGGTAGATTTTTTTTGTATTTCTTCTGTTGTCCTCCTTATTCTTAAAATCATCCAACAAACATCCAGTTGTTACATATCTTTGTGAAATGAAAATAACTGTTCAAATATTAGCCTTCTCATTGTCTGGAAATGTTCTATTTATTTATCTGTGTGCAAAGTATGTATATATTATGTGCTCATAGAAGAATATAAACTTCTTATGGACAAGGACAGTTTTGTTTTCTTTCTAAAAATGGATCTACTAGTCTTTAATAAGCTGTTATTGTTCAGTCATTTCAGTGGTGTCTGACTTATAACTTCATTTGGGGTTTTCTTGATGAAGATACAGAAGTGCCTTGCCACTTTCTTTTCCAGCTCATTTGACAAATGAGGAAACTGAGGCAAAACAGTCAAGTGACTTACCTAGGGTAATATATGTACTAAATGTATAAGGTCAGAGTTGAAATCAGTCCTTCCTGACTCCAAGCCTGGTGCTCTATCCACTGCGCCATCTAGTTGCCCCTTTAATATATACTGAAGTGCTATCAAATGATTTATTTGGCATCAAGTAACAAAACTTCTTCTGCCTGTCTACCAAAGTGACAAAAATGCCTAAGTGCATTTTAATACCAGTGTGATTAGGTGATAAATAAAACATCCAATGACAGTATGTAGACATAATTAAATCTGACCTTACTTTAGCCTGGTTTACACTGACAGATTGGATAAGAACAATATGGCAGAGGTTTTTCTGTTTGTAGAAGATTTATACAGAAGCTTTTATAATTGCAAAGTGCTCTACAATATATTTTATTAGTTACTCTCCACCACCACAACAGGAAACAGGTAGTACAGTTTTATAGTTGAAAAATCAAGATACAATGAGGTTAAGTGTCCACATTGATGCATCTTAGCAGCAAACCTTGATAATAATTTGCAGCTCCTAAGAGGTCTTTGTGAATGTTTCTCAGCCTGCTGTTATCGGCTTTAATTGTGTCTATGGTGGCACAGTAGATACAGTACTCGTCCTGAAATCAGAAAGACTCATCTTCCTGAGTTTAAATCTGACCTCAAACACTTACTAGCTGTGTGACACTGGGCAAGTCACTTAACCCTGATGGCCTTAGTTCCTCATCTGAAAAATGAGCAGGAGAAGGAAATGGCAAAACATTCCAGTTTCTTTGTCAAGAAAACCCCAATTGGGGTCACAAAGAGTCTTCAGCTGAACAACAACAAATGTTCTGTGATCGGGATTAACTCTCCCACAAAACAACAACATAAGAGGTTATCAAGCTTGCATGAAAATCCAAGGATTTCCAATTTAAAGAAATCAATTATGAAAAGAGAGTGTTCATTAAGGGATGACCTTGACCTCATTAAGTACACAGAATTCCTTTAATTATTTTTAACTTTTATTCTGTGAGACCATTTGATGAACAAATATTTTTTGTATATATTGTAAGCTTAAAACTCTCAGAAACCTCTTTTTTCTTTTTTTCAAAGCAAATGATTTGTCTCTTCTCTGTTTTTATGTATATGTTAAATGTCAGCAAAGAATGGTTTCTAAGGATTATTATTGATTCATCATGTCCAAATCTTTCATTCATCTATCTATCTATCTTTCTATCTATCTATCTATCTTTCTACCTATCTTTCTACCTATTCAGTCTTTATTCCCCTTGGCCACCTAAGTTCTGTGTTCACATTTGTCCAGATAAAACACAGGGAAATTTTAATAGCTTATACTATTCAGTGGAGTCTTTCTGATTTATCTTGGACTAATAAAACAAAACAAAACAAAAATAACTGTTTCCCTAGGTACTAGCACTGTAATTCAAAAATTATTTTCTGTGTACTTAGTGAGGTCAAGGCCATCCTGTAATGAACATCCCTTTTTTTATAATATAAAATATCTGAAAATAAAGGAGGTGAAGAGAAATAACAATTAGAGAATTTTCTCATCATTTATCAGGCAAAACATAAATACCCTACAATTTCTACCTTTGTTGCTGAAAACATAAAAAAGAAAATGCAGAACAATGACCATTCATTAATATTTCAATATATTGAAAGAACTGGTATTTTGTCAATAGAGGGCCCTCCCTGTGGGGATGCAATACAAAACCCCTCCACACTTTAGTAGATAGTTTCATGAGCTGTAGGGCACAGAAAAGATTCATCTACTGGTAACCTGTTGTTTCCTGCTGTTGAAACCTTCCCAACTTAGCTAGGTTGGTCTTTAGAAGGCAGTTATGGAGTCTATTTTTAGAAATGGGGAGGGTCATAGTTCAAAGCCTTTCCTCTCCAGAACCTTCTAGAGTTTTGATTTTTCTGGTTTTCAAGGGCCAGGTCATCTCTATATCATTAAAATACCTTGTTTTTGGACAATGGTGGAGGCAAAGCAAAGCGGTCATCTATCACTATGTGATAATTCTACTCTCAAGGATTTTGAGTGAATTTAAAAAAAATAAATTTGAAAAGTATAAAGCAGTGGAGAAATCTACTAATTTCAATAAGCAGGGAGCTCTCACAAAGAGGGCTGACCAGCTCAATGGGGATATGACAGCCATAGAAAAAGTTGGAAAATGCTATTTAGAATGGGATAAATGCATAAGAAAGTACAAAGCATTAACATAATTGTATACATTATATTTTTTAATCTAGGCAAATCACAAGAAAACTAGACAAAAAGGCAGATATTATTGTTCGAGTGCTGGATATACAACTAAGAAGTTACGAAAGTTTGAACAAGTTACCTATTCACTCTTAACATGAATTTTCTCATCTGTAGAGCTGAAGGAGAAGTAACTACTTTCTCTCTTTGATTTTGTGAAGCATTTCCTAAGCATCTATCTTTAAGGAGTTAAAAATATAATGTATGATTATTTTGTTTTATTATTTTTATTTTTATGGGGTTTTTGTACAGGAGATGTATGCAGTAAAAACCTAATGAAGAAATGTCAAACTATTACTCACTTAGCTGTAGGGTTCATGAATGTTTGGGAAGAAGGGATGTTTTTATTCTCACAAGACTTCATGGAGAAGGAATTGAGGTAGACTTTGAAGTATAATAGTTTAGTGAAATAAGAGATAGGCGAAAATTCCAATTCAATAGCCTTCTCATTCAAATCAATTGATACATATTCATTGTGTCTATGTATATATTAAGTGGTAGATATACAAAGACAAAAATCAAATAATCCTGGTCCTTGAAAACTGAAGGGGAATAAGTTTATATTTGTATAATGGGAAAAACAAGTTTGAGCAAAGGATCCATACAAAAGTATAGTAATAAATAAGACTGGGAATGTATTTTACAAAAAGACTTTGACAAAGGAGTTTTTGTCACCTCAATCAGTGGATAGACATTACTGCTTTACTGAGAAATTCCATGAAAGTGGTATTTCAGGAAAATAATCTAATAATTGTATGCAAAATTCTTTGAAAGTCAATAGGCAAGAATATGTGAGAACTGTTTTTAGGGTATTATTGGAGAAGTTCAGATGTGAAATAAGAATTGAAACTAGGGGCACATTTACATGAAAGTTTTGAATATTAGCCTATTAACAAAACCAAATCTTCCATGTAGTATTAAACATTAACTCATGGTAGCATAGGTGTCAGAGTGGAAGGAACAACAGAGGTCATCTAATCAAATTAAAATTATGTTGTGTCACTTAATAATCAGTTCTACTCTATAATTGACTTTATTCTCCATTTTTCAACCTCCATTTCTCAGTTTAGCTAAAAAAAACATGCAGTTTCTTTCATTCCAAACTAAAGTCTTTGCTAAATAATATAATCATTCCCAGTCCCTTAGACATTTGCTTACTAAGTACTTCAACCTGGGTCCCCTGTTTTGTTTATCTGTAAATGAACACTAATTTAAGCTCATCCTCACCACAAGGGACAGAATTCCTGCCCTCAGCCCTAAATATTGAAATAGTGGTGTTTAGCTATCAACAAGTAGATGACTGTGTTTATCCTGATGGGGTGATTCTGATTTTCTAGACAAGATTACTACACAGTTGAGACCCCTAAGCAATTAATTTTCCTTAGTTTTCGGAAAGTAACATGATCAGCAAAATGGGAAGGCTAACCCACTTTCCTCACCTGCAGCTAATCAGAAAGCTTCCCAGCTATCTTCACTACAGCCCATCACCCCTCCCTGTATCTCCTTTCAGGGGTCAATAAAAATGATCTTGTCCATCCGATTATGGTCACTGATCTAACTGTGGAGGTCAGTCAGACCTACTTTATTAATAGCTATATGTCACCATTAATAGACTGTTATCTTGCCTGAAAAGTGTGTCAGTTCAATTTTTTTTTCGTTTTACTCACCATATCCCTCATTTTACAGATGAGAAAACTCAGAGACATTAAGTGACTTTCCCAAGGTCACAAAAGTACTTTGAGAGGTGGGATTCAAACCCCAATCCTCTACTTTCTGAGTCAGGATTCTTTCCATTTAATCCACATAGTTGTAGAACTGTCTACAACTGGTCTGTCTGATTTTTTCCTTTCTATTCAGATTTGTGGAATTTGGTACAAAAAATACAAGTATAAACATATTTGAATGATTTACAAGTACACCAGTTGGGGTAAAATGTTAGAGGTCAAGACCTTGTTAAGTTCAAGAAACAATAAATAAAATATACTTAGCTGGGCAACTATGGAATCTTGTTTGAAGTCAGAATCAGAGGAATGGGGTGGCCTCAAAGCTGCAGGTTCTGTATGCCTGCTCTAAGACATTTCAAGGTTGCTATTCTGCAGACAGCATTAATGCTGAGGGGAAGAAGCATATCAGAAATCCTGGAATGGTGGTAAAGGGGAGGAAAGATGTTGAATTATACTGATGAAGAATTTTTGGTGGTACCTTCTAAATTTTCTGCCATATAGCAGAGCCTTGGCCTCACTTCCCTAGTTACATTAATGATTTAGGAATATTCTATAAAAAGATCTATCAGATAAGACCTATCAAAGGCAGTTGGAATTTATGCTTTATTGGGAACTACTTGTTGAAAGAATGCCTCGGACTTGAATGAGACCTCTAGGTGTAGTAATTGAGACATTCAGCATACTAAAATTAGGACGATATTAAAACTATTTTGAGCTGTAGAACAACTTAATGGGCAGATGCAAACATAAATTCTGTGTTGAGGTCAGTTAATAGTGCTGAGAACATCTACTAAATTATGTATTTTAAAAAGTTTTTCTATATTTACTTTATTGAATACCGTTTTGCAACTAGAGTTGCATTTTATGCTATTGTACTTTGCTTTATAGATTTGTTTGCTCTTACATACTTTTGTGTAAATTAGACACATGCTTGACACTTAGCATCTAATAAATGTGTTTTCATTCATTCAATTGGCAGGTAGCAATACATCTTAAAATATCCATTCAGCATATATTTATTTGAAAAATTGTCTTCCATATAGAAGAAATGAACATTTTGAAATAAAAAAACACTAACTGCCATATAAGGTAGTGTTTTTTTAAGTGATTGAACCATTCGTTCTTTATATGAATATACTTTTGTCAAGTTCATAGAACCATAGCTTGGCCCATATAAATAATGGCCAAAAAACTCATAGGAACCTTCAGAATTTCAGGCAATTTCAAACTGTATGTAATTTTAGAATATTGGTAATTGTGACAGTAAATACCCTGTTGAGGTCTCAGAATCCCTGGGACAGAAAAAGAGGGTCTTTGCATCCATGTGATTCTTTCCTTTATTTTTATAGTTATGATTTCTGAGTTAGATTCATTTCATCATAAGTCACAACTTCACAAACTTGGAAGGGATCTCAGATATTATTAAGACAATTTTGACTTAACTAGAATAAAAAAAATTCCAATGAAGAGAAGGATGGACTAGAAATGAGGAAGATCTAAGGTAAACTCCTGTCTACAACATTTACTATCCATGTGACCCTAAAGGTTCAGAAAATCACCTGACCTTGCTCAG
Source organism: Pseudocheirus occidentalis (assembly GCA_028646575.1). Lineage (NCBI taxonomy): Eukaryota > Metazoa > Chordata > Mammalia > Diprotodontia > Pseudocheiridae > Pseudocheirus > Pseudocheirus occidentalis. The sequence continues at coordinate 115,313,608 of CM053601.1, read as the reverse complement.
CCTTGGTTTCTTTATAGGAAAAGTAAATTTCAAGATAGATTTCAGAGCTATCATGAGTATTAGGTAAAATATTATATTCAGAGAGTTTTGCAAACCTTAAATGTTACATAAAAGCTATTATTAATATTGTTGCTGCTTTTTTTATGACAAATCCTTAAGGTGTTTCTTTGCTGAATAAATGGAGATATGTCCTGAATTTGGAACAATAAGATTCAACAAACACATTCTAAATATAGATAAGTATCTTATGCTAGACAATAACTAATAATTTGAATAATTGAATAATTTGAAATTATTCCAGGAAAATTATGAAAGTATTCACTACCTTTAGCTAAGTGATTATACCAATGAAATTATATTCCAATAAAGTAAAATATAGAAAATAAAATTATTTGTAACAGTGTTTTTTGTAGTAAGAAGCAAAAAAAAAATCAAGTGAATGTCCATTGATTGGGAAATGACTCAACAAACTATAACATTATGAGTGCAATAAAATTACTCTTATTTCATAAGAAATGTTTCAGAGAGGAAGTATGATGCACAATAGTTGCTAAAGAGCCATCTTCTGTAGGACCTATAAAAAGTCCAACCTCTGACACACATTGCCTTTAGGGAACTGGGGAAGCTTATCAACCTCTCAGTGCCTCTGAACAATTCTTCAAGATTACAAGTTTACATCATGTGCCATCTTCCTTGGAAGAAGGGATCTCCTCCCTCTTTTTTCCCACCAATTTTTTTTTTCCACAAATGAAATCATAGTTCTGTGCTTTTCTAAAAATATGTATATGATTAAGGGGTGGCTAGGTGGCGCAGTGAATAGAGCACCGGCGCTGGAGTCAGGAGTACCTGAGTTCAAACCCGGCCTCAGACACTTAACACAAAAACTAGCCGTGTGACCTTGGGCAAGTCACTTAACCCCAACTGCCCTCCAAAAAAGCAAAAACAAAAACAAAAAAAAATATGTATATGATTAAGTTAGAGAAACATGGAAAAATTTTCTATTGTAATGGGTCTGGGCTTCTTTTTTGTTTCCTTTTGGGAGAACAATATGATTAAAGCAATGTGAATGAAAATAATTTTAAATGAATTTGAATTCAGATTAAGTGTATTGACCCGTCTTGATTCTGAAGGACAAAGATATTTCATATAGCAGGTCCTAAGAACATTCCTTACACTGTCAGATTTGGTCATTTTTCAGTTGGTTGCATTTTTCTGAGGGAGATGTCTTACTGAGAAGTGATTGTTACATTAAAAGTCATGTCAATTTTAAAAAAATATATATTCAAAATCTGAGAAAATCAAGAAATTTAACATTTCCTTAAATTTGATCTACATTATCTCCTTACTCTGACCTCCAGAGCCCAAAAGTTAATTGCTAAAGTTAATCACCAGCTATGAGAAACAAAGGAGCTTTCTATTCAGAGTCAACTTAATTATTTTAATAGCATGATGATTCCTATTCATTCTGGATTTGGATTTCTGCTATAAGCTTTCCCTGTCCTTGAAAATCTATATATAGTGAGCACCCATGTATTTATTTCACAGTTCTTTCTGCTAAAAAATAAACTTGAGAAACAGATGGTGTTTTTAACCCAACTGCTCTGTACACATGGGTGATATCTCAGAGTGATGGAGAGAGGGCAGCAGATGGGAGACCAGGAGTTCTAGTTCCATTACTGACTCATTGTGTGATCATTAGAAATTCACCTCACTTCTCCATTAGTCACTTTATGTATCAGTAAAGTAGGGGAAATAATTTTGGCTTTCTAGATCCCATAGGCAATATGATAAGGAATAAGAGGAGTCCTTTAAAAAAAAGTGATAAGGTACCTCTTCACATAGAAACAGAATAGAGAGCTGAATTATATGACTTATATGACATTATAACTGTATATGTTTTTTGCAAGTAAAATTATATCAATTTCAATGCAATTACCAATATTTTTATGTATGAAATGACATTTCCTGAAAGATATGGACTTTATTTTTGCACCTTCATTGATAAAGATTTATCTTCTAGTTCTCAGCCATTGTGTAAAGTTCTGGGGGTAACAAAGATAAAAATTAAACTGTTCTTGCCCTAAAGTTCCTACATTCTTTTTTTTGGCCATTTTTAGAAATTGTTTTCTCGTTTATATCATTCATTTCCATGAGATATTTGAGTTATAAATTTTCTCCCCATCCTTCCCCAACCCCAACTCTAAACCAGGGATACCACTGTAAAGCCCCTCTCCCAACCTGCTCTCCTTTGTGCCCTCCTTCAACACCCTTCTACCCTTCTGGTAGGGCAGGAATGGTCTCCCTACCCCAATCCCTGCACATCTTAATTCCCAGTTGTATGTATTACAGAGTTTTGAATTCTAGATACTCCATGTTATTCCCCGTCACCCACCACAACTAGAAGGACAAGCTTTCAATACAGGCTGTGCATGTGTAGTTACATCAGACATCTTCACAGTGGACATATTGTGACAATCTGATCACATATCCCTCCTTCCTATCTCCCCCCTTGTTCCACTCTCTACCCTGTCCCTGTGCCTTTACTGAAGTGTGTGCTCCCTACAACCCTCCTGCAGACCATGCCAATCCCTCTGTCATCCCGCCTCCCATCCATATGCCCCCTACTTTCCTGTATGGCATGATACCCAGTTTACAGTTTATGTCATTCCTTCCCTAAGCCAAAATCAATGAGACTAAATGAAAGTAAAGTTGCAAAAATTATCCCTTGCATTCTCCATATGGGATGCTTAAACCCATTTTGTCTCCCTGTCTCCTCTCATTCTAGTTCTCTCCCACCTCAGGATTTAACCCTGTAAAGCATCATCCCTTCATATTCATTTGTTCCTATACCCTCCATGTACACATGCACACACATCCTTTGATATGTATTCATATACATATATATCCTCCTATATAGACATATGTGTAAGCATACATATACATACATATATGCATGTATATGTATATGCATACATACATATATATATATACATACACACATTTGTATTCCCTTCAATTCTCATAGTAAGAAAATGTTCATAAGTTACTATTATCATTTTTCCATATTGGCATGTAAATAGTTCAACTTTCATAAGTACCTTATGATTTTTTTCCCATGTTTACCTTCTCATGCTTCTTGTGTTTGTCAAATTTTCTGTTCAGTTCTGTTTTTTTCAGCAAGATTGCTTAAAAGTCCTCCACCTCATTGAATGACCATATTTTCCCCTGGAACAGTATACTCAGTTTTGCTGGGTAGGTGATTCTTGGTTTTAATCCCAGCTCCCTTGATCTTCAAAATATCATATTCCAGGCCCTGCAATCCCTCAGTGAAGAAGCTGCCAGATCCTGGGTTATCCTCATTGTGTTTCTACAGTATTCAAAGTGTTTCCTCTTTGCAAACTATAATATTTTCTCCTTTAACTAGGGATTCTGAAACCTGGCAATAACATTTCTAGGAGTTTTCTTTTGCGGATCTTTTTCAAGAGGTGATTGATGAATTCTTTCAAGTTCTATTTTGCCCTCTGAATCAAAAACATCAGGGCAATTCTCCTTGAGAATTTCTCAAAGGATGTTTTCCAATTTAGTTTTTAATCATGGGTTTCAGGTAGACCAATAACTTTCAAATTGTCTCTCCTGGATCTATTTTCCAGGTCAGTGGTTTTTTCAAGGAGATATTTCACATTGCTTTCTAATTGGTCATTTGTTTGTAACTGTTTAATAGTATCTTGTTTCTCATAAAGTCATTAGCTTCCACTTGCTCCACTCTAATTCTGAAGGAATTATTCTCTTCAGAATACTTTTGAGATTCTTTTTCCATTTGGGA
>CM053601.1:115297080-115309685 GCA_028646575.1 Pseudocheirus occidentalis | reverse complement strand
CTCTTCCTCCTGTTCCATGCTTAAATCCCTTTTGTCCACAAAAAAAAAACGATTCTAGAGTTTTATTGCTGTTCTTATTTTGCTTCATTTTCATAATGTTGGTCAGTCAATTAATTAGTTGCTATTTTTTAGGTCTGTGGAGCTCTACGTACAGGGTGGATAGCTCTGTCCCAAATTTTTGGGGTTTTCACAGCTGCCAGAGTTATTAGGGTGGTGATGCAGCCCCTACCACCTTTGGCCTGCTGAAAGCACACCCCAGGACCACCACCCAAGACCATGATCTGGATCCAGGCCACTCAATGCAAGAGACCTTGGCCCTGATCAATTGACTCAGCCCCCCTGTTGTGTCCACAGAGCAGGAGCTCTGAAGCAGCCTGGTGGAGGACAGATCCTGCCCTTCCCCCACTGCTTCCTTGCCCGGGAGGCAGATTGGCCGAAACGCTTTTCCTCCCCCAAATATAGCTTGAAAACTTCCCTTTCACTGATCTTCTCTAGTCCTGGCTTCATAGATGTGGAGATTGCTTCAGGTGCTGTAGATCTTCTCTCTGAGGTAGACTCACGCTGTGGCTCGGCTCCTCCAATCTGCTCTGGGGCCTGGCCACAGTTTCAGGTTTGGGATGGGCTGGCCTCAGTTCCCACCCTGCCGGGATGAGCTCCTCCTGCAAAGTTGCCTTCAGCACGAGATGTGTTTTCTGTATTTTTGTGAGTTTGGGAGCCCTAAAATTTGTTCAGAGTCATATTTCATGGGTATTTAGGGTGGCTCTGTGGGAACTGCAAGACCTTGCTGCTTCTAAGCCCACCATCTTGGCTCCACCCCCAGTTAAGCAAGGTTTCTACATTCTAAAAGAGGAAATATATATGTGTAAGTATGTAGAAAATCAGTACAACATAATTTCATAAGAAGGGCAACTTGAAGAAATAAGAATCATACTGAGCTTTGAAGGAAATAGGATTTTAAGAAGCAGGAGTAGAGTGGCCTTCTGGGGTTGGAGAACTTAAGGTTTAAAGTAGCATATAGTTTACTCCTTTCACTACAAGCATTTATTATGTGAAGTTTCCTATACATGGTATCTTTGCTTTATCAATAATAAGTAATAATCCAGATCTATGTTATTGGAGATTATATGATTATCTGTTTAGAACAGTGGTTCACAACCTGTGGGTCAAGACCCTTTTTGGGTCAAACAACCCTCTTACAGGGGTCACAGGGGTGGCTTAAGACCATCAAAAACATATTTCTGATAGTCTTAGGAACTGAGACACTGCTCCTCTATCATTTCTAGGTGGGTCCACTCACATGCAGATATGTCCACATATGAGTATTAAAGGTTCACAGCATTAGGAAGGTTGAGAACCACTAATTTAGAACATTTAGCTGCTTCAAAATTACCCTCTGGGTGTATACATTATATGTTTTGTCCAAGCCTTGAGATCCTAATGATTGGTTAGACTGTTTGGCAAGTACTGGTTTGAGATCCTGTGTTATCACTTTGTGAAGAAGATTTGAAGTAGGGATAAAGTATGAAATGCCTCTTAGTACAATCTTACGTCTATCAGAATGAACAATTATTCATTCCCTTGGAATATTATTTTCTACCTGAATACATCCTCAGGGCTAGATAATTGTCAGGTCTCACCTAAATGTTCTTAATGAGTTGTTTTATTTGAGTAGAGTGGTTGTGTGTGTGTGTGTGTGTGTTGCCCCATTTATTTAGTTTCTCTAGATCAGTGGTTTTCAAACTTTTTGGCCTAATGACCCCATTTACATTCTTAAAAAAATATTAAGAACTCCCTCCCCCACAAGTGCTTCTGTTTATATAAATTTATGTTTATCATATTGGATATTAAAATATCAATGTTATTACAAAAATAGTTTTGGTCTCATGGAGCCCTTAAAAGTATCTTCCTAATGGTCCCTGGAACTATTGAAAACTATGACACTAGATTAAGAACTTGAATTTGGGGCAAGCATGTACCTTGACTGAGACAATTTGCATATGTTTCACACATCTTAATTTTCCAAGAAAAATGAATGCTATATGAAAAGATTTGCCTGAAATTGAAAAGAGCATCCCCATGATTCTGTCACTGATAAATTTTCTTAGTGATCAGGAAGAGTTGAATATTCCAGTCTAGTACTTCTTTTTAAGTGAAAATTGCTAAAGACATCCAGTTTCCTTGGGAGCCAGACACAGACAGAGCTGGAAGAGGCTTTTGTTATCATTTGGTCCAAATTTTCCATTGTACAGATTATGGAACTATGCTGCTTAACAACAAGGAGTACCAAGAGCTCCATTGTTTTGACTTGAACCTGGTGTATTTTAACATGTTGTACTGCCACAGTAATTAAATCATTGTTAGATTTGTTTGATTTTTTTCCTCCACCAACTGCTCCCTACCAGTTTTTTTTGTTGTTGTTCTTTTATACAAAACTGCACATAAAACCATAGACTCCCAACAAACTTTAAAGGGATCATTGTAATTAGCAATTTCCACAAAGAAAATATATTTTAATTACATTTTAAGGAGAGAATCCAACTCTCTTTTTGATTTATGGTTTGAGGAATTCTATGTTGACAACTAAGCCTCTTAATTCAAACAACCAATTCATAACAGACAATAATTTTTTTTTAATTTTGGCTTTTTGGAGGAGGGAAGTCAGGGAAATTGGGTTTAAATGACTTACCCAAGGTCACATGGCTAGTAAGTGTTAAGTATCTGAGGCCAGATTTGAACTCAGGTCCTCATGTCTTCAGGCACTCTATTCACTGTGCCACCTAGCCACCCTTAACCACCATTCTTTATATTTAGACTATAAATTGTCTTCAGAAGGTCTTAATTTTTTTTTGTCATGTAACCCTTTGAAACTAGTAAAGACTATAGCTTTTACATGAATAAATGTTTTAAATGCATATATATACATATACATATACATGCATATATGTATAAATGTCTAACATAGATCTAATTAAACTGAAATAAAGCTATTCACTATTTTTTTACATTCACAGACACCATATTAAGAAACTCCTGTCAAAATAAAACTTTAAAATTGTATTTATTAACCATGCACAAGACACTAAGAAATGAGTGAAGCCCTATTTTGGGGATATTGTGAGTGAAGTCAAATCTGTCACTACATTGTCACACTTGACTGGTGCCCTAGGTTGCCTTTTGGTCCACTGGGTCTTAAACCAGAAGTTAGAAGAGAATCTCAAATATATATATATTCACTAGATAAATTTTTATTAATTAACTACACTATCATTCTCATGCTGCTAAATTCGTTCAAAAGGGAGAGAAAAAATAGCACATAATTAACTGCTTTACCCCTTGTAGACACACTTTTCAGACTAGGAGACCAATGTATAGCTGAAGTTTTCCAGATCTACACTTTTTTTTTTGTATTATGTAAATTCCCACCCTCGATTCACAGAAAAATCTCTAATGCTAGTCTCACTAACTCTCCTATTCTAATTCTTTCCCCATCCCAGTCATTGATCCCTCATGTTGTCATATATAATATAATATACTTACATATATTATGACATATATCATATGTATATACATATCTAAATTTTATATTAATTGAATATATATAAATATACAATTACACATGAAAGTTATGCTATACTATACTCATGCTTTCTCTCTTTCTCTCCCACTCTCCACCTCCATCCACCCCAACTAAGTCATAAGTCACTCTTTCTACAATTATTGTATCTCATAACTTTGAGACCTGATTTTCAATGACCAAACACCAGCGCTGAAGATACTTCTTGATATTTACACTTTCCAACAGCTTAAGATACATAAATGTTTTTCAAGAAGTTAAAGAATAATTAGAATCTGCTCCTTAGACAAGCAGTCTTGAACTCAGACTGATGCTCTCCAGTTTTGAGTCCAGTGGTTATGTTTGAGGTCATGGATCTGGGCATACCTTCTGAAGCATACAGGAAAAGGATGGATATCCTATCTGGAAATATATGCCCAGTTCTCTCAATTGGTGCTAGGGAACTGGGAAAGCTTCGGGTACTTTTTTTTATTTTTTTGTTTGCCAAGGCTTATTCCCAAAACCTCCTTTTCAGAGAAAGGAACTTCTAGCCACCACACCCCTAATGGGTCAATCCTTTTCAATTGCCTAAAAATCACCTTTGGATTAACTTTTTACAAAATTGGGTGGTAGGATGGCCTCTCTAAAGAACTTAAAAAGAAAAGGCTGGTGTTCTTTTGCAACACCATTTGGCCTTGGTATCATCTGGCTATGAAGCATGGACCATTTTGGAGACTTTAAAATACAATACTCTTTTACAGCTAGAGTTATACTGTCTCCAAAAAAGAAAATGAATGAATATTCCTTACATGATAACCGTCATTGAGCTCTCCTGGGAACCCATTCTCAGAAATGACATGCTACTACCTTGTAAGATGTTCATAGCTAGAGCCACCCCACAAAGGGGAAGTTGGATATTCTACAAACTGATACAAAGTGAAGTGAGAAGAACCAGGAAAATGTTGTACACAATACCAACAACACTGTGTTATGATCAACTATCAAAGTCTCAGCTTTTCTCAGCAACACAAGGATCCAAGATAGGTGGAAAGGACTCATCAAGGAAAATGCTGTCTATATCTAGTAAACTAACTCATGGACTCTGAATGCAAATTGAAGCATTTTTTTCTGCTTACTTTATTCTTCCTAGTGGTCTTTTGTTTTCTTTTGATTTGTTTCTTCTTTCACAACCTCGCCTAATATGTTAAATATTTTTACAAGGTAGTGTTGTGGTTTAAATCTAAGGATGAAACAAACTTCTGAGGAGGGGGCTCTGCCCACGCAAAAACTCTTGGGGTTTCACGATGTGTTGTGGTGGAACTGTCCCAAAGAATTCACATTCAGTCCACCTCTAATCAAAGTATAGGCATGTATTGAGATTGATGCCTTTCCTGGAGCAGACTAACTCCGAAGAGGAACCAGCAAATTCAGAGAAATGAAGAGGGATATTTATAGGGTAAAGGTGCTGATTAAACAATCAAACTTTATATGGAATATAGGGTTGTGATTGATATTAAAAAGGCAGAAACAGTTTGTTAAGGGATTTGGTAATGGAGGAGGAGCCCATCTATGCTTCGATGGTTAGACATTCTGGTCATACAATTTCTCTTTAGAAAGAAATGCTTTTAAAAGTAATGAAAAAATGTGTCCTGCCCAGAGAGGGGTCTGAAGACTGATATCTATGTTTATTTATCTATGCAAATCTCTAAAACAATATGTAGAAATTTAAGTAAAAACTATGTTTCTCTCATAAAATCTTATAACTCTAAATGCAAAATAAACATTTTATTGGAAGCAATTTCTTTAATATATTGTAATGGTAATGGAATTTGAAACCCATAATGGGATGGACTTGTTGAAGTGAAGAAAGGGGGCTGAACTAGGAGTACCTGGTACAGTATATGGGGAAAGGACAAAGCTGAGAAAGTCCAGAAGAACTTTTGGGAGCATTATCTTAGAGGCAGAGAGAGAGAGAGAGAGAGAGAGAGAGACAGACAGACAGACAGACAGACAGACAGACAGACAGAAGGAGAAACAGAGAGAGAGAGAGAATTTCTAGGGCCCAGAGTAGCAGAGTGAGAGAGAACTTTCAGCCAAGGTTGCAAGGACTGCTGAGAATCATTTGGAGTTGTCCAGGATTTTGAGAACTGCCACCCAGAGCTATAGAGGCATGACTGTGGTTCCTGTATTTTGTCTGTTTGTTTTTATGCTACTTTGTCAGATTTGTTTGTTAACAGAGGCCTCAGACATGGTTGGCCCTAGGTTGATTTCACAGGCAGAAGGTGAATTGTAGAGGATGCCAGCAATTTGCGTGAATGTTATGGTGTCTTTGTTAAGCTTTGCCCTCCCAGGAACAAAAATGGCTGAGAACTTGCCTTAGGTCAAGATGAAGAAAAGACTTCTCCTTGGTATTGAATGCTGTGATGATATTGTAACCTAGTTGTGACCAAGGGGTGGATGGCCTTTGAGCTTTGTGACTGAACAAATGAATGTATTTTGTTTATGATTGGAAACTAATCTCCAATTAAGATTATACAGGGGTGAAGTACTTTAACTTTTGTACTTTGTGATTGAACTGAGGACTTACTAATTGTTCCCTGTATTTTGATTTTCTCTTTTCTGTGAATGTTTTGTCTTAATCTGTTACTGAATAAATGAAGGGTTACTATGCTCAAAATCAGAAGCATGGAAGTTCCTGGCCACTTCAGAAGTTGTTTGTGCTTGGCATTGCATATACTATTTTTCATTTGTAAAAGTAGAAGGATTAAAAAGAATTCCTTTTATATTTGTTGATATAAAATTTGCATACTAAAGAATATGTTAACTTATTGAGAGATGAAACTAGAACTGGTCAACTAGGATTTTTTCTCAGGTCATTGAAATTTCTAAGCCACTAGCATTACTTCTGGTTCTTCAGCTATGCAAAAATAATTAATCTCAGCACCAAGGTAGCAAGAATAATGAGTTAAAATAGAAATCTACCATATGGCATACATTTGTTTCTCAGCAGTCCAAACAAGGTAAGCATTTTCCCATAAAATTATTACTCTACTTCCCTGTCACTGTTTTTTCAGGTATCCCTGTATTTCTACCCATTGTCCCCACTGTGCAAGGTCAGTATTCTAGGTGTTATTCCCATTTCTTCCTCCATTGAATTTGAGAGGTCTTTACTCTTGATGTATTTTATGCCGTTTGCTCAAGGTACTAACTTTATTAAATATAGTTCTCTCCCTGCTGTATGATAAAGTGTACTTCATAAGAGCTTAGAATCCTTAGATTCTTCAATTTTCTTTTTACTGATTTTTAAGTTGACCAAATTTTTTATTATCAAAAACAATAAACGCATGACACAGATTGTTCAAATAGGTTTTCAAATGTTTCAGTGAATGTTTCAGCATGAAACTAACTAGGAAGATATTTCTCACCCATCAAATTTCCAGGATGATGGACTGTAGTGCTGTAAACTTTATCCTTTGTCTTCTTGAAATTCCAGGTGGAAAAAAAATACTCAAGTTACTTTCCACAGGGATCACAAACATTTCCTTGGGCATACATTTGAAATGAATAGAGGGCCTGATTTCACCACAAGAGACAGATACAATTGGTATGTTGCCTTAAAACTTTGAAGGCATAAAATGTCACTGTTGGACTGAGAGAATATAATCTGACTAAACTGTCTTCATTCAAAGTATTTATATTCTTTTGTATATCTCAAAATGCTATATAAAGTTCAACTATCCTGATTTCTATTATTATTTATATGGAAGGGACAATGTAATCATTTTGTGGGTGCATGAAACATTCCCCACTTTTATAATTTACTGGTGAGAATATTAAAGTGCTAAGACAGGGGGGAAAGGAAGCAGAAGGGATTCTGATAACAATTAAACAGTTCACCTTCAGTATTATTGGATTTAACCCTGTTGCCCCCGAACTTCTGTCATATGTTCCACTATGAATGAATCATCTGAACAATTATATCAGGCAGACCACAGTCATGTTCACCTCACACTCTTTGCTAATTACCTTTTTAACAACTTCACTGCTCACATTACTCATCTGGAACAATATTTGGATAGTACTTGTTGTTTCCTTTGTTAAAATATAAGCTTTTTTTTCTTAGACCCTCGAATTTACTATGGTCAATATCTCTGCTAGATAGTCTTGGTCCAAGTCTATCCAAGATTCCAAGAGACTTAGAGGTTATCATTGAATGCTTCTGTAAAAAATCAAGTCATTATCCTAATTTGCCTAGATGGTTTTCAGATATTCAACTTTACTAAGATATTCCCAAAGGAGTCTCAAACAGACTCATGCTTGAGACTTGGAATTGAAATTAAGGTATCTCACATCCTGTGAAGATATTTACTTAAAAATGTTCTAGAATTCAGATTTAAAAATTCTGGCCACTAACTACATATAGCTATCATACTCTATCCTGGGTAGCAGCCAATTCAATGAAACCTCTCCCAGCTTGCCTTTTATGTAAGCATCATGTGTAAGTTAAATTGCAAATTAATAGAATTAAATCTTAAATATGAGTGGAACTGCCTCAGAAAAGCCAGGTTTTCCTTTTGCTTATCCTAGAAAATGGGTACTGACATTACTATTGACTCCTACAGAGTCACTGATATTGGGAAAGCTGTCATTGTCAATCTTAAGAGATTATTAAATGTTTACTATGTGTTAGAACCTTGGGGTAGAAAGACATAAGGACACAAGAGAGCTTGTTAGTTGAAGAGTTTAGGAGCAAGAATTGTATGTTTCCAGAATTGGTCCCTGAGCTGTATTTCACCTCCATACACCATCAAGCCATCCACAAGTGATGATGGACCTGGCATTATTATAACACCATAATCTCTATGACTGCTACCACTGTCATCCAATTCACTTCCCAAACCAAAGGTTCTCAGAAACCCATGATTTAATTACACTATCTGAGATAGTACCTGAGATTTTAGCTTTTTATTATACCCTACTCTACTGAAATATGCTGCATCAGGTCACAGTTCATCACTATACAAAAAATGTCTCACATCTAGCCTCAAAAAGTATTGAGAGTGCCCAAGTACTCCTATTAAATGGCAGAAATAAATTTATTCTCCCAAGCCACCTACATACAACTATACAAAGCACCCTTGTTAGAAAGACTCCCAAAATATACGATTTCCTCACACATTAATTTCATTGCAAATTATAACCAGAGCCACTTTCACCACAATTGGTAGCTCTCTTTCCTCAATCATTTCTTCCAGCCCAGTCTTTCAATCAACAAATTGATCAGCCTCAATCCTAAAGTGATTTCCTGACACTCCTAAATAATAACCCACCCACAATTTCACTTTCAGGCACCTGAATCTTATTAAAACTTCAGTAGCACATTTGATTCTCTTTTTGCCCTAGCCATGCAGCATCACAACTCCTAATATGTTCTACAAAGGATCTTTGCTGTATTGCCCCCAGAGACTGGTATGTGTGTTTCATTTAAGTTTTTTAGGTTTTAGTTTTTAAGTTTTTAAGCATCTAAGTGCACTTAAAAGTCTGTGACTGAGTTGGCACATTGTTTGGGGATCTGAAATAATAATAAGAAGAAGGAACATTACATGGTCTTTTTCCCATTGCCCCAGAAGGGTGATGTCGCTGAGGGTACTGGAGCTCTCACTATGTCTGCCATTTTCAACTTTCAGAGCCTACCGACAGTAATCTTGTTATTTTATATGTGTGTGTGTGTGTGTGTGTGTGTGTGCGTGCGCGCCCGCATATATCCAATCCTTGACTGCTAGCATCTTGGAGAAAAATAAAACTGGACTGTTGGGTATTTTTTGGAAGTGTTACTAAATCAATGAATGAAAGAGTCTCTATGTAACAGTACACTGTTTAGCACTGGATTTCAGCATCTTGTTCATCTAGGAGCTGGAAAATTCCAGAATTTAATTGGTGTCAGATTTCTATAGATAAAGGATTTGTCTACAGAAAACAATGGGAAGAATGATTATTGATCCTTTCAGCTGTGTACCTTGACTGAAAGACTCTTGGCTACTCTTCTCAAAAATATATATTAATGGATCAAGGTTGTTCTCTACAAATAACTAAGATGCAACTGTTAATACTAGAAAGGATTGATATCTGCTTAATGAGTAACCTAATTTATAGTTCTGCCACTACGCTGGCATTCTGTAAATGTCATTCTTTTATGTCACCTGTTAATGTACAAGAGATATTTCTATTGCATGCAATAGAAAGCAATCTTGGTAAATTATTGCTCAAGTTCTTTTCTATATAATTCATGGAGAAAAAAATTATATTCTTATATGACAACATTTCTATAATGAACTTTTCTTTTATTTGGGAAAATGATTGGATATTATGCAAGGATTCATAAAAATTGCATTTGTATCTAATAATGCTTTAAACATGTTTTCCCTGGCCAACTCAATTTGTACTGAGTTTTATCTGTAACTTACTATATTTTCCAACTTTATGAAGTCAGTCTATGCACTACACATTCAGAAAAAATTACTAAGATTGCATGTAAGAGGATTACAAGGAAAGTATTGTTTCCAGATCCCTTTACAAAAAAAATAATGAATTCTTACAGATTTTCTCAGTGAAAGCAAAAAACAATCAGAAAAATTTACTAGGGCATTTCCCTTTGAAATCTGGATCTACATATGTCTTAAGCTTCTATTCAAATACCTGCTGCTAAACAAAAATCATTTTAAAGATGAGAACTAATTAGAATAATTGTGAAATGATGGTTCCTATGTTTCATTGATTTGGATATCAAGTCTTTAATAATGAAATAGTTATTTTCATTGCCAGAAATTCAAACTGTTTTTTAATACCTTGAAAACAGATTAATTGATCTATACAAATGTTTAACTTTTGTTGATTTTGGTTTTTGGTTTGCTTGTTTTTTTTTTTTTGAGAGCTTGGTCTGGTGTCTTTTAGATGTCTAAATTTATACCCAAGGAGAGGAAACCAAAAATTCTCTAAGACGGTCTCTATCTGTTCATGTAGAAACTGCTCCATAATTTCCTCTAATGCATATAATACACTTCTCTTTACCTACTATCATTGACTACTATTGTTCAGTTTTATAAAACTCTTATTATATCACTGCTGATTTCTTTACTTCAACATTCTCTTCTTCGAAAGGCAGCATGCTTCAATGGGCATAGGCTTGAAGTTGGATTCAGAAAGGCCTGAGTTCAAATCCTGGCTTTGATTCACATTAATTATGAAACATGTACCAGTCATTTGAAATCTTAATATTCTTTCTATACTATGATTAAGACTATGAGTTTCCAGTTTTCATCATTGGAGAGAATTTTGCACAACAGAAAATGTTCACAATATTGAAGTTACAAATCACGACTCCATTAGTCTTCTTACTTTAAGAAGAAAATCCCTGTGGGTGGAGATAAGATGGCAGCATAGAAGCAGCAAGCTTTCCCAGGTACCACATACCCACCTCAAATACCATGAAATATGACTTTAAACAAATTTTAGGGCTCCCAAAATCACAAAAACACAGAAAACACATCTCTTGCTGAAAGCAGCTTGGCACAAAGAGCTCATTGCAGCAGAATGGGAGCCAAAACCAGCCTAGCCTGAAACCCTGGGCATAGCCCCATGGAGGTCAGGAGGAGCAACAGCTGGAATCTTCATGAGAACAGATTGGCAGCACCTATGGCACTTTCCAGATTTATCAAGCCAGGAGAAATAAGGACTAAGGGCTCTTGCATTGAGTGACTAGATCCAAATCATGGCCTTGGGTGGTGGTCCTGGGGTGCGTTTTCAGTATTATGATTATTATTATAATTATTATTATTAACTATATGCAACTAGGAATTAAGATATAAAGGCACTGGGCTGGGGAGATCCATCCTGCCCTACCAGAAAGTTAGAGGGGTGATGAAGGAAGACATGGGGGAGAGAAGACTGGGGGAGGGGCTTTACAGTGGGATTGCTATTTTGGGTTTCTGGGTAGGGGGAAAGAAGGGGAGAAAATTTGTAACTCAAAATCTTGTGGAAATGAATGATTTAAACAAGAAAATAAATAAAATAATTCAAAAAAATAGAAAAAAAGAAAATCACTAATATTGATTATGTCTACTGTTTGAGGAGGATTTCTAAATAATATTTCTAGGACATTAGAAAAGATCTGATGAATTATAAATGTATGGAGTAAAATGAAGAGAATGTCAATCAAATTAGAGACCACACCACACATGTATCAGTTTAACAAGCTAAAGATATTTAAGTAAAGATGGCCTATAGAGGACCTGAGAATTATCTTTAAGTATTTAAAGGATTGTTACATAAAAGAAGTACTAGACTTACTCATCTTGATTCCTTATGTCAGACTAGGAGGAGTGTTAAAAAGTTGTCAAAAATCAGTTTAGTTCAATGCAAGGAAACACTCTGAAAATTAGATCTGAACTCAATACAAGGAAGTGTGTCCTAGCAATTGGATCTGTACAGATTTGAAATGCTTTTTCCAAGGATGCCATGTCTTTTTTTTTTAACTGGAGTCTTCAAGGGAAGGTTAGATAGCAACTTAAATAGGAATATTTTAGAAGAGATTCCTGTGCAAGTTGAGAATTGGCTAAAATCAATTGTTTAGCCTGAATGTATAAAGTGCCAACCACATCCAAGGTGCTGAAGTGCTTTCCAACTGTTAAATTCCTATAGGTATGTGCTGTGTGCAATGGTAATCAATTTGTTTGATCAGATACTTAGGGTTAAGTATATCCTAGTAACTTAGGGTTAAGTATAGAACTCTGTCCATTGGTGAAAAGTTATGAACTCCCCTGTTGACATGGAAGAATGCTATTGGCTGAGAAACTCTCCTGTTGACTTGGGAGAAGGCCAGTGCTTAAAAGGAATAATTTTATAGAGACAGATTTTGGATTTGGCTCCTCAGTGGCTGACTGAAGATATGAACAGGATGGGACTTTGTTGGTGGTCTGTCTGATCCTTGAGCTCCAGGCAAGAAAAGTCCTGAAGGGTTTGAGGTGTGCCGAATCCGGTGAACTTCAGTGTGTGC
>CM053601.1:115270318-115296580 GCA_028646575.1 Pseudocheirus occidentalis | reverse complement strand
TGTTTGTGTGGGAGCTGTGGTGCTTTGCTGCTTCTAAGCCGCCATCTTGGCTCCGCCCCCTAGTGCAACAATTTTTAAATTATCTCTCCTAGATCTATTTTCCATGTCAGTGTGTTTTTTTTCATTATTTCACATTGCCTTCTATTTTCCCATTTGTTTGAATCTGTTTAATAGTATCTTGATTTATCATAAAGTCATTCTCTTCCATTTGCTCCAATTCAATTGTGAAGGAATAATTCTTTTTAGTGAGCTTTTGAGATTCTTTTCTCATCTGGCAAATTTGGCTTTTCAATGCAGTCTTCTCTACATTGTCTTTTTGGGCCTCTTTTGCCATTAGAATTAGTCAATTTTTTAAGGTGATGTTTTCTTCAGTCAGATTTTTGATGCTCTTTTCATGATTTTCTTGCATCATTCTCATTTCTTTTCCCATTTTTTTCCTGCTTCTTCTCTTACTTTATTTTCAAAATCCTTCTTGAGCTCCTCCGTGGCCTGTAACCAGTTCATAATTTTCTTGGGAGCTCTTGGTGCATTAGTTCTGACTGTGTTGTCTTCCTCCCATGCCATGCTTTGATTTTTTTGTCCCCGAAAAGGAACCTAAAGTTGGATTGCTATGCTTGCTTTACCTGCTTTGTTTGCTCATGTTGCCGCTCAGTTACCTTTCCTTTGAGCTCTTTGCCACAGTAGAACTCTTCTTCCACAGGGGAGATTTTTGTCCCAAATTTCTGTGGTTTTCCCAGGTGCTGGAAATATTAGGGGGGTGCCATCTGTGCAGCCCCCACAAACTCTGGCTCACTGTTCACAAACCTTAGTAGCCCCACCCAAGACAGCAATCCAGATCCAGGCAGGTTAAAGTATGAGTGATTACCCTATGAATGTTTGCTTGCCCCACCCCTCCCACCCCCTGCCCATGATCTGCAGGCCAGCAGCTCTGAAGCAGCCATATGGAGGCAGTGGTAGGGTCACCACACCTCCACCTCTTTTAGCTCTGCGGGCATGGGCCAAACCTGCTCCTTTGTTCCCCTCCACAAGTTCCAACACAGTTCTACACTTCCCTCTCATGTTTTTTTTGCATTTATGCTTTGATAATTCTGGAAACTACTACTGCTGTTGGTGATTCACTCTCCCTAAGTCTTCTCCAGCTGATCCTAGTAGGGGCCTCCCTTTGGCTAAATCCGCAGGCTCACACAGGGCTGAGCTCAGCTCCTGGTGAGCTACAATGGACCCTTCTTGTCTGCTTGCTGGGCTGCCTTCAGCAGAAGATTTGTGTCTTTCTCTGTCACTTTGTGGGTTCTGGAGCTCTCAAAGTTGTCTAGAGTAATATTTTATAGGTATTTGAGGTGGTTATGGGGGGGGCAATGGAGTTTTCCTGCTTCCATATCCCCATCTTGGCTCTGCTTCCCACTCCCTATATTTCTACACTCAAGATCTTTGGTGGAGTTTTCAAATTGGAAGAGATGGGATACACTGGTAAGAGCACTGCCTTGGTAGTCAGACAACATGGGTCCAATTCTCCCTTCTGAAACACATTATAGACTTTGGGTAACCCACCTGAACTCTGAGTCCAAGTTTCCCCTGAAATATGATTGGGTTGGACTATATGGTCTTCAAAGGCCTTTTAGCTAAGGTCTATCATACCAGAGATGATATAGTCTAGGCCTTTCATTTCAGAGACATTGAAACTGTCTTGCTTATGGTCATAGATTAAACAAATGGCAGAGTCTCAAATCAAATGTAAGTATTTAGATTGTATATCTCGTCTCATTTGACTTGCATCATACATAATGTTCTATCCAGTCCTAAGTCACTTATCCTCAATAATATTCCTAGCATTCAAACATATGTCCTCTGGCTCCAGAATGCCCTGTTCTTACCTGCATATAACACTATTTGGATGGTGGATACAGTATTTAACCTCCATAATTTTCTTTGCCCTACAATACATGGGCTTAGAAATAGAGATCGAAGGAAGGTTCACCATTTACCCTAACAGGCAGCGAGGGATCAAAGAAGATATTTACCCAATGTCCTTAAGGATGAAAGAAAGGCTTTTTTACTTGGCAAACAGCTGGCAAATTTGTAGATCATTCAACAACAGATGAAGTATCAAGCAGGGCTTATGTTAATTAATATGTTCCTCCTTAATTAAAAGTCTTATTTATTTATTTATTTACTTGTTTGTTTATTTATTTATTTTGCTGATGTCATTCAGTTCTGTGGACTCTTCATGACCTCAATTAACATTCTCTTAGCAAAGATATTGCAGTTGCTTGACATTTCCTTCTTCAGCTCATTTTACAGATGAGAAACTAAGGCAAACAGGGTTTAGCAACTTGCACAGGGTCACACAGGTAGTAAATTTGTGAGGCCACATTCAAACTCTTGAAGATGAGTCTCCATCACTCCTGATCAAGCACTTTATCCACTGAACAATCTAGCTACCTGGAAGTCTCCTAGCAAGGGTTAAATGATCATTTGCTAGGTTCACTGTCAGATAGGGATCTTTTCTTGATTTGCTGGTTATAGTAGAAGGTTGCTCTCTTTTCCACCTCTGAATTCTGTGATTTTATAAATTAAACTCTATGCATAAACGTAAACAAAATACTCCTAAAGTTCAGTGTTTAATTACTGAACCCAATTTCTGTAGGAAATATGCCCCATTCAACCCTGGACTCATGAGCTACCCTGTGATAGACAAGGTTGTGTTAGTAGATATGCCCTGCCTAAAACCCCATTTAGTTTGGAAAAGCTCTGCTTCTATGTCAGGGAACAATGAACAAACTGTTGTATTTACTGTCTTTGTCCTTTGCCTTTAATCACTTCCGCCTTCATGTTCTTACCAGTCTTCCCTTTATCTAAAGTCCTTTGCTTTCTTCAAAACCCAACTCAAGATCATCATTAATCTTTTGTCTTACTGCACTTGGACTTGATGAGGTTCTCTCTTTGCTCAGCCAGTTTTCCCCTCATCCCTCTGGGCTGGTTGCCTGGTAAGTCTCCAACACGAGGATCAAGGATTCAGCATTGCTTTCTAGTCTATGCAAATTTGTTCAAGTCTCAAGTGCAGATACACAGGAGTCAGTCCTGATGTGATTTAGGAAAAGGCTATAATGGGGATTTTGGATTTCCTTTTATTCAATTTTATAATTTAGCCCTTAGGGCCATTCCTTCAGTATATTTTGGTTAAAACAAAAGCCTGCCTTGTTTTAATATTAACTTTATCTGACTAAAGTCTGACTCATGAAATAAAGAAACACTATTTGATATTCCTCAGATAGAGGCCAAAAGAAAGGCAAAGTGTTTTAGATATTTGCTGGCTAACAGTTTAAGTAAAGATATTTTTGATGCCTAGTCTCCTTGGTTATTCTAGTGACATGTATATCTTCTTCCTCAATCAACTGATTTAAGAATCTGAAAGTAGTGATTAGATCACTAAACTCAGTGATTAGAGCACTGGGCCTAGAGTCAGAAAGAAAGCATTGGGCCTGACTACAAATTGGACCTCATATTCTTTAAACATGCATGACCCTAGACAAAGGACTTAATCTCTTTTTGTCTTAATCCACTGAAGAAGGAAATGGCAAATGACTCCACTATCTTTGCAAAGAAAACTTCCTGAACAGTTTTGGCATATTCTGGTCCACAGAATCATGAAGAGCCAGACAGAGTTGAATAACTACCCAATAACAATAACAAATCTTACTTTATCTATAAAATCTGCTGAATTTGGTTTGCTATTGTATAAAATTATGATTCTTTGAGTCTGATTTTTAAGACATTGAGGAAGCCTAGGATCATATTGCTTTTTTTCTAACTATTATGGCCTAAGAGAAATGTACAAGATTGTAATGTGTAAAATAATTACTCGTTTGTCATTTGTATTAAATTTTGCCTATAAGAGATCTTCTTAGAATCTTAATGATTGTTCAGGTTTGTTTTCTGTGATACCTAAACCTATGCTTGAGTATAAAAATAAAACATTTTTTTCTTACATCTCTATAATTTTGCGTTGTGGTAAATATATTTTACCATAACCTACCACACAAACTCATCATGGAGATTTTTTTCCCATCATGAAACTGATGGTTAGGATCTCAGGGGGCTTGTTTTCTGTTTTTAGCTAAAATTCAGGACCATACAATTTGATTATAGTTTCCTTCAAAATTGCTGATAAAATTGTTGATGATACTTTATTCATTGTTTGTCTTAACAGAGGATCTAGTTACATTTATCAATTGTTTATATGTGTGTGATTTATTACATAACAAGTGTTCTCATTATTGAAAAACAAGTTACTCAATGTCAAGCATAAAATGGATGTTTAAAATAAAATGAATTCAACTTTATTAAGTTTCCAAAATATATTTTATTAGTGCAAATTTATCCTTACTATATTGTCAGTCATACTAAACTGATAAGCTATTTTATTAAGACCAGAGAAGTTATTCTCTTCACATTACTAACAATACTAAATTAATACACTAGTACTTTATTAAGGTACTAAAACTTATTTTCACTACAACTCACGTACCCTCTCACTTATTTTTCAATTCTCTTTTATGCTTTGTCTTCCCCTAGTAGAAAATAAACTCTATGATATAATAGTAATGATATTTGAAGTTCTTTTTGTATTGCTAAGCAGAGAGGTATTTAGCACCTAGTTCAAATTAAGCCTCTCTTAAAGAAACAGAGGTATTAACTCCTGTTGCTGATGTAACAGGAAGGGGCTGAACAGGGAGGAGCAATACAAACCATATAAGGAAAAGCCCTAGAGAAGGAGAGTCAGAATTTCTTGAGGCAAGCCATATAGAGGCAGACACCAGAGCTGCCTGAGGAGGTATGACTGTAGTGTCAGTACTTTGTTTGTGGCTTTGTTATGCCTTAACTTCCCAGGAACAGAGACTGTGAAGGATTTAAGGAGGACTGGATGCTGTGAGCTTCAGCATGGAACAGGACGTGCACAAAGAGCTGGACAAGGACCTGGGAGCTGTCTGCCTTTGAACCCAGGTGACAGTTTGGTGAATCCAGGTAGGATCTGGGAACATGGAAGTAGATCCAGGGAATCTGAGAACTTGCTCTGCATCAAGGTGAGAAGACCTCTCTGTAAATACTGAGTAATGACTGATCCTAATGTGAGATTTTGCTTTTGGACTCACTTTCAGAAGAGTTATGTGATTTGGCCAGATGAGACTTTGGGCAGCCATTGAGCCCCACCAGCTTTGAAAACCCAGATGTTGGTGGTTACCTCTCTGGTAACTAACTAGGTATGGATGTAATGGTCAGACAGCTGGAACTGTGTTATTTTCTGTTGAGTAATGACTGATGGAATTGTAATTAATTTGTGATTGTACTTTGTGATTGAATTAAGGACTCTGTGATTGACTAAATGAATGTATTACCCAGGGGTGGAATACTTTGACTTTTGTATTTTGAGACTCTTAAGGAGGCAAACCTCCTTAAGAATGATTGAGTTACTAAGTGATTGATTCACTAAATGAATGTACTTGGTTGAATACTATGTAACCACTGTGGTGAAAACTATGTGGCCATTTTGTGTGATAAGTTGTTGAGTTGTGACATGGTGAATGCTGCATTTTGATTTTCTTTAATAAGTTGTAATACTGTGAATGCTGTAACTTGATTTTTTGTGAATTTTTTGCTTTGATTTGTTATTGAATAGAGTACTCACTATACTGTGTAATCAGAACCTTGAAAAGCTGTTCACATCATCCATCCTCTGGAAAGCTGCTCATGTTTGGCTTTACACTTGAAGACAGGGATTGCCTTTCTTTTTTGCTTGTATTAGTATCCCTTGCACTTACACAAAGTCTGAATCATAGTAAGTGCTTAATAAATGCTTACGACCTTCTGACCATACTATGTCAACAGTTCAACTCTTGTTGGGAATCTGAATCTCTCACAGGTGGTCAATGGATTCTTCAAGTCAATTGAGGCAATCTTCTTATAGCCTGGGATTCATCTCATCCATCACAAGGTCTACAAGACTGGGAGTCAAGACATGATAAGTCACATTGAAAAGAAAATAAAAGAAAATATACCTTGAGGTGAGAGTCACTCCAGCTTTTTGGCTTGACTTTATAGTATTTTAGGTCTCCATGTGGTATGTGGTCAATCATCAGCATTTCACAGTTGAATGGAAATGAGAGAAGTCTGTAAGCCTTAGGGTCACTAGATATGCTAAAAATCAGGTTGGTTTATATGGAAAATGTATTTCTTTATGGTTGGTCTTATCAAAATTACTCATACTGGCAGATAATCCCTAAAATGGTAAACCCTTAGAAAAATAATAATCTCTCTGTTTCACAATGTCTATTATTGAAAAAAAGTAAAGCAATTCAGTATTAGGTACTGAGTGAGAGTGTCAGGTGTTAGACTTGAATTCAGGAAGATTTGATTTAAATTCAATCTCAGACATGTAATAGTTATGTGAATTTGGGCAAGTCACTAAACCTCTGATTCAGTTTCCCAATTTTTAAAATGGGAATAATAAGAATATTAACCTTCCATAGTTTTGGGGGGATAAACATAGATAATAATTATATAGCATTTTTCAAATCTTAAAACGTGATATAATTTCCAGTTTATACAATTGGCATAACTATTACTATTATAGTTTTTGTTATAAGATTCCATATTATGAATAATATAGAGTGCCACCTTCATCAAACCAATCAGAGAATTGGTACATAGATATGAAGAAAATGAGGCACAACAGAAGAATGCAGAGACCTGGAAGGGTTAGGGGTATTCCACATTGAAGACAAATAAGGATTTCCTGAAAAACAAGGAAAAATAAAAGGATTTCCAAGATCATGTAAGATGTAAGATGAACTTTTAACTAGAGGTTAACATGCTTTTAATAATAATTGTCTAGTGAACTTTGACTAGTCAGCAGAGTTGATGATCACTGGGTTTTGAGATGTTAATTATCTCTTTAGTATCTATGGCATTTTCTGAATTCGAAACTGATTCACCCTCTTTTCTACATTTATTTTTCAAACTTTTTTTTAAATCAAGGTTTATTTTTCCATAGAATGCTGAATTTCCTAAATATTGGAAGAAATGACCATGGGTTTAGCATTTTTCTTGTGTTACCTTAGAAATATTAGACATTTTACTGGCTCTTTCTAACATCCTCTTTGGAATTCCAAGCTTTTTCTGATTGCAAAATCTTATTTTTAAAATTAGGTTGATCTCCTTCCAGAAAGTTTGAAAGCTACTCCAAAACTAGTATTCATTTTCTTATTTGAATAATTGTATAGGGTTTATTTTCTTTTATTTTTTTTAAGTTAAAGATATTTCCCCTCCAGCTTCCTCTTCCCTGCTCCACACAATCTTTACATCTTTTTTTTTAGGATAATAGCTAATGTGAACCCATAATGACTTGATAGGGAGTGAAGACATGAAGTTATCTATAATCCTGATGTTTGTCTGTTTACTAATGAATTCATGAGTTTAAGTTCTTTTCTAGAGCTTTGCACTTTCAGACCTTAAAATGTGTGAATGAGATTTCTGTGACTTGAAAAATGTGGTGGCAATGTGATGAGATAAATCCTCATATACATCACTGTTCTATATTTGAAAAAAATGTATCCATTACTGCAAAATATATCTAGGAGTAGATTAAATCAGCCAATAAGCATTTATAAAAGGAAGAAGAAAACCAAATGAATGGCAATACTAAGCTAGGAAAGAAATTTTTCTTTTTACAATATTGCTCCTTAAAGGATTCAGGCAAGAAGAAACTATATAACCCATTCCTGAAATGTAGAATATAATCAGGTGCTAAAGTATGATCTATCATATTACTTCTCAAAGTCCAATAGGATTTTGGAGAGGGAAAGGATATTTTGAATGGAGGTAATCTGTATAAATAACATGGAGGAGGTATGATATGAATTAAACATTGAATGAATAGTTCCTATGTTACTCTGCTGAAGGCAGATTTGTGAGATTAGAACTTTAGAAACATCACAGAGGCAGTCCAAATATGTGTGTGCATCCCAATTGAAAGGGATTGACAGGGAGGGGTAGGAGCCAAGATGGAAGAAAAAGGGCAGCACCTTGCCTGAGTTGCTGAACTCTGTACACCTTTAAATAATGCCATAAAACAATTCCTGGAGCAGCAGAACCCACAAAAAGATGATGTGAAATAATTTTCCAGCCAAAGACAACTTAGAATGTCAGCAGGAAAGGTCTGTTGCACCTGCATAAGAGTGGTACACAGTCTATCTCAGGTCTCAGCAACACAGACTTAACTTCAGCAAACGAGGAACAGGTCTTGGTAGCCACTTAATCAACAGGTGCTGCTTCCTAAACTTTCAGCCCACAGATAGTAAGATAGTAACTGGTCAGAAGGAGATTATAGAAGTCTCTTTGCTGGAACTGGGGGCAGGACTATGTTTCTTTGCTCAAACGTGGATAACAGTCACATTCCTCGGTGGCAGTCCAAGGGTAAAGAGGAGCACTAGCATACAAGAACCACAATGGAGAAAGGTGTAATGGTATTGGAATTTTAAGATCTTCCATGCTTCTTGTATTGGCAAGTAAAAAGGTACTTAGCATCTTGTATCAAGTTCGTGATTGAGTCAAGTATTAAAATCCAGAACTTGTGAATCCCACAGTGGGAAACTTGGTGATGTAAAAGGAAGGGGCAGAACAGGGAGGAGCTAATACCATATATAAGGAAAAGCTCAAGCTAGAGAGCCAGAACTTCTTCTGAAAACCAAATCGAGAACTTTTGAGAGCCAACCAGAACTCCTGAGAACTTCTGAGAGCCAATCAGAGCTGCTGAGAACTTCTGAGAGCGAGCCAGAACTGCTGGGAGCCAGAACTGCTGGAAGCATGCAGCGTGAAGGCTGAGGAGCTACTGCAAGAGGAGAAGAGGATCCTTGCTTGGGGGAGTGAGTGAGAGAGGAGGATCCTTGCTTGAAAGAGCTTGTTTTGTTTTGAAGTCTTGGGAATGTGGGTGTTTGCTGCATTGATTATGTGCACCAACTTCATGGTTACTGAAATGATTTTGACTTTCTGGTTTTGGGACTTGGTTTTCTGGTATTTGGTTCTGTCCTCCAGGTGGAGAACCTTTTTACATTTTGTAGTTCACAACTACACCAGCATATTCATAGTCACCATATTTTCTGTATAATGCATTGGTTTTACACAAGGATACTCCTCATAGTTCCAGGACAGAAAGAGTGCTTGTAGTTGCTTACAGATCAGAGCACAAGCCAGTATTCTAAATGCCTCTCCTTAGTTCATACCACCTTGCAAGAACTGAAAACTTAAAGTTTCCTAGAGGTATCTCTGGAAACAGCTATACAAAACTCCTGAAGTTTGTGACAATGCACCTTCCACCCTGGAAGAAGAAACCTACTTTAATAAAAATTTAGAAGTCAAGAAATAGGTGGGAAAATGAACAAACAGAAAAAAGAATTCTGACCACAGAAAATTTCAGTGGTGAAAATGAACACCAAAACACATTCAGAAGAAGATAACAATGTAAGTGTCCCCACATCTATAGTCTCCAAGAAAAATATGAATCAGTCTCAGGTCATGGAATAGTTCAAAAAGAATTTTGAAAATTAAGTAAGAAAGGTAGAGGAAAAAACGGGAAGAGAAATGAGAGTGATGAAAGGAAATCATGAAAAATGAGTCAATGGCTTGGTAAAGGAGACAAATTAAATGCTAAAAAAAATGGGAGAGATGAGAAGGTTGTCTTAATTTGAGCAAAGAGTCCCATGATGGATAGCAAGGGATTAAATTGTGAAGAGAAAAAAGAGACAGTGGTTTGTGAACATATATTCCAGGTTTGCATGCTTGAATTTGTTTTAAAAGTGTGGTGATGTTGAAATTGAGTATAGGTAGATTAGTCCCCTTGTAAGACCTATTAAAAGTATTACATTCTAGTTCTCAAGGTGTAAATAGTAGCTCTGTGATCCTGGGCAAGTTCCTTAAACCCTCAGTTCCCTGGGATGTTTTATAATGCAGATGAATTTTAAATTTAGAGTGTGTTTCTATTTTAGTAGAACTTTAGTTTCCACTTTCACTCTACACTTTTGAAATTATAAATTATGCTACAAGCAATAATATTTTGGTAACAATATGAAAAGGTATACTGATAAAATAAATATATAATTAGAAAAATGATAATAAGAAATATAATGTAGAATCAAGAAACAGGGGGAATAAAAATTATATTTACCATACCATACATATTTACAATGCTAATACATATTTTATTTACACAAAAAGCATAGAGACTTTATTTGTATATAACATTCATTGTATTGTTATAGTAGCATTAGTAATATACATAAATGTGTATGCATATATGTTTAAGTATATATGAAAATCAGAAATTATGCCTTCTTCATGTTGCTTATGCACATTATTTATGTTAAATTATTGTTTCCATTGCTGAAATTCTGTTGTATTTGGGGAAGGATGTATAACTGATTATCTTCCATTCTTCAAGTAAAAAAACATTACACTGTACACACACCCTTACATATATACACATACATACATATATGCATATGCTGTAATGTATACTTATATATGTGATTTGGTGTGTATGTGTGCATGCACATATATAAATACACAGACAAATACACAAAAATAATGTCTGTGGTCCCTGAGAGATGGCAATATTGTGGGTTTTAAAGAAGACAATATGTATACGAATGATTAAAAAGAAAAGTGCTAACTATATCAGCATAATTGGCTTTAATCATAATTCTTATTTATAAAATAAAATATTAAGTGATGAGATTTAGGTGTTAGAATAAAACGTCACTAACAGATACCTGATTGTATACTTAAGAAAAGAGATAAAGAATTTAAAATAGCTCCATGCTTTTAAATCTAGTAGGTAAAATTGGTTGGAAAAAAATATGAAAATTACCTTCTCAATACTTCTAACTGGCAAGAGTGTTTGTAAATTCTGGATTCCCACATTTGCATTATGTGTTTTTCTATGCTTAAATTTATCTATATTTTTCTTAGTATACTTGACATGTTACATTAATAAATTATTGAAATTAAAAATAGTCCAAATTGTAATTTTTACTTATTTAAAAGAAAAAAATTAGATGTTCCTCCTTTGAATAATGGCTTTATTCAAATAGTTTCTTTTTCTATTTCTGTCAAAAAGCAAATAGCATATTATTAAAATTTTATTGGGTATTTTTTTTACTTTTTGCAATATATTTAAATTATCCTTAGCAGATTCAATGATAGAAAACAACAAGCATGTTTAAAGAATATCAACAGTAAAAAAAAAACCCTGCCATATGGTACATTGAAGAATCACAACTTTTTTTTCCTAAGAATATATTAAAAAAAAAAAAAAACTTTTTCAGGCCATCCCGCACAATTTCTATTTAATTTTAACTGCTACAATATATGTAATGCAATACTGTATTACTGTTTCTAAATTAATCATGTGTATATTATCTAGTGTAGGTTTTTATTGTTCATGTAATTTGGATGACATTTTGCATTTTGTTTAAAAAATATGGTGTTTCTAATCCAAATTATTGAAGGTATATAATGTATGAGTAGTAATATGTTAAAACAGACATGGGGCTAGCACTGGAATCAGGAAGATCCAAGTTCAAGTCTGAACTATGATGCATACTACATATAAACATGGAGAGTGATATGACCTCTTACTATCAAGGCAACTCTCTGAAACTAGATTACAGAGGAACTACTGCTCTGCATCAGTGTATAGAACTGTCTTATTCTGAGTTCTCCACACTAATGATAATATGTTTTCAGACCAAAATTGAAACTTACATTGAAGAAAGTAGGGAAAATTGTCAGATCTTATAGCTAAGACCTAAGCAACATCTCTTAGGAATACAAAGTGAAGGTGATAAATAGATTTAAAGGATTAAATCTGCTAGATAGAATGCCAAAAGAACTATGGACACAAGTTCACAAAACTGTACAGGAGGCAGTAACAACAAAATTAACAGCAGAACATTCCAAAGAAAAAGAAAAGCAAGGAGCAAAATGCTTGTTTAATGAGGCTTTATAAATAACTGGGGCAAGAAAGACAACAAAACATAAAGAAGAAAGAGAAAGATGCATGCAACAGAATGCGGACTTCCAGAGAATCATTTGTCACTGTCCTTCATAATCAAAGAGGACTTAAATGACATCATGATGTAGTGATGAACTTATAATATTGTCTAACTGTGACCAATGAAATCGATATAATCTCAGAAGGCTCTTCCACAGGTTGGGTACAAATTTTCCATTTGGACATTTGGGAAGAAGATGTCTCTAAATTTATGTAGTTCATGTTTCTTTTGAGCTAATTCAATTATAATTGCTTTGCTCATAGAACAAAGGTATAGGTATCCCATGCTGGAGGGTCCTGTGCCATCATCTCCCATGTCTTACAGTCAACACCAAAGTTTTTCTTTTAAATAATATTTTATTTTCTACAATTAAATGTTCACTTTAAAAAAATTTAAGTTTTAAATTCTATCCCTCCTTCCCTCTCATATCCCTTCTCTGTGACGGTAAGCAATTCCATATAATCTATATCTGTGTAATTACATGAAACATTTTTATATAAGTTATTTTGTAAAAGAATATTTGAAGAAGACAAAAAAAAGTCAGGAAAGAGAGGAAAGGCATCATTCATTATCCAGAATCCATGCAAACATGCAGTTATGAAACTAGAGTACAATAGTGACAAACTTTTCTAAGCAACCATGTATTCTCAGGCTTTGGATAATGAATTATGTAT
This sequence comes from Pseudocheirus occidentalis, assembly GCA_028646575.1. Lineage (NCBI taxonomy): Eukaryota > Metazoa > Chordata > Mammalia > Diprotodontia > Pseudocheiridae > Pseudocheirus > Pseudocheirus occidentalis. The sequence continues at coordinate 115,283,802 of CM053601.1, read as the reverse complement.
TGATGTACAATTCTGACTAACTTCTCTAGGCAACCAAATTTTGACATAAATTTCCATAAGCCCTCATGACTAACAATATCAAAGGCTTTGGTCAGATTGATAAACATTATATATATATAGACTGCTCTTCTGCTCCTGGTATTTCTCCTGAGTTCTTGGCCAGCAAACATCAACTTGCCTTGGTTCTTTCTGAAGCCACACTGACTCTCAGGTGGCTTACTTTTAGTTGAAGAATTAGCCAATTCAAGAAGACTCTAGTAAGAACTTTACCAGACATAACTGAGAGATTATCCTGTGATTATCACAGGACAACCGATTTCCTTTTTTTTTAATAGAGATGGACAATGGAGACATTCCTTTTTTTTTTTGAAGGTCAGAAAAGGTCTTCATTCTTTCTAATGAGAAAGGACTCTGACCCTGTCACCCATATGGCCGCAGGGAGAGAGTAACAGGTAGAAGCCAGCCCATGGTTATATAATCTTCCAATACAGAAACCCAGCCCCCACCCCCAACTGGCCTTCACTCTTATTGGTAGGGGGGCTGACCCATAACCTAAGCACAGGAATCTCTCTGAGACAAAGGACCCAGAAACATGTGGGTGTCCAAAGAAAGCAGTTTTAACCTTATTTGGCATATCTTCTGCTGAGCTGGCTCTTGGGGAGGATCTCCATTGCTCTAAACTCCAGATTACTTGAAGGCCAGGTAACCTAAACCTAGGCCTAGTGAATACTGAAGCCATTCTAGATTTGATTGTTTGGAATGGGGAAACTTCACTATAAATTATCCCTCACAAATCCCCACTTTCTTTTTTTATACCTTGCAGCACTTGTCACATTGATAACAAACAAGGTAGCAGTTCCTTTTATGAGTACAGATACAGAGATTCAAAAGAAAACAATAACAATTGTCTTTTAAAAGTCCAAATGTCTCTTTTCACACTGCTGTCTAGATGTGAGGAAGTCCTCTGCTCATGTAGTGTCATCCGTCTTCAGCCCTGCATCCAAGCTTCTCTTCCTTCTGCCTTCTTTCATTCATTTACCTACAAAAGAAACCTTGGAACCAATGAAAATGACAACTCCAGAACCCTTCTCATTCTTAAAATATTAAAATTGGAGTCTTAGTCAATTGTCATGATCACATATTAGAACCAGTTTCTTATATTTTGCATGAATCCATTATCAAGTCCTCCACCAGGAGGAAAGGATTTCACTAAGGGTTTTACAATTAAGCTCACAATTAAAACAATTTAAAATGTTCCAAGTAGTCCAAAAAATTATCCTCTTTTTTTAACATTGCTAATTATAACAAAGTTGAGATAAATGTGATACTAACTGAATAACAGAATAATATTCCCACAAATCCTTGACCTACTTGTCATATTATTACAAAGAACTAAAACACCATGACTCATATAGGAGTATACTAAACCCTAGGCGTAGGAGTTTTATCTTATAGTAACTTAAGATGTTCCAAAATCAAGTAGATTTGTTGTTGTTTTATTTCCAAAACTTTTGATTATTGAAACTTGCTTCCAAGAATAGGGACAAAATTAAAATGAGGGGACCATATTTCCCAAACTTCAGAATGCCAGTTCCAGGTGCAATGTATATACCATTTTGCAATCTCAATGGAGACATTCTTGCTCTGCTGAGGGAAAACCTCCTTTTCCCCTATAATCAGAAAGATTTCAGTCAGCTTTTCTGTGAGCAGTGAACCCCCTGCCTTGCAGATCTCAGCTGGAATGAAACCAGCACCCTTCAGTTAGAAGTTTAGCTAGAGCAATTGACTCAACCTGAAGTATCTGGTCAATGAGTTCAACATTGTTTGAATACTCTGTTGAGAAAACTATGAAATTGTTCAGCCTAGCTTTCTGGGATCATGTCCTTATCACGGATTATTGTGGTTCTATCAGTGCTGAATAGTTCCGGTTCACCATAGCTCTTTGAACCATCAATAGCCTTCTGAAGGCTAAGAAACAAACAAAAAACCCAGAGTTTCATCTGCCTACTTACTGATCCAAGAATACTGTATTTCCTAAGCTTCATTTGCACTTTACTTTTGATCAAGTTATATCCTGCCTTAGAAATAAATTACTCTCCTGCTAGTAAACTCTGTGGATTTCAAGTAGTTTGGTGAAAAAAAAATATCTCTTCAATGTACAGAGACTCAATCACAGAGACCAGAGGAGCATGGATTAAGAGTTTACTACCTATAGTATGGGATAACAATCATATGTTACCATCCTGTGCTGATTGAGAACAGCATCACTGAGTAATTGAGGAAATTGTTGATATTTGGTTCAGTAAATATCTAGTGATCAGGTCCCTTAGGGTAGACTGACCCTCAGTTCCACCTTCTTATCCTTAGACCAGAATAGTTTAGGGATGAGGCATACTCAGGAGATAACTTATATGTGGAGCAAGTACATTTCAAATCTCTGAAACATCAGATATATTGGCTCCCTAATATCCTTGCTATACAGAGCCTTGGAATGTCTAACTGATGCAAATACTTTTTGGCACAGAAGATGATGAAAGATAATGAAACAATTTACTAAACTAGAAATAATTTTTGAATATAAGTAGCCTGTAATAAGTCATTTAATAATGTAAATGAATTATTTATATATTTTTTTTCATTGTGAGGAGCTCTGACTCTACCAACTGGCTCTATGAATTTTACCTTAGATGAATCTAAAGCCTGTTCCAATCGCAAATTCCTATGATTTAATACAATCTCTTTATTTTAAATACGAAGAATAGAGACTGAAATGAATTCATGCAATTAGTAAGTAGCAAATCTGGTATTTGAATGAAGATACTTTGAATGAAGGTACAATGTTCTCTCTACTCCTTAATAGGGAAAGTCACCCTCAAATATTTAACATTTTAAAATATTTTTTCAACTTTTCAGCAACACTATTGGTATGTTACTTACTAAAGGTCCTACTTTTATGAATAGTCATTTGTAATTAGTTCATTAGACTGTCATTTTAATCAGACTTAGATCCTCCACATATTGTAATTTCCTTGTAAATGGATGTTCCTGTAAGTAAACAAATATTTTTTTTTTCTGGAAACAGACCTTGCATTATTAATTCATTTACCAAACCATTTAATTATAGATAGTAAAGCGGATTACTACAGATTCCAAATTAGTGAAGTCTGACTCTCTTCAGTTTAACTGAATTTACATTGTTCAGAAGTGGAATTCAAGACGGGCACAACCACAAATAATTGAAGCATTGCTATAATAAGGGAAGCAGTAATCCTTAGACCTAAATCATCTTTTCCTCAAAGATAACAATATTTAAATTATCCCATTGCTTGGTGAATTCTAATGAGCATTTAATGCTGTATCTCCAGCAGCTTCAAGCCAACCAGTTTTATTCCACAAGGCAGAGACTACATACACATGTGCTCTCTAAAGCTGGAGGGCAAGTGAATCTATATCAGAACAATTTTCTCAAGGCAAGATAGAAACATTGTAGAGAGAAAGAGGTAGCTTTCATGTGCTAGGCACAAAGTTTAACAAAGCCCTAAAGTAGACTGAAAAGTAACAGCTACTGGAATCTGCCCACCAGGAACATGAACTTGTGAGTTCATTCCTCAATGAGACCTACCTGACTGTGTGAAGAGGTAATATTCTGCTTTTCAGTAGGAAGAGTTTCTAGAATAAGATGAATTAAAAATCTGAGTTCTCTTGTCATAGAACAAGTGTGGCAGCATGAAAACTAAATTTGGAGGCTAGACAATAGATACTGATTCTTGATCGCAGCTCATCAAACAATCTATCAACATTTATTAAGTACTGTGTAACAGGCACCACGTTAAGGACATTAAAAAAAAAAAGGTAAAAGATAGTTCCTCCACTGAAGGAGCTTACAATCAAATAAAAGAGAGAATATTCAAGAAAAATATGAACAAAGCAAGCTATATACAGAAAAATTAGGAAAAATTAACAGAGAAAATGGGCCTGGAATTAAGAAGAGTTGGGGAAGGTTTCCTGTAGAAAACAGGATTTTAGTTAGGACTTACAAGGAAGTCAGTAGAGTGGAGGAGAAAGAATGTTCCAGGCATGAGAGACATACCAAGAGTCAAAAGTATGGTATTTATAGTTAAACATCCAAGAGCTATTTAGTCAATATGGTGATTGGAAAATACAGAGGGTTTATATTCCCTCCATGTTTCTCTTCCCTACAATGTACAGAATTTGTCCCCAGATTGTGGGAGTTTATATCTGCAAAAGGGAGGGTATTGCTTTGAGAGGAAATGATGAATGTTTTATGTTAACTTCCAGGTTCAATCCCATTTTACAAAAATATAACCTTATTGTTTAAATGACCACATGCTAGATTATGTAGTAAAATGATGAGTAAATAATATGGGATTTGACTTTTGGAGTAAAACCAAACCAAATTATAGTCTTTAAAAGATTGCTCATTAGCATTTGTGTTTAACTTGCTTCTCTAAAGCATACCACATTGATAGGATTATAGGGTCCTTTCTAATTCTCTCACAAAGGTCATACATATCCAATGTCTTTTCAGGGGCTCCCTTTCACAGCTCCTTTTGTCAATGTTAGGGTCCTGTTACATTGCAATATTAGTATAAAATTGAACGTCTTAGAAGGAATTACTCAGATAAAGAACAATACAAACTTTTCCAAGAGTTTGCCATCATCATGGATGAAATCTAATTTGAAGTTCAAATGAAAAAGACATTATTGACTTGGAAATCCTCCATATAATATATGAAGGTGGCATTGTTTGGGTTATATTAAACAATAAAACGCTGCCCAGTATGCAAAATATGAGCTATATTGACTCAAAAAAAATTTAACCAAACTCTCCAAACAGCAAAATCAAAAGAATGGAAAACATGGAGTCCAAAATTTTTAAGTTGTTCATAACCCAGAAAGAAATGAAAAGGTACATCGTGAGACTGAATAGTCTCCAACAAATTTTTAACAAAGAATACATAATGAAGTACTAAAATTATGTCATCAGAACAATGGGTACGTGGGATAGCAAGTGTGAACAGAGAAATAGAGAAATTTGGTTAAGACCAACATCTCACACCATATACCAATATAAGACAAATGGATACATGACTTAGACAACAATTCACATCACAGACAGATAGATATACATATGTGTAGTTTAAAGGCATTATTTTAGAGACCCAGTCTTAGATTCAGGAAGATACAGGTTTAAGGCCTATTTGTGGCACATACTTGCCATGCCACTGTGGGCAAATCCCAGCCTCAGTTTCCCTTTGATATGCACTATGTATAAAAGTATACACACACATAAATATACATTTACACATATTTAAACACCTACTAAATATCCTTTTTCTCCATATTTTTAAAAGATTTAGCTATATTATACCTGGATTCATAAGTATTTTATAATGTTTAATAATATAAATTATGCAATAATTTAGATTAAGTGCTGTCATTGTATCAACATTTTTTGGCTGTCGGTAGAACTGGATTACTCCAAAACATAATGTATAATAATAAAACCAAACTATGGTTTTAACCAGTGGACTGAATTTTAAGTATATGCATCTGTGAATGTGTATGTTCATTTTTTTTGCATAGTTCAGATAATAGGAGAAAGATAGGGCAAAGAGAAGAAGCGAATCTATAGGGTCAGATCGAAAAGATTTGGTTTTTCCACTTCATGAAGTAGTTCAATTCTGGTTATGTCTTGACAAAGTACTACCTCGGTACATTGATTCAACTCAAAGTTATTTACATGGTTTCCAAATGTTCCTAATTTATAACATGGGGATAACTTAGGCAGTTGAGGAACCTGATTCATAATATAAAAATAAAGAGAAGAAATGGGCCATTCAAGAAGTAGGATAGAGTAAAATAATTTTTGACAGGATGCTTTTAGAGACAAAAATCTAGGATAATAATGATAATTTAAGGTTTTATGAAATGGTAATATCATTTAGGCTTTTGGGAAAATACCTCAGTTTAAAGTATTAAATAACATGGGCTTTGTTCAAGGTGTGTGTGTGTGTGGGGGGGAACATCACAAATATCAAGGCTATATTATTTAATAAGAAATGTATTTATTTCCCTGTTCCAAAGTTTCATTAAAATTCACACTTCTTTTATTGAAAAGTCCTAGAATATATATTGTACAAGGGACATGCACCATCTGAATTTTCTATATAAATATATGAAATTCAGGTTCATAGAGGCCATGTTATTTATACAGATAGATCCCAGGAGCCCTATTTCTCCAGGTAGTACTCTTTAGACTGTGCTAACACTCAGGCAGTAGATACTGTTTAGGCATGAAAATATTTGACACTACTGTTATAAGCTCCTGAGTTGTACCTGTTGGTCCCAGTGGGTATATGGGCTATACACACAGTTTAAATAGTTCTCTTGACTTCTGGCAGTTTTTTGACAAAGTCGAAATCCCAGAGGGTCCAAAGTGATGCTGACGGCCATGGGTTGGTATCATATTTCACCTTCCAGTGTTTCATTCTTTCAATAAGTTATATCATCCAGAGGAATGGGAGGACACTCAGGTCAAAACCACAACACAAATGAAAAATGACAGTTTTCTATTTCTATGAATTGGGCCTGATATGGCACTGACCCAAAGATGTGCAAAGTCTAACAAGCTTTTGAAATTAACCAACTAATTAGATTATTTTAAAAGTCATTTGCCACAATCTTTAGCAGTATTTTGTACACACACACATACATACATATATGTGTGTATGTATAGATACATATATACACACATATATGCACGCGTATACATATACACATATGTATATGCATATATGTGTATATGTATATATGTGTGTATATTTGCATATATATTCATATATGTATATAAGCATCACTGTAACATTCATTTTGATTCAAAAAAGAATAAAATATGGTGTTATACCCGTATGATATTAAGTTCCTACACTATAGTCATAACTGCAATATAAATTAGTAATACAAAAAGAGAGGCACAAATGCTATTAGTTTAGAGAGGGAACCTACCATTTCTAGCTAGAGAAGTCAGGGAAGGCTTTATGTAGTTGACATTATTGGAATATGGCCCATCAGGACTTCCAGTGGTAGAGCCAACATAATAGAGTTGAGAAAGCTCACCTAAGTTCTCCCAGAATGCCCCTCCAAACACCTTTAAAATACACCTCAAATCTAATCCAGGATAAGATAATTTTAAGTAATATTTTTTATAATGCAATATTGCTTTCCAATATTGCTCAAAACAACTTTAAAATAATACCCCAAATTGAAATCTAGAATGGCAGAGCAAGCAAAACATCAGTTTTAGACATTCTTTCAGCTAGAAGAGTCTATTGATAATGTTTAATAATATTTAAAGTTAAATCTTTGTCTATTTTAAGTAAACTATTTTAGCCAGTTTGCCATAAAGAAAGGGAACATCCAAAATGCTAAAGAAATCAGTTTATACCACTGTTTTAAAACATATATATATATATATATATATATATATATATATATATATATATATATATATATATATAATTTAATTTAAATCAGTCAGCAACCATTTGTTGCTGAAAGTGCCAATCACTTTTCTAAGTAGTTTAATTGAACTTACATAAACAAATATTTCTTCAATCCTTAAAGGTGCTTGAAACTTATCTAAAAGGGGAAGTTGAAACAATAGTGGCTATAATCTACACAATATTTTACTCTGTTTGCCCTAAGGCTTCATGAGATTAGTCTCAATTTATTGTGTCAAAACTAACATAAAATGAGGCTGTTCAGCTCAATGACTTCAGAGATCCTTCCATATTCTAAATCTATGAGTTTGTGATCGTATCTTACTGAAATACTACATAGAAAAGTCCCAAACCATACTTTCTAGGACCACCAAAGGTATAGGAACTAGAACTATGATTTTTTTTTCTTTCTGCATAGAGAATTCCCTTGTGAGGAAACTCTGTATACCAATTCATGACAATAACTTCTCTGTAACTTATAGCCTTAGGTTATTCCTAAGAATACTGAGTGGTTATGTGGCTTACTATATGACTTATCAGGTTACACAGCCAATGTGGATGGAAGTCACAGAACTAGTTAGAGAATAGAAGACTTGGAACTATGTCTTCCTGACTGCTAAGTAATCTTTCTATCCATTATACCACACTGCTTTCATATACAATGTACATCATAATTATATGTATTTATACTATAGATGAAGAGATAACTTATAGATCCTTAATGTCTGAAGGGTCTTAAAGATCATTCTAGTCAAACTTACTCCTTTTACATATGAAAAACTAGGCAAGACATTTCCTAATTCAGGGACTCAGAGTCAAGTATTCCTGCTCAGCCCAGTGTTCTTTCTAGTATGGATAGTACCTCTAAGCTACAATTACATAAAAAACAAATGCAGGTGTGCACTTTATTTTTTTTTATTTGAGTTAGTTTTCATTCTAATGGCTGTATTCTTTTCTCTACACAATATCTAGTTTTATATATTGAAAAAAGATGCTTTCAATTCACTGAGGCAAGAGGAAGCTATTAAAATGAATAAGCTCTAGTTAACCATATGAAAGCAAATACTCACTGGAGGTTTACATTCTCAAATGGTTCTGGCTCCAAATTGATGTCTACAAACATTTTATCTCTGTGTACCCCGTTTTGGGGGAGTTGATTTTTTTAATTTCTCTTTTATTTGGGAGTTGAAAAGTAAGACCACTTTATACAGATTTGTGATTTACATTCTACCCCAAAGAATACCTCATACTATTGGCAGTCATAGATATTAGATACAATTTGGAGGGCCTTGAAAATGAACTGATCCAATTTATCCAAGATAGAGTCATGTCTCACAGCACACAGTCTTTATTCCTCTTGTATTTTGCAAAATTCAGGAGATACGTTGTATGATCTAAAAACAATTAATAATTGTTCATTACTGTAAACCTTCCTCAGACTGGGATAGCCAGAAAAATTGATAGATATCAGGAATTTCAATAGAATTTTCATTTCACATTTGTGTATTCAAAATGCATGTTAATATTCAGTGGCTTTGTCTAAAATTGAAAGAGTATGATGTTTATCAACATATAATGGTGTTTGTTCATTGCATTGATTTTTATTATGGGTTTTCACAATTTGAAATAATTACCACAGAAACAACCCAAATGGATTTCTGATTGTTCATTGTTTGTAGCATCTGTAGAAAATATGTTGGCATGGCATCAACTGCTAACATGCTTTATTTAAAATTAAGGGGAAAATAGTGCTAATTATAAACATTGTCTATAATGGAGCTTTGTAGTTTACATAATTACATTTTGTAAAAGAAAGGAGGCAAGCTTGGTCTGACTTCATTTTTCCATTAGAAAGGATTTGACTGTCTTCCTCCCATGGTACCAGCTGCACTGGGGTTTGTATGAGATCACTGTGCTTTATTTCAATAGCCTGCAGAGAGTCTACTTTCTAAGTACTGTCTCTTGCAGATGTGCCAGGGGAAGGATAATTTTACTCTTTATAATGACATATAGAAAACTAGTCCTGTTCAGAAACTTTGTTCTACATGGTGCTCCTGATGAGTTACCCTCACCCAGACTCCAATAAAAATATATTTTCAGCCAGACTGCTTCCAAAGAGTATCCTCAAAATATTGTTTTAAAATTCTTAGTGATTATTACATATGCTTCTTTAATGGGGGTTTGTTGTAAAGATATGTATGTAGACTTCACATTGGGTAAAAAATAAAATGAGAAGACTTTTCTAGATTAACCCAAGTTCAAAGCATATGAAAAGCTAAAGAATTTTATTCTTGTTAAAATAAAGACATGCCTCATCTTGATATCTTCTAAAAATAATATTCAAGAAGATAAAGATTACCATTTTATTAAAATTTGGAGGACAATGCAAATTCCTACACATGTCGAAGAGATGACATTTATTTGATAGTTTACTGAAAGAGAGAATTTTCCCTTACTCCCGGAACCCTGTTGCACAACTCTCTCCATTTCATGTCTCCATTTCATGGCCAGAGTTCACTCTCTGAGTACTCTGACTTCTTCAGTGCTATATAGTGGGTTCAAGACCATTAGTGCCTACAAGCAATTTTACAAAAAGGACAGGAAACAGAGACTCTCAATACAAATTTTCATCATTAGCACTCTGCAAGTGTTCTTGCCTATAACAGGCATGTAATAAGTAGAAACTAAATGGACAAATGAATAGAGAAAAATATTATTTTTTCCCTAAGATCAGAGCTTGCCTTCCTGCTTGCTATCTACCATCATTATTGTTGATATCTCCTTCTTTTTAGCGTCTTCTAGATTTTGCTTTTCTTTCCTTTTTAATGCATTCTCAACAGCTTATCATTAAAATGGCCACATACTTTTCACCACAGTGGCCACAAAGTTTTGAACAAAGAACAATCATCTGGTATTCCTAAGGAGTTTTGCTTCAGTCATTAAGTCATCTCAGAGTACAATAGTAAGTCTTCCACTCTTGGGGCACACTAGTTTAACACCATCAGTTACTTATTTAGCAATCAGTTACTAAGTATCATTAATCACTAAGTACAATAATTAGAAAATGCACAAACCCTCCACACTTAGGTCACTAGTAAACCATATAATCATCACAGCATTCAATACCCAAGGAGAAGTCTTTTCTTCATCTTGACCCAAGGCAAGTTCTCAGCAATCTCTATTCCTGGGAGAGAAAGCTTAACAAAGTCACAATATTCATTGTCAGTATCCTTATCAATTCACTCTCTGCCTGCAGAAGAGTCTCAGGACCCCTGAAAACATTGGCAAGATGTTTTCCTCTTCCAGGATTTCTGCAAATGTACAACAAGAAAATCCTTCTTCAGGGATTCTGAACCAACAGCAGAGTTCCAGGACCTCTGCGACAACAGCATTGTCCTACACCAGCAGACGAATCTGGTAAAACAACATCAAAACAGACAGACAGGATCCTGGCACTATAGCCATGTTTCCTCAGGCCTCCAGCAGTTCAACCAGCCTTAAAACCCAGAAGAAATCTCAGCTGGCTCCCAGAATCAAAATCACTTCTCCCAGGTTTTCAAAATCAAAATCATTTTCTCCAGCCTCGGGTTGGGAGCAGTGAGGGAGGAGGAGGATTTCCTTTTTAACCTTCCAAGCAGTAGCAACCTCAGCCTCCAGAATTCTTGTCTAAAGAAACTCTGACTTAGTTCTCTAAACTCTCTCTCTCCCCAGCAGAACAGCTTCTGCCACCAGGTTCTTGTCAGAAGAAATTCTAACTGTGCCTCTCTGGGGCTTTTCTTATATATATACAGCATTAGCTTCCTGTTTCAGCAAACCCCTTTCTGTTATATCAGCAATAGGACACAAGCATTCATACCTTCTGTATCTTTCACAGAGGTTTGGTTAGTTACTAAGTACCTGCTTATTTGCCAAAACAAAAAGAGGTCTTCAAATTCAAATTAATTACAATCACAGCAACATATAGATTATTTTAAATCCAAACTCCTCTATATTATTAGGAATCTTGGTTTGTTATCTATTTTCTAAAACTAATACTGGTACTTATATCTAATAAATATGTTGCAGATTTTTATTATTGTTTTCATGTACATTATTAGAATTATTATATAAGTTATATGTTACGTATACAGTGGCCAAACAGAATTTGTGAAGTTTTAAGCTTTAGTAGCTTATTAAAGCTAATCAATATTTCTAGCCTTTTAATGCTTAAACCTGCCCTAAGACTTTTGGGACACTGTATCTTTATAAAATTTTAATATTCCTTTTTCCTTGTATTGCTTCCTGAACTGTACATTAGTTGACACAAGTCTTCCTGTGTTTATCTGAATTTCTATTTTTCCCTCTTGTGGCATCATATTTTTATTACTTTCATATGTGAAGAGACAGGCAATAAGCTTTTATTGAAAGTGTTTTCTATTAGGCATTTTAGTTAAGTGCTGGGGGCATAGAATACATACATACATACATATATACATACATACATACACACACAGATAAAAATATACAATCTATAGATACAAATAAATAGAAATAGATAGTCTTTTCCCTAAAGGAGAAGGGAAGGAAGGAAGGAGAGAAAGGAGGGAAGGAGACAAACACAATAAAGTTAGCTGAAAGAGACGATGTGGAAGAATATATTCACACAGTGGCATAGTGCTGGAGTCTGGAGAGTCAAAAGCACAGCTGGAATGTGATAAAACACAGGTGGCCTCCTCTGTGCCCCAAAGAATCTTTCCATTGGGAGAAAGTGACTGTCCTGGTAGAAAGATATTCCAGAGTGAGAATACCCACATGCTGATTTGAGTTCTAATTTGGGAAGGCAGCTGAGTCACTATAGCAAATTCAGAAGAGTCAAAAGCAAAAATGGGTAGTAAATCTTCTATGTTTTCAGCCATTCTCCATTGAAGGGAAACTAAATTTCTTGCCATTTTGTTTTTGCACCATTAAGAATACCATAATTAATATCACACATATAGACATGTGTATACATATGTATATATATAAACACATGTGTATATGTATAAATGTGTATATATGTCCATACATGCTATATATGAATATGTATCTATCTATTGATAGATATCCATACAGATTTCAATATCTCCATTCATAGGTATATGCATGTAGGGATGTATAGGGGTGTGTGTGTGTGTGTGTGTGTGTGTGTGTGTGTGTGTGTACCCAAGCAGTCTGAGATAGTCCAAGTATTCTGGAAAACAACTTAAAATTATGCAAGGAAATAAAAACTGTTACTTTGTTCAAATTTTAGGCATATGGCCTGAGGAGATGAATGACAGCAAGGAAGTCATGCTTAGGTAACTGATGGTAATAGAGATGAGGGTTTTGCTCCATCATTCTTTTTGGATCTCACTGCTATTTTGTTTTTCTTATTGGTAGATGTACTAATATTTTCCTCTCATCTCTTCAGCACTGTTCTTCAGATTCATGGATAGCATATTAACCCTTTGGACTAACTCTGTTCCCACGTACTTCACCTTATTTTCTCTTGTTCAGATGCTAAGGCTGTTTAAAGACTTTTAACATAAATCAGTGAAAGTATAGGGCTCAGATGGATTCTTGTCCTGTATAAATTATGGAGAGTCAACCATAAATAGTTTAATGACACATTTCCCTGAGCAGGGAAGTTACTCCTTTCTAGATAACTTTTTTCATTTCATGATCTTCTCAAACTCCAATCTCAAAATTTTCTGTAGGAAGCATTGTTGAATTCAGTGTTCACTGTTTATTTAGGGGTTGTGATCACTTCAGAGTGGGTTGCTAGAGAAAGGGAAAAGAAAGAAATTATCATATCTGAATATCAAATCATACAACTAATGGATACGTTGTATGTCCTTAGATCAGCCTCTCCCTCACTATTATTTGAGATAGTTTTACATTATCTCGAGTTTATTATCCTTTTTTCTTCTTTGTATAAATCTAATTATAGCACATCTGATATAT
>CM053601.1:115243973-115270218 GCA_028646575.1 Pseudocheirus occidentalis | reverse complement strand
ATTTTCTGTAGGAAGCATTGTTGAATTCAGTGTTCACTGTTTATTTAGGGGTTGTGATCACTTCAGAGTGGGTTGCTAGAGAAAGGGAAAAGAAAGAAATTATCATATCTGAATATCAAATCATACAACTAATGGATACGTTGTATGTCCTTAGATCAGCCTCTCCCTCACTATTATTTGAGATAGTTTTACATTATCTAGAGTTTATTATCCTTTTTTCTTCTTTGTATAAATCTAATTATAGCACATCTGATATATTTTTTATTGTTTTCAGGTAGCGGGGCCTGAGTGTTTTGTGGAAAAAAAAGAACAACCCAAAAAGAGATTCTGTATATGAACATCAGCAAATGGCCAATACAGAAAGGAGATTGATTATATACTTTGCAGTCACAGTTGGAGAAACTTATGATCAATTAAAACAAAACATGGACATGACTGTGACTTAGATCATGAGTTTCTTATCGCAAAATTCAAATCTAATTGAAGGAAAGTAGGATAAATCATCAGACTGCATTGACATAACCTAAATAATATACTTTTTTCAGGAAATTAATCTTTTATTGACTTGTTTCTTTACTTTTAGTTTACAAGATTCAGTTCCAGAATCACTCGAGTTTCAGATTTTTTCCGTCTTCCTCCCCACTCCCCAACCCCTCCATGGTGGCATAGAATCATACATAGGATCTGCAAACTCTTTCACGTTGAACAATAGTCTGGTTGCATAGGTTTTATACCCAATGGAGAGAACAGTGAGAAAAGAGAAACAAAAGACAAACATAGAAAAGAATGATAGCATGCATTGCTTCAGTCTCCTTTTAAACTCTGGTCTTTCAGGATTTTTCTCTGAATGTAGACATCTCCTTCCATCCTGAGTCTTTTAACTGTGTGTTGCAGAGAATAGTCCAGTTTTTCAAAGTTGTTCGTCACACATATGATGTATCTGTGACTGTGTACAAAATTTTCCTGGTTCTGCTCTTCTCACTCAGCATCAATTCGTATAAGCCTCTCCAGGTAATTATAAAGTCAATCTCCTTCCCATTTCTTATAGCACAATAATATTCCATCACATTAATATACCATAATTTGTTCAGCCATTCCCCAATTGGTGGGCATCCCTCAAATTTCCATTTTTTGGAAGAGACAAAGAGAGCTGCAATAACTATTTTTGAACATATGGGATCTTTACCCACTTCCATGATCTCTTTGGGATACAACCCCAAAAGTGGTATTACTGGGTCAAAGGGTATGCAATTATTTATAGCCCTTTGGGCATAGTTGCAGATTGCCCTCCAGAATGGTTGTATCAGTTCACAGATCCTCCAACAATGCATTAGGGTTCCAATTTTTCCACATCCTCTCCAGCACTTGTCATTTTCCTGTTTTGTCTTCTTAGCCAATTTGACTGGTGAGATGTGGTACCTCAAAGTGGTTTTGATTTGCATTTCATGAATCAATAGTGATTTAGAGCATTTTTTGATATACTTAATGATATCTTTAATTTCTATCTCTGTAAATTGTCTGTCCATATCCTTGGACCACTTATCAATTGGGCAATGACTGGCATTCTTGTAAATTTTATTTAATTTCCCATATAATTTTAGAAATGAGGCCTTTATCAGAGACACTAGTTGTAAATATTCTTTCCCAGTTTCCCACTTCCCTCTTAATCATAATACTAGAAAGTATAGGAATAAATGGAGTTTTCCTTAGAATAATAGGTACCATCTACTTAAAGCCATCAGCAAGCATTATATGCAATGGGGATAAACTAGAAGCATTTCCAATAAGATCAGGGGTGAAACAAGAATGCCCACTATCACCCCTCTTATTCAATCTAGTACTTGAAACGTTAGCAGTAGCAATTAGAGAAGAAAAAGAAATCAAAGGAATCAAAATAGGCAAAGAAGAGACTAAATTATCATTCTTTTCAGATGACATGATGATATACTTGGAGAATCCTAGAGAATCAAGTGAAAAACTTCTTGACACAATAAATAAAAATAAATTTAGCAAAGTTGCAGGATATAAAATAAACCCACATAAATCCTCAGCATTCCTGTATATTTCCAATGAAGCCTAACAGCAAGAGATAGTAAGAGAAACCCCATTTGAAGTTACTGTAGACATTATAAAATATGTGGGAATCTACCTGCCAAAACAAACCCAGTACCTTTATGAACACAACTACAAAACACTTTTCACACAAATAAAATCAGGTCTCGCTAATTGGAAATACATCAATTGCTCATGGCTGGGTAGAGTTAATATAATGAAAATGATAACTAGAAAAAATAGTGACAAAATTCATTTTGAAAAATGAAAAGTCCAGAATATTAAGGCAATTAATGAAAAGAAATGTTAGGGAAGGTGGCCTAGACATACCAGATATTAATCTCTATTATAAAGCAGCAGTCCTGAAAACTGCCTGGTACTGGCTAAGGAATAGAGCAGTGGATCAATGGAATAGATTGGGTACAAAAGACTCAGGAGTCAACGACTATAGTAATATACTGTTTTATAAGCCAAAAGACCCCAGTTTCTGTGTTAAGAATTCACTATTTAACAAAAACTGCTGGGAAAATTGGAATATAGTATGGCAGAAACTGGGCATAGACCATTATCTAATGCCATACACCAAAGTCATGTCTAAATGGATGCATGATCTAGATATAAAGGCTGATACTGTAAATAATCTAGGGAAGCATGGAATAGTTTACCTGTCAGATTTATGGAGTAGGGAAGACTTTATGACCAAAGAAGAGTTGGAGAGCATTATAAAATGCACAATAGATAATCTTTATTACAACAAATTGAAAAGTTTCTGTACAAATAAAGCCAATGTAACCAAGAATAATATACTTTATAGCCATGAAGTAGAAATGATAAATAGATTTGATGTATTGGAAATGGTAGATAGAAGAGCTAGATGTTTACAATATTGTATAGGGGACAGCAGCAACCATAACCTCAAATCCTAAGAAAAAGAAAAAGAAAGCGAAATAGCTAAGAAAAGAGGGGAAATGAAAGTAAAAGGAGAAAAAATGAATGCAGAATTCCAGAGATTACAAGGGACAGACAAGAAGGTTCTTTTAATAGAGCAATGCAAATAATTTTTTAAAAAATTATATAAATGGGAAAGACAAGAAATCTCCTTAAGAAAATTAGAGCTATCAAGAGAATATTTCATGCAAAAACATGTATACTAAGAAAGTTAATGGTAGGTCTGTACCATAACAGAAGAAATTAAGATGTGGTGGTGAGAATGTATAGAACTATCCAAGAAAAGATCTTAAGATCTCTGATAATTACAATTATAGAGTTACTGGTCTAATGCCAGACATCATGGAGAATGAAGTGAAGTGGGCTTAGGAATTATTGCTAATAATAAGAATAGTGGAGACAATGAAATTCCTGCTGAACTATTTAAAATCCTAAAAGTTGATGCTGTTAAAGTGTTGTACAAATTTGAAAAACTGCAGTGGCCACTGGGTCAGAAAATATCAATTTATGTCCCAATCTTAAAGAAGAGCAATGACAAAGAATGTTTAAATTATCAAACAACTGTGTTCATTTCACATGCAAGGAAGGTTATGTTTAAGATTCTGTAATCTATGCTTTAGCAACACGTGAACTGAGTATTACCAGAATTACAAGCTAGTTTTTGAAGAGGCAGAGGAACTAGAGACCAAATTGCTAATATTTACTGGATTATGGAGAAAGCAAGTGAGTTCCAGGAAAGACACAAACACACCCCAAAATAAACAAACAAAAAACCAACACAAACCCTACAACATGCTTCATTGACTACACTAAAGTCTTGACTATTTCAATGATAATAAAATCTGGCAAATTCTCAAAGAGATGGGCATACTATCTTATCTTATTTATTTCCTAAAGAATCTGTATGTGGGATAAGAAACAACAATTAGAACTGAACAAGGAACAACTGATTGGTTTAAAATTGGAAAAAGGAGTATGACAAGGCTGTCACCTTATTTATTTAAACTTGTATTCAGAGCATATCATATGAATTGTCAGATTGGATTAAAAAAAGCCTAAATTAAGATTGCTGAGAGAAATAACAATCTTAGATATGCATATTAAAACAATCTGATGGCAGAGTGTGAAGAATTAAGAAGCTTATTGATGAGGGTGAAAGAGGAGATTGTAATAGCTGGCTTGGTGTTTAACAACAACAGCAATAACAAAAAGCACTAAAATCTTGTTAACTGGTCCTATCATTTAGTGGAAAATAGAGGGAAAAGAAATCATGTCAGATTTTATATTCTTGAACTCAAAGATCATTGAAGATAGCAACTGCAAACATGAAATTAAATGACACTTCTTCTTGGAAGGAAAGTTATGACAAATCTAGACAGCATACTAAAAAGTGAAGATATTACCTGTCCAACTAAGATCCATATAGTCAAACTATGCTTTTTTCAGTTACAGTGAATAATTGTGAAAGTTGGACTATATAAAAAAATGAAACAAAATAAAAGCCCAAATCAAAAAAATCCCAAAAATCTGAACATCACAGAATTAATGTTTTTGACTTGTGCTAGAAAAGACATTTGAAAGTCCTTTAGACAGCAAAGTGGTCAAATTAGTCCATACTTAAAGAAATTAACTCACTGGTTGGTCAAATGGTTAAGTTGAACCTTAAATAGTTTGACTACATAATGAGAAAATAGGGCTAATTAGAAAAGACTACTTTTGGGAAAGACTGAAGGCAAAAGGAGGAGACATCAGAGGATCAAATGGATAGTGTCATGGAAGTAATGACCATGAGCTCAAATAAATTTTATGAGTTGGTATACGAAAGAAATGCCAGGCTTGTTACATTCCTTGGGGTCATAAAGAGTCAGATATGCCTGAACAACAGCAATAATCATCAGGGACAGATCAAAACAAGAAGGTCTTTATGTCCTTTTTTTATCCAAATATTTTAAAGATAAACATTTGGAAGTTTCAAAAAACTTGAATCTGAGTCAGTGATTTTAAGTTTTATCATTGGGAATTTGCATGTGAAAGGGATATAATATTTTTTATTCCTATTCAACTTTAGTATTCTTTTTAAAGTGACAATTTAATTCAATCATGTTCTTCAGATCAATAGATAAAACAGACAAATGAAAATGATTTGAATTATTTTTTTAAAGCCAGAGAAAATACTCACCTGAATTCTTCTAGCATTCCCCTCTCTCTTTAAAATAATACCTCAAATATAATTCTAGAGTAGTAGAGTTGACAAAAGGTCATAATGATTTTTTTTCAATCTAAGACAATGTATGACATCAGAAAGGGGGATTTGTGACATAGGGGAGAAGGTTGGCTCAGAATCCATGTGGATGAAACCAAGTGGAAGTACTAAGGGATAGAGAGAACAGAAGGAGCTTAATGAGCTCTCAAGTCAGAAATAGTAAAGAGATGTGGCAATCAGTTAGAAAGAGATTTCACTGTACCATTGTGCTAGCAATGAATACATTAGCAGACATTGTTTTGGTACTCTATTGCTATGCTCCTTTCTGAGTCATAATTTAAAAGCAAAAAGGAATACTTTTGGTCAAGAAAGAATGGAAGCTCTGAGAAGTAGTACCATTTCCATCCCCAGGGGATCAGGGACCCTGAGAAAAAGGATTATTTCTCATCCCAAGGTAGGAAGAGGCCAGAGAAGTAGTATCAGTTACAATTCCAATGCATTATGACCCTTCATGAGTAAACAAAAGAATTTAGACCCAGCAAATACTGGCCACACCTCTCCTCAGATCACATGTTGGAAACACTGAAAATTTCTGAAGTCCAGAATTGGCTCTGAAAATAGCAGTCAAAAAGATGTTGAAATTTTAAACTCCCCTACCCCTACTATTTTGAGAACAAAGTCTACTTTAGCAGAAAGTTCCAAATCAAGAAATAGGATATTAAAATGATTAAACAGTAAAAAAATAACCTGATCATAAGAGTTACTATGGCAACAGGGATGAACAAGAAATAACCTCAGAAGAAGACAATGAAGTCAAAATAGTTACAAGTAAAGATTCAAAGAAAAATATGAATTGAACACAAGCCAAATAAGAAGTATTTGAAGAGTTAAAATTATTTTTCCAAGTCAAATAGGAGGAATAGAGGAAAAATTAGGCAGAAAGATGAGATCAAAGAAAAAAAACAAAATGAAAACACAATTAACAGATTATTAAAGGAGAAAAAAACAGAAGAAAATAACACCTTACAAAAAATAACTGGCAAAATAAAAAAAGAAGTGCAAAAATTAACTAACAAAATTAACTCCTTAAAAAACAGAACTGGTCAAAAGGGGAAAAAATAGTTACAGATATCTACTGAAGAAAATAACTCCTTTAAAATCAGAATTGGCCCATTGGAAGCTAATTTTCCTTGAGACATCAAGAAATAAACAAAGTCAAAAGAAAGAAAAAATATACAAAAATGTGAAATATTTCATAGGAAAAGCAACTGACCTAGAAAATACATCAAGGAGAGATCATTTTAGTTCACAAATAATAATTCACTAATAAAAAGTAAACTACTTAAAATTAGTGAACAAAGAAAGAGTGTAGGAAAAAATATCAAGGAAAACTGCCATGATATCCTAGAACGAGAGGGGGAAATAGAAATTAAAAGAATTTGCTGATCACCACCTGAAAGATATCCCAAAATGAAAACTAACAGGAATATTATAGCGAAAAGTTAGAGTGAGTTCTAACAGGTCAAAGAGAGAATGTTTCAAGCAGCCAGAAAGGAACCATTCAAAACCCATGGAGCCACAACCAGGATCACACAGTATTTTTCTTAAAGAATTGGAGGGTATAAAATATTTTGGAAGACAAAAATATAAAATTATAACACAGAATAACCCATTCAGAAAAAAAGATATCATATGTCAAGGAAAAAAAAAATATCAGGGTAATTTTCCTTGAGAGTTTCTTTAAGGATGATTTCTAGGTTCTTTTTCTGTTCATAGCTTTCAGGTAGTTCAATAATTTTTAAATTATCTCTCCTGGATCTGTTTTCCAGGTCAGTGGTTTTTTCAATGAGATATTTCACATTGCTTTCTATTATTTCATTTGTTTGGATTTGTTCAATTGTATCTTGATTTCTCATAAAATCATTTGCTTCCATTTGCTCCACTCTAATTCTAAAGGAATTCTTCTCTTCAGTGAGCTTTTGAGATCCTTTTTGCATCTAGCAAATTAGACTTTTGAAGGCATTCTTCTCATTGGCATTTTGGTCCTCTTTTGCCATTTGAGTTAATTTGCTCTTTAAGGTATTGTTTTCTTCAGTCAGGTTGTTGACTCTCTTTTCATGATTTTCTTGCATTATTCTCATTTCTCTTCCCAATTTTTCCTCCACTCCTCTTATTTGGTTTTTCAAAATCCTTTTTAAGCTCCTCTATGGCTTGTAACCAGCTTACATTTTTCTTGGAAGCTTTTGGTGCTGGAGTTCTGACTGTATTGTCTTCCTCCTGTTCCATGCTTTGATACTTTATGTCTCCAAAAAAGAAATCTAAAGTTGCATTGCTGAGCTTGGTTTCCTTCCTTTGCCTGCTCATTTTGCCAGTCAATTAATTTGATTTTTGAGCCACAGTAGAACTCTGCTTCCAGAGGAAAGAGCTTTCTACCAAATTGTTGGGTATCTTGCAGCTGCCAGAGCTATTAGCAGGCCGCCATCTCTGCAGCCCCCACCAGCTTTGGCTCCCGGGTCACATACCTCAGGACCACCGTCCAAGATCACAAATTCAATCCAGGCAGGTTATGGAAAGAGAACTTAGCCTCTGAGTGATCACTTGGTCCCCCTGCAATCTGCAGACCAAGAGCACTGAAGCAGCCACATGGAGGTGGCTCCATGGGCTGCTTCCACTGCTTTATTTCCATGGGGTCTAGTGGCCAGACCCGCTTCTCTCCCCCAAACTTACCTGAGTTCCACTGACCTTTCACTTTGTCTGTGCCTCTTAAGTGCTGATAATTCTGGAAACTGCCACAGCTGTCAGTGATCCATTCTCTCAGTGCTCTAGCCCCATCTTGTTCTGGCTACATTTGGGCTAAAGCCAGTCTCTGCTCCCAGTGCTCTGGGATGAGCCATTCCTGTCTACTTGTTAGGCTGCCTTTGGAGGGTATTTTATTTCTCTGTATTTTTGTGAGTTCTGGAGCTCTAAAATTTGTTTAGAGTCATATTTTATAGGTGTTCGAGGTGGTTATGAGGTGAGTTACCAAATTCTCCTGCTTCTACACCACTATCTTGACTCCATCTCCTTCCCTCCTCCTCCCCCCCCCCCAGCCAAAGGTAAAGATTTAACAGTGGAGGGGGAACCATTGGGATAAATAGGCAAGGCTTGAACCTCACATCCATACTAGTTCAAAGAGAGAAACAAGATATATACCTACTAAATTTGTAATAGAAATTTATCTTAGTCAATACTGAGGTAGGAAGGGAAGAGAATAAAAGAAAGGTTGGGGTTATAAAATGGATAGCAGATAAAATAAGGCGCTGGTCAGAAGCAAAACTGACTTCAGAGGAATGCCAGGATAAAAAAGGAGAGAAGGGCTAAACAAAAGAAAATAGGATGGAGGAAAATGCACAGTTGGAAATCATAACAGTGAATGTGATAAATTTGCCCATATATCAGTAGCAGATAGCAGAAAAGATTAGAAGACAGAATCCAACAATATGTTGTTTGCGAGAAATATATTGTAACAGAGACACACATAAAATTAAAATAAAGGGCTGGAAAAGCTTCTATTTTGATTTATTCAGAGTAGAAAAAGGCAGGGTTAGCTATCATGGTCTCAAACAAAGCAAAAGTAAAAGTAAACCCAATTCAATGAGATAAGTAGGGAAACTATGTCCCTACAATGAGATAAGTAGGGAAACTACAGCAAGAAACAAGAAACAGATAGTAAAATTATACTAGTGGGAAACCTCAACTTTCCCAGGAATATGAAGCAAACCCTGATGGAATTGCACATGAGGAGAATGAGCAACAATCACAAAATGCCAGGACATTCAGTACTGTTACTTGGGGAAATCAGCAGGAATACTGGAGGCCGCTTCACATTATGGATGGCTGCTGAATCTATTTTGAGGTGAACTTGTTCTGCAGATAATGACATTCCCTTAGTCTAAGGGAATCCATGTGATGAAACCAAGGGCACTGACATGCTCTTAGTCTCCCTGCACATTTGTGCTCACCAGGTCTTTATTTTATAGTGATTGGGGAGATTGTCAGCCAAGGATGTAGACCTGGCCCTTAAATACAGACACCTGGTCCTTGCTCTCAACCCTTTCCTGGGATTTAGCAATGCATTGGTAGATAAACTCACACTCTGGACTGTGCCAGAAAAGACTATACACCAATTTGGGGAATTTCAAGCCTAGGTCCTGTTTGATTTTCTACACTTCTCAATCCACTGTGAAAACCTCACTGTCTAAATGAGCATGGTAGAGGATTGTTCCCACTTGAGTCTCATAGATACCTTGTAATGGTAAGGGAATTTGAAGAACTTCCTGGCACCTTAATGGGCCTCACGTGGAGCCCAAAAAAAGAAGCTTGATCAGGGGAGGCTTGTTTTTCAGGAAGGCTGACACATTTTGTGTAAGGTAAGATTTTACATTGCAGCTTATTTATGGGAAGAGTTGTGTGATTTGGACAAAGGAGACTCTGGGTAACTGTTGATCCCCCTGACTTTGAAAACCCAGATGTTGGTGCTTCTCTCTCTGATAATTAACTATGTATGTATGTAATGATGAGGCAGCTAGAAGTCCTTATCTGTTGGTCTGTTAAATTGGGTTATTTCCTCTTTTGCTTTTTTTTTTTTGGAGGGGAGAAGGTTGGGCATTTGGGGTTAAGTGACTTGCTCAACATCACATGGCTAGGAAATGTTAAGTGTCTGAGGCCAGATTTGAACACAGGCCTTCCTGACTCCAGGGCCAGTGCTCTAATAACTGTGCCACCTAGCCACGCCAAATTGTATTATTGTCTCTCTATATTTGTCTGCTTGTAATTTCTGTTTGCATTAAGTTACGGGTGCTGACTTTTTCCCCTAAACTAAGTAAATGATATATATATGTATAGATTGTTAACCCCTTTTGGCTTGCTTTACTTTACACAAGCAGATAAAAAAACCCTGTGCTAGCAGATATTCTAGATATGCTAGTGTGCTTGGTGCTACATACTTCTGGATTTCACTCCAATGAAGTATTTCTCCACGAAAATTTGGCCAACTCCATTTTTGCCCACAGTTTCATTCAGGAAACAGTTCAAATGATGTAAGGTGGGATGTGACATCTTTGACATTGGAAATTATAGATCTTAGAGATTTGACTGAATCTCTAAGACATCTGGGCTGTTGGGAACCTTTGTAGAATCCTGGGTCTTTGTATAGAAGCCAGGAGGTGCTTGCTTCTTGGAATTCTTACAAATTCTGGCCTCATAGCTAATATGCATAAGGTTCCGTTCCATGCTCCATGAATTCTTGAGGGTCAGTGGAACTGAATTTCCATGTTGCATTGCATCCTCCATCAGGTCATTGCACCCTTTGAACCTTCTCTAGATTTACTTAATCTGAGGGGCCAAAGAATAGCAGTTGAGATCAAACTGGACACAGTCATTCCCCTTTCCTATAGTTCCATGGGATAAGTACTTAGCCCCTTCTCATCAGGCAATTTCCACTTGCTTGTGAACAATGCAAGGTCTGGCAAGGGAGAAGCCCAGGATTGACCCTTCATAGGACTGGCAAGCTGACCAAATGAACTCCTCCACAAATTCCTTACTGACATCTTTAATGAAAATTTTTGGCTCCAAGTTTTAATACTTTCTTCCAGACCTCTTCAAAGTCCTCCTTCTGTCCAATGTTGGCCAGGTAGGCAAAAATGCCATAGCCTTGATCTTTGGGCCTCACCAGATACAAAATATGTCAAGCCCTCTGCTCTGGCAAGACCATGATGATTTTGTATGATGACATCTTATCAGTGCTTGGTGAGGCTCGAAAAGTTCAACCTGCTGCAGAGACAAGGAGGCAGAGTGCTTTTGCATTCTTCTGATTTTCTTTGATGATTTCCTGTTGTCTTAGTTTCCTCTTGCCGAGTTCTAGTTTTGAAGGAATTATATTGTTCCTTAAGTTTTTGATTCTCTATTTCCAATTGGTTGACTTTCTTTTCATAATATATTTATTTTATTGAATTCCTCTTAATTTTCTCAATTTTTGTTGATTTATATTTGATTTTTGAAGTCCTTTTAAGTTCTTCCAAGCACTCTTTTTGTGCTTGGGACCATTTGATATTTATCTTTGTAAAAGGAGTGACATTTTTTTTAGCTCCATTACCTTCCTTTGAATATGAACCCAGATCTTCTCTATTGCCATAATAACTATCTTCTCCCATGCTTACTCATTTTAATTTATTTTTTGTTTTACTTTTTTTTTTAGTAACTATTAGTGTAACCAAGTTGTAGTCCCAAGATATGAAGAATGATGCCCCAAGTCTCAGATCTTTCTTACAATTATTTTGTGAGGTCTGTCTTGGGGCCCACATTTGTGTTGTGATTAAACCCAGGACACTAAAAACTGTTGGAATTTCATGATGTGTTGTGGTAGAAATCATAATTCAGAGTCAGAACACCTCTAAACCAAGTATAGGCATTTATTGAGATTGATGCCTCTCATGAAGCAGGCTAAATTCCAAGAGAAACCATCAACTTCGGAGAAAGCAAGGTGGATTTTTATAAGGTATCAATGCAATTACATAACAGAAATTTATATGGAATAGAGAAATATCATTAGTATTAAAAATGCAGGAGGAATTTTTAAGACATTAAGTAATGGAGCAGAGGTCCCATCTATGGTTCAGTGATTAAACATTCTACTCATTCTGCCCTCCATCTGGTTACCTATTATGGTCCTGTCTAGTTAAGACAGATAGGTACTGTGGTCCTATCTTGGGCTAGATGAATGATGTTATTGTGATTGAATACAAGAAGACACGTGTTTCTGTGGGAATAGGTCTGGGGGCAGTGACCAGGTAAAGGCAGTGGCTGGGTTCCCTTCACATGGTCTGTGGGAGCTAAGAGTTCAGGGACACACCTGTGGTTCCAGTGAGTCAGAAAACACATTTACTCTTTTATTTTCTTTTATCTCTAGGGTTCTGGTGGGTGCTATTAATTCTGCCTTCTGGACAGAGGTCCTAGAGGGCAAGGGTTTGGGCTTTATATTACTACAGAGACTGACTAATGTATACCTAGCTCTTCTAACTGCTTGTTCTGTATACTACACTGCTTTGGGGTTCAGGAGTGTGAGGCACACTCAAAGAATTAGGTCAGGGGTATATAATAGTAAGACTTGATATTTGTTGAGCCTCTGATTAACCAACCACTGGTGGTCTTGTGCTTCCAGGATGCTCTAAATTTGTTGGGAAGTCAGAACTTCCAGGGACTTGTCAAATGTATTGGCTGTAGCAGCTACTGGCTGGAGGCATGGAGGTCATCTGGTAGAGTCTAATTGCTTTGAAAAATAGACAACTGGTCTGGGGTCTTGTCCTGAGGATTGAGTTAGGACTCCCAAAGCCAGTCCTCTCTTTTCATCAACATACAGAGTGAAAGGTTTTTCTAGATTAGGTAGAGCATGGGTGTGCTGTGTCCAGCACAGTTGTATGGCCTAGCTACCAGCTGAATAAAAGAGAGAGATGGGGATGTATTTGATAGTCTGTTTATTACAGAACCATTTCATACAGAGCCAAGGATACAAGAAAATCATAAGGCTTATATTCCCTATAGCAGAGATTCTTGCTTAACCAGAATGTAAGGACCCTCCTTTGGAATCTACCACTCCCTACCCCAGCCCAAGGCTAAGATTTTATCCTAGGATCATGTCCAGAGGCACAAACAGGGAGTCACAATCAAGATTTGCAAATTAACTTTCTTTTAGATATTCATAGATCCAATAATAGCATCCACCCAACAAGATTAAACTCTCCCTGCATATCTGCCTGATGATCTTATAGAAGAGAGGAGCATTGCCTTAGTGAGGCCAGGGCCCCTGAAAATATGTTCTAGTACAATGGTGGTCAATTTAGTTTTCAAAATCCCCTGATAAAGTGGATAACCTTACCTTCCACCTTGAATATGCCCAGGGCTTGGTAAAAATTATTGAAAAAGTGGGAGCACTGCTAAGCCCCAGGTTCCTGTGTCATTCCCAGTGTTGATAAGACTGGATGACAGGGTACTGATGGGCAACTTCACTACCTCTCCAACCTCAGGAACAATCCTTCCTTCAATATCCCATTGCCAATTCCTTTTGTTTCCTCCTAATATCTGGGGCAGACTGATTAATAAAACACATGCTAAGGATTGTTGCCCCTTCTATAGAGTCAGGATCTAAATTCAAATATTTCTTAATAACTTGTATCAGTTAGTCTTGGAAAAGAAGTTGGTTTTCTTTTTTTCCCAGAGTAATTTTTCCAACTCTTCAAAAATACATTTGTTTTTGAAATGCAATTTTCAGCCTTCTAACAGGCAAATTACCATATGGTCTTTCTCTTATCGTCACTCTTGTGATAATCCCATGCTGGGGGTCACTAAAGGGAACAGCAGCTGTTCCTGGGTATTTTGTGGGGTCATCACTAGCCAAATTATCCCCCAATTTTTGGGCTTGTTCCCAGATTCTCCTCTTCTCCTCACTGCTACAACAAGAGGAGAAGAGGATGTGTAAATCAACCCAAGAAAGCCTGAATTGTAGGGACATGCCCCTAAAACTCTCAGTAAATTTAATGTGATCTTTTGAGTTTTGCCCCTGTTCTCTTTAACCTAAGTGAGATCTGAAATGGAGACTGGAACATGCACTCTAATTGTCCCACTAGGCAAGGTAGGCACTTCCTTCAGAGGAAAAAGCCCTGAAGGCACTATGGGAACAATGGCTTGAGGAAGGAGATAGGAAGTCCCACTTTTTGTGAAGGAGGGGCTGGAGAGAGATAGCTGAACTGGATTAGACTGCAAGTCCTGGAGATCTGCTAGCACCTGAGGAGGGCAAGAGGCAGGTGAGGAGGTACTGCAGGCACTGCCATCCTGGGGTGCCTAGACTAGAACCAGAGTAGGGGTCACCTCCATGGGAGGGTAGTAGTAGTAGTAGTAGTAGTAGTAGTAGTAGTAGTAGTAGTAGTAGTCATAGTAGTAGTAGTAGTCATAGTAGTAGTAGCAGTGGTAGTAACTACCACTTACTATGTGCCAGACATGGTACTAAGTGTTTCACAATTATATTATTTTATCCTCACAACAGCTTGGTAAGGTAGCTTTTATTATTATCATAATTTTACAGATGAGTAAATTGAGGCAGAGTTTTTTTCTTTAAGTGACTTGTACAGGATCACATAGTTAATTATTATCTGAATTTAAAAGTGTACTCAAGTCTTTCTGACATCAGTCCTAGCATTCTATCTACTGCACCATTTAACTATTAGTGCACTCTAAATTTGGGAGAATTCTGGGGTATTGTCCTTATTACTTTCCTGTATTTGTATCTCCTGGCATAAGGACCTGAAAGTCAGTATTCCTTTTAAATCCATTATAATCTTAATACTACTTCCAAACTTCAATGTCACAACCCCTTCCCCAAACTGTGAGAAATTTAGTTATGACTCAAGTGATTTTGAATATATGCATTAGACTGTCACATACAAGTTATATAACAAAAAAGGCATGGCCCTATTTTGAGAAATTAGCCTGCTGATTTTAACAATTAACTAAATATTATAAGTATGCATTTATGATAATCTTAAGCATTTCTTTCACTTTACACTAAATGTGTATTTGGAAATATAAATTAATGATAAAAATAATAATGATACAAGCATCTCAAAGACCTGAATTAATATTAACAGCTGTATTTTATAAAGTACCTTATAAAGTAAGGAATGTATACAAATCTAAATAAAATTCTTATAGGTATGTATTTTATACACATGTTGAATATTATCAGATATAGCATGGAAGCTATTGCTATAGAGGGCAAAAATGTGTGAATAAAAAGAGGAAATTTTGTTGCTGTTTTTCCTCAATTTGCAAAGCCCAACTTGGGTCTTATTTTAGAAAGCTTTCTGATCTTCTCCTGAATTGCAAAGTTCCAGTCATCTTTCTCTTCTTCTACTTATTCACAGTAATTTGTTAGTATTGTCTACTTTATTATTACTATTATTATTTTATCATTATTATTATTGTCTCTTATTATTGTCTACCTAATCATTATTGTCTATTTTATCATTATTATCTACTTGTAAAACTTGCATTAAATATTTTTATGGATCAAATAGAGGTCTCTATAATATTTCATATTATTCCCCTTCATTCATTCTATATTCCAATCACAGTAGGATAACCATTGTTTTCCAAAATTATCTCACTCTTCCATACCTCTATGCATTAATGAAACCTAGCTTCCATGTCTACAATAGCCTCCTTTCTTATTCCTCCTTCGAGGAATTCTCTTCCTTTGAGACTCAATTCAGCTGCTGCTCCTTACATGAAACCTTTCTTTATCATCCTTCCATCCCCCTAACCCTGATGAAAGTGATCATGCTTTCCTAGATTTTTTTAAAAATAAAGCTCTCCCTTACTCTATCACATTCTATAACACATCATATTTACCCAATGTATAGCCTGTTTGCATTGTTAAAGTACATGTTTCTTAAAGATAGAGTCTCTTCCAGTTTTTATAACCATTTAAGAAATATCAAGCATAGTGCCAAGCTCATAGCAAACACTTAAATGTTGTATTTTATCAAATTGTACATAGTCATCTCTTTGCTAGGTTTTAAACTTCATGTGGGGGTAGGAACTGTCTCTTATTTCAACTTTGTGTACCCACTCTAGGTCCTCAATGACATGTAATTAGTCAGGTAGCTTTTGGAATTATACTATTCACTAATATGTTCACTTGTGCTTGAGTTTACATACCACAGTTTCATTCCACACTGGACACCATCCCAAGAGCATGTCATACTTGAGATTTTCCAGACAATGGGGATCAAAAGATGAACTCTTAAGATAATTTCCTCTACATCAGCCAAGAGAAAACATGACTTCAGCAAATTCCACACCTCATAACCTTATCTCATGACAAGATTATACAGTCAGACTTTGTCAGATGGAAATTAAGAAAACTAATCCATAGAGAAAAAGTCAGCCTCGCAAAGTAAGATGTATGTGGTCTCACTTTCTGTCTAGGCTACAACATACTGAAGGCCCCTCCTTTTCTGTCTTCTGACCTCAGTTTATCTACGTCTACATGTACGTCTACATCTACATCTACATCTACATCTACATCTACATCTATCATTATATCTGGTTCTTCAAACTCTCTCCTCTTCATCTCTAATCCAGCTTCCTTGATCCCTATAACCCAAATTTCATATCCTGTACATCTGTTCTGTTGACCCTAAGCTTATAATTCTTAAACACATTCAACTCATGCCATAGCAACACAGTAGCATCTTTGGTATATTGTTGATGGCACTGTCGTGGGCTTCGGGTGTCCCAAATTTATCCCTAACTCCTCACCCACCTGTCAAATTTCAGACATAATTACATTCCTAATATTAAACTAAGACCAATTACCTCTTGTAGGTCTGCCACTTAATCACTGAAATGAAAATTCTGTGGTTTTCTTTTTAAACTGATTTGAGTGTTAGTAATAATTATTCCAAAAGGATCTTAGGATTTTAAAATTAAATCTAGAAGGATATTTAGAAAATATTTAGTCTCATTTTCTCATTATACAGTTGAGGATAGCGAAATCTAAGTAACTTGAGGTTAGGTAACTTGAAAAGTTCATAAAGGTATTTTTTTTCTTGGCAACTAAAAAAGATAAGTCTCCTATATAAAAATTTAACATTTTTCTAGCATTATTTTGTTTGAACATAATTTCCCTCACAATAATATAGTGAGGTTGTAATTGTATGTGTAATTATTATCATTTTCCAGATGAGGAATTTGAGGTTCAGAAATAGATTAAGTGACTTGCCTGAATTCACACAGATTTGACATATCAATTCTCAGATTCAAACATAGATATTCTGGCTTGAGATCCACTTTTACTTCTACCACCTTGCTGTTCCCTATAACCTCTAATGCATATGAATTACAATGTAGAGTATGGATATCCATGGGATAAAAATGACATAGTACCTTTTATTGGAGTTTACAGTCAGATATAGAAGCTTACAGCATACAGATGAATACCATCAGTTCCTTTGGATAAACTCCATTGTCATATAACATGTTAGTAGTGGATTAAATAGAAGCCCAATGATTCAGCTGAGCAACAGAGTTCTCTTAGTCTAATAACTATCTAGGGGAGTTCAGTAACATACCAGTCATGACTTTTTTTTTTATAACTTTGTGTAAAAGTTTGTCTAATAATTTTCTCATATAAAATGGTTTTAGAATATGTGCTTCTCATTCTTTAGGGCATCATGTGCTCCTAAGTTTAAAAGGGAAAAAAAAGAAAACATTTTCCCTATAAAAACATCACGGAAAATTTCTTCTACATTTTAATTAGTCATGTTCATAGTTTGCTGACACTTAAACTGTCTGGTGCTAACATTTTCAAGGCTTTAATTAACAAGTACAACAGGGTTTGTTTAATGCTATAATGTGGTTGAACATGATTTCATGTATCTATTTTAATACACAAATATTAGCTTAGAACTATATATTTATATAAAAACTAAATATCTCTTCCAGTCAAATAATGTCATTGTGACTTCATTAGCATTGAAAAGTACCATATAAGAAAAAGCAGTACTTTGCAACAACCAAAAGAGTGATTCTGTATTGAAAAGAAAATATGTCTATTAGCTTATACTTCTGAAGTTATAGAAGAATAGTCAGTCGCCAAGGTTGTTTTATATATTGGTAATATATAGGGGCATGAATGGTCTGAGGGAAAGGCATAAGGATCCATTGGCATGTCTCAAATGCAAATAAGCAACACTGATCTATCACATAACATTTTAAAATATGTGACTTACATAAAGTCATTCAATAAACATTTATTAAGTGTCTACTTTGTGCCAGCCAATATATCTAATGGTAGGAATATGAAGAAAAAGGACAGTCCGTGCCCTCAAGGAAGTTATACTCTATTAAGTGAGAAAACATAAAAAAACCCAACTAAGTATAAAATATTTTATAGGATAAATAGGAAATAATCAATAGAAGGTAAGTTATCAAAAGTCAAAATCCATAATGATAATGAGATTCTAAAAGTATTCCTGTTCACAAACAATTTACTAAAGACTACATTCAAGAAGTCGTCCTAGGTTCTGTAATACAAAGATAAATCCAAAGATAGCTCTTGTTTTCAAGAAGTTCTGGGATACTACCAAACATTCTTTGTGATATCCAAAATAACATGATATGAGGTTGTTTATTGGTTAGACCCTATTCATATCATCTAATAAAAATGGATGAAAAAATACATATGTCTTAAGCAAAGACATACAGCCAGATGAGCGGTAGTCAAACCAGTCTAGCACAACTACATGAATGTCTATGGAAATTCCCATAAATAAACAATGATAAGAGTCCAAAATTGAA
Organism: Pseudocheirus occidentalis; assembly: GCA_028646575.1. Lineage (NCBI taxonomy): Eukaryota > Metazoa > Chordata > Mammalia > Diprotodontia > Pseudocheiridae > Pseudocheirus > Pseudocheirus occidentalis. Next base: position 115,251,623 of record CM053601.1, on the reverse strand, counting down.
TAGATAAATGAAATAAAATTTTTCAGCAAAAGGAAATTTTGTAATGCTTAAAATGTTTCCTAATTGGCACAAAGGCCTGGACAATGTGGTACATGGAGGCCTGCATGTGGAGGCCTGGGCAATATGGAAGCAAGTTGATCTACTGACCAAAAGGGTCATTTCCAGGTATATAACTACAGGTCTGGGATCTGACAGAACTGGAAAAGAGACTAATGCAAGGCCCATGGCAGGGGCAGCAGCTACTTCTGGGACTACCCATGAACCACCTGGAAATTTAAAAAGCCCCTATCTGAACTTCCGGGGACCAGGATGGCAGAATGAACCCTGGCTGGTCCAATCCCCATCTTTGACCCTGAAAACACAGTAATTATTGCCCAAGAGCAAAATTTTAAACAGTAAAGGCTTAAGGGCATGGCTAAGGAACTGCCTCAAAGTGGATAAAAAATAGACTGTAAAGACAAAGACTCTAGAATCCTATTATTGTGAGAGGGAGCAATCAAATTCAGAAGGAAATAATTTTGACTCCACACCCAAAGCTGAAGTCCCAGCAGGGAATATGGACTGATCTCAAGCAAAAAAAAAAACATTCTTGGATGAGCTCAGAAAGATCTTTGAAATCCAAATTAGAGATGTAGAAGATAAAATCAATACATCTTTTAAAATCAAAATTCCAAAATTAGAGAAAAAAAACATTACAATGCAGAAAAGAGCTCCTTAAGAAGAAAAATGTGTGAACTAAAAATGAAATCTGGACATATGGAAAAGGAGCTTCAAAAACTGAGAAAAATAATTTGCTAAAAATTAGAATAAACTAAATTGAAACGAATGACTTTATGAGGCAACAAGAATGAGTCAAACAAAACATCAAGGATGAAAAATTAGAAAAAGGGGTAAAATATCTCAATAGAAAAATAACTGACCTGTAAAACAGATCCAGTAGAGATTATCTAGAATTGTTGGTCTACCAGAAAATCATGACGAAAAAATGAGCCTGGACAACATCTTCTAAGAGGTCATCAAGGAAAACTTCCCTGAAATCTTAGAAAAAGAAGGTAACATAAAAATCAAGAAAATTCACTGTACACCTCCTGAAAGAGATCCCAAAGTGAAAAGTCTGTGAAATGTTGTGGTCAAATTCCAGAACTCCCAGGTAAAGGATAAAATACTACAAGCAGCCAGAAAGAAACAGTTCAAATCTTACAGAACCACAGTGAAGATTGGACACGTTCTGGAAGCTTTTGCATTTAAAGATAAGAAAAACTGGAATATGGTTTTTCACAAGGAAAAAGAGGTTGGGTTACAACCAAGGACCACCTATCCAGAGAAACTAAGCATAATCTACCAGGCAATGAGATGTTAATTCAGTGATATAACAGAATTCCAAACCTTCCTGATGCAAAAGCCAAAGCTCAATGGAAAATTCAATCTCTAATTACAAGACTAAAGAGAGACAAAAAAGATAAATAGGAAACATACACACACACACACACACAAACATGTTATTTAATAAGAGCAAGCTATTTGCATCCCTATATGGGAACCTGATACCTGTTAATATTGTGAATTCTATACCTATGGCAACATCTAAAAGGGATATAGATAAATAGAGGATGTGGGTATAAATTACACAAAATGATGATTTAAAAACCTTATTAAGGTCTGCAAAGGGACTGCAATGGAAGAAAAGGAATGAATGAAGCAGAAAAGCATAAATTATGCCATAAAAAGAGGCACAAAAACATTATAGTAGAGTGAAAGAAGGGAGGGAGATGAGCCTTATATAAGGGAATAACATAATTAGTTAAGGAAAGGACTCTATTGAGAAGATACTTAAAACTTGCCATAATAGAGAAAAAGAAGAGAGGGAGAGGAGTATTGCATGAGATCTATTTTCATCAATCTTGGTTCAAGGAAGAAATAACATACTACATTAAATATAAAATTCTGTCATATCCTACAGGCAGGAGGACGGGGGAAGGGCCAAGCAAACAGGGAGTGGGGTTAGAATGGAGGAAAGAAAGAGTAAGGGGGAAGGGTAAGAAAAGGGCAGGGGGGCTGGTAATGGGAATATTGAGAGAGGCAGAGATCAAAAGGAACACTCTTAAGGAGGGGAAGGGAGAAGGGACAAAAATAAAAGTATAAACATTGGAGGGGATAGGATGAAGGGAAAGATACAGATAGTAATCATAACTGTGAATGTGAATGGGATGAAGTCTCTCATAAAACAGAGATTTATAGCAGAATGGGTTAAAAACCATAATCCTACAATCTGCTGTTTAAAAGAAACACATCTGATACAGGGGGATACACACAGTGTAAAGGTAAAAGGCTGGAATAAAATATATCATGCCTTGGCTAAAGTAAAAAAGAAAAACAGGGGTAGCAATCTTTATCTCAGACAAAACAAAAGCAAAAATAGATCTAATTAAAAGAGCTAAGGAAAGAAACTATATTCTGCTAAAATGCACCATCAAAAATGAAGCAATACCATTACTAAACAGTTATTCATGAAGTGGTACAGCATCTAGATTCCTAAAGAATAACTTAGGGATGTTAAAGGAAGAAATAAATAGCAAAATTACACTAGTGGGATACTTCAATCTCCCCATTTCTGAGACTGATAAATCTAACCTCAAAATAAACAATAAAGAAGTTAAGGAGGCAAATACAATATTGGAGAAGATAGATATGGTAGACGTCTGGAGAAAAACGAATGGAAACAAACAGAAATATACCTTATTTTCAGTGGTATGTGGCACATATACAAAAATTGATCATGTACTAGGTAATGAAAACCTCACAATTCACTGCAGAAAAGCAGAAATATCAAATGCATCCTCCTCAGCTCATGATGCAATAAAACCTATATGTAATAAAGTATCATGGAAGGATAGACTAAAAATTAATTGGAAACTAAATAACAAAATCCTAAAGAATTAGCGGGTCAAACAAGATATATAGAAACAATCAGTAACTTCATTCAAAAGAATGACAATAATGAGACAATATACCAAAATTAGTGGGATACAGCAAAAGCAGTTCTTAGGGGAAGTTGTATATCCCTGAATGTTAAAATAAATAAAAAAGGGATAATGGAGGCAAACAAATTGGGTGTGCAACTGAAAAAGCTAGACAAAGAACATATTGAAAATCCCCAATTAAATACAAAATTAGAAATAATGAAAACCAAAGGAGAGATTAATAAAATTGAATTTAAGAAAATTATTGAATTAATAAATAAAACTAAGAGTTATTATGAAAAACTAATAAAATTGATAGAACTTTAATCAATATGATAAAAAAGAAAGAAGAAAATCAAATTATGAATATCAAAAATAAAAAGAGTAAATCTCCCTCCAAAGAAGAGGAAATTAAAACAATAATTATGAATTACTTTGCCCAATTGTATGCACATAAATTTGACAATCTTAATGCAGTGGATGAGTATTTATAAAATTACTAGTTGCCTAGACTCACTGAAGATGAAATAAACTACTTAAATAACCCCATCTCAGAAAAAGAAATTGAAGAAGCCATCAATGAACTCCCTGGGAAAAAATCTCCAAGGCCAGATGACTTTACTAGTGAATTCTACCAAACATTTAAGGAACATTTGACTCCAATACTTTACCAACTATATGGGGAAATTGGTGAAGAAGGAGTCTTATCAGATTCTTTTTATGAGACAAATATTGTACCAATGCTTAAATTGGGAAGAGATGAAACAGAGAAAGAAAATTACAGACAAATTTCCCTTACGAATATAGAGGCAAAAATTCTAAATAAAATATTAGCAAGAAGACCACAGCAAATCATCATGAAAATAATATACTTTGATCAGGTAGGATTTATTCCAGGAATGCAATACTAGGTGATTCAATACTAGGAAAACTGTCAGTATAATTGATCACATAACAACCAAACTAGTATAAAAAATATGATTATCTCAATAGATGCAAAAAACACCTTTGAAAAAATACAACAACCATTCCTATTAAAAACACTAGAAAGTATGGCAATAAATAGGGCCATCCTTAAAATAATAAGTAGCATCTATCTAAAGCCATCAGCAAGTATTATATGTAATGGGGATAAGCTAGAAGCATTTCCAATAAGAGCAAGGGTGAAAAAAAGGATGTCCATGATCACCCCTCTTGGGTAATAGAAATATTATCAGTAGCAATAAGAGAAGAAAAAGAAGTCAAAGAAATCAAATTAGGAAAAGAAGAGACTAAGCTATCACTCTTTGCAGATAATGTTATGCTTAGAGAATCCCAGAGAATCAAGGAAAAAAAATACTTGAGATAAAAAAAACAAATTTGGCAAAGTTGAAGGATATAAAATAAACCCACACAAATCCTTGGTATTCCTATATATGTCTAACAATATTCAACTGCAAGAGATAGAAAGAGAAGTCCCATTTAAAATTACTGTAGACATTATAAAATATTTGAGAATCTACCTGCCAAATGAAACCCAGGACTTATATGAACACAGTTACAAAACACTTTTCACACAAATAAAGTCAGATCTAACTAATTGGAAAAACATCAATTGCTCATGGCTGGGTCAAGCCAATATAATATAAATGACAATTTGACCTAAATTAAATTACATATTTAGTGCCATACCAAGCAACCTACCAAAAGCTTACTTTGTAGAGCTAGAAAAAAATTGTTACAAAATCCATTTGGAAGAACAAAAGGTCCAAAATATCAAAGCAATTAACAAAAATAAATGATAGGGAAGGTGGCCTAGCCATTCCAGATTTTAATCAGTATTATAAAGTAGCACTCATCAAACCTATTTAATACTGGCTGAGGAATGGTGTAGTGGATCAGTGTAATAGGTTGGGTGCATGAGACTCAACAGCCAATAACTATAGTAATCCACTATTTGATGAACCCAATGATCCCAGTTTTGGGGATAACAATGCACAGTTTGACAAAAACTGCTGGGAAAACTGGAACATAGTAGGGCAGAAATGGGGCATAGACTAATATCTAGCACCATACACCAAAATAAAGTCGAAATAGGTGCGTGATCTTGGTATAACGGCTGATACTGTACATTATCTGGGAGAACAAGGGATAGTTTATCTGTCAGATCTATGAATCAGGAAAGATTTCATGATGAACAAGAGTTAGAGAACATTACAAAATGCAAAATGGATAATTTTGAATATATTAATTTGAAAGACTTCTATACAAATAATGCCAATGTTAACAAGATTAAAAGGGAAGTGGAAAATTGGGAAAGAATTTTTACAACCAGTGCCTCTGATAAAGGCCTCATTTCTAAAATATACAAAGAACTGAGTGAAATCTATAAGAATACAAGCCACTCCAACTCAGTTGAAGGCAGAGCCAAGAAGGCGGGGTAGAAATAGCAAGGTTTCACACCTAGCACATAGCCACCTCAAATACCCATAAAATATGACTCTAAACAAATTTTAGGGCTCCCCAACTCACACACACACACACACACACTCACACAAACAGAAAAACACATCTCCTGCTAAAGGTAGCTCGGCACAAAGGGCCCGTCACAATGCTGGGAAATTAAACCAGGCCAGCCTGAAACTGTGGCTTGGCCCTTGGGGCAGCCGGGAAAAGTTAAAGCTGGAGCCATCAGGAGAGTGGATAAGCGACAGCTGTGGCAGTTTCCAGAATTATCAAGACATAAGAAACAAGCACTAAGCGAAAGGTCAGTGGGATTCAGCTAAATTTGGGGGAGAAATGCAGTCAGGCCGAACTGCCCCCAGGGAAAGAAAGTGGCAGAAGAAAAGGCCTGGCAGCAGCTTCCACATGACTGCTTCAGAGCTCCTGGCCTGCAAAATGCAGAAGGGACAAGTGATCACTCAGAGGCTAAGTACTCTTGCGCTGAGTGGCCTGGATCTAGATTGTGGTCTTGGGTGGTGGCCCTGGGTTACATTTTCAGTGAGCCAAAGCTGGTGGGGGCTGCAGCAGCCTCCTAATAGCTATGGCAGATGTGAAAACCCCAGCTATTTGGGACAGAGCTTTCCCCCCTGGAAGCAGAGTTCCACAGATCTAAAAATTCAAGTAATTCTGTGGCAACATGAGCAGGCAAAAGAAGCAAAGTAATAACAGAAAGCAAACTCTAGAATCCTTTGTTGGGGGCAAAAAAGAACAAAGCATGAAATGTGAGGAAGACAACTCAGTTAGAACTACCACAACAAAAGCTTCCAAGAAACATGAAGACTGCATAGAAGCCATACATCAGCTTAAGAAGGATTTTGAAAATGAAATAAGAGAAGTGGAAGAAAAATTGTTAAGAGAAATGAGAATGATGCAAGAAAAATCATGAAAACACAGTCAACACAGTCAACAACGTCACTGAAGAAAATAGCACCTTAAAAATAGATTAACTCAAATGGCAAAAGAGGCCCAAAAAGACCATGAGGAGAAGAACGCCTTAAAAATAGAATTTGCCAGATGGAAAAAGGATCCCAAATGCTCATTGAGGAGAATAATTCCTTCAGAATTAGAGGTGAGCAAATGGAAGCAAATGATTTCATGAGAAATAAAGATACTATGAAACAGATCCAAATAAAAGAAAAAATAGAAGGCAATGTGAAATATCTCCTTGAAAAAAACACTGATCTGGAAAATAGATCCAGGAAAGACAATTTAAAAATTAATAGACTACTTGAAAGTCATGACCAAAAAGAGAACTTTGAAAGAATTCTTCAAGAAATTTTCAAGGAAAATTGACCTGATATTCTAGAACCAGTGGGCAAAATAGAACTTGAAAGAATTCACCAATAACCTCTTAAAAAAGATGCTCGAAAGAAAATTCCTAGAAATATTATAGCCATATATCTGGGAGTCCTCAAATCAAGGAGAAAATATTACAAGCTGGCAAGAAGAAGAAATTTGAATACTGTGGAAATACAATCATGATAACCCAGGATATAGCAGCTTCTACGGTGAGGTATCAAAGGGCTTGGAATATGATATTCTGGAGATTGAAGGAGCTAGGATTAAAACCAACCATCACCTATCCAGCAAAATTGAGTATAATGTTCCAGGGGAAAATATGGTCATTCAGGAGTGAAATGGAGGACTTTCAAACATTCTTGCTGAAAAAAAACAGAACTGAAAAGAAAACTTGACATTCAAATATAAGAAGCGCCAGAAGGTAAACATGGGAAAGGTGTCATAAGGAACTGATCAAAGTTGAACTATTTACAAGCCAACATGGAAAAATGATAATTGTAACTTATGGAACTTTTCTCAATATGAAGATAGGTCAAGGGAATACAAATGTGTGTGTATGTGTGTGTGTGTGTGTGTGTGTGTAAGTATGTATGTTTATGTAGGAGGGTTTATATATGCATATGTACACATATCTGAGTATTTGTATATATGCGTACATAGAGTGTACAAGATAAATTGAATAGGAAGGGACACTACTTTAAAAGGTGAAATTGTGAGGTGGGAGAGGATTAGAATGAGAGTAGACAGGGAGGGCCAGAATAGGGTTAATCATCTCATATAGAAGAGGCTAGGGATAATTGTTACAATGGATGTGAAGAGCAGGAAGGCAAGATGAAAACTTTACTCTCATTGAATTTGGAGTAGGAAAGGAATGACAATCTCTAAACTGGGTATCTTGCCACACAGGAGA
>CM053601.1:115222722-115243473 GCA_028646575.1 Pseudocheirus occidentalis | reverse complement strand
GGACTTGCTAGAAAGAGGAAGTCAACCTCCCAACAGCGCTATATCTTCCAAAAGAAGAATCACCTGGTTTCCCTAAGGGGGAAACCAGCTTACCAATCTTCCACTCATGGGGCAACCATTAACTTAATCTGTTGTTCATTTAGGAGTTGGCCACTAAGCTAGATTCCCAATTACTAAATATCATTAGTCCCTAATATAGTCATTAGAAAACCACACAAACTTTCCACCCCTTGATTTCCAGCAAACCTCTGCTTAGTCCAAATGGAGGCCTTCCCTTCATCTTGACTCTAGGAGGTCTCTCTGATTCCCTGGATCAACTTCCATGGTTCCAGTTCCCTCCTGAATCTACCAAAAAAATCACCTGGATTCAGAAGCAGACAGCTGCCAGGTTATCATCCAGTCCTCAAAGGCAGACAGTTCTCAAACCCTTGTCCAGTCCTCAGGGCAATCCCCAGCACACACTGAATTTCACAGGGTTCAGTACATCTCAAACGCTTCACCACTTCTCTTGCCTAGAACTCAAGGATCAGCCAAGCCATTAATAAACAAAATCTTATCCTGTTCATGATGTTTTCAGTCAGCTTCCAGATACTGGGAAAGGAACTCTCTCTCTCTCTCTCTCTCTCTCTCTCTCTCTCTCTCTCTCTCTCTCAGCTGGCTTCAGTCTCCATGAATCTTCCTTCATTATGCAACCAATTCCAATTTTGTCTCTCTGCCACCAGAATTCTTCTTTAAATACAGCATTGGCATCCTGTCTCAGCCAATAGCCTTCTTCCAAGTCAACAGGGGAGTTCATGCCTTCTCAACAATGGGCAGAGTTAACACCTTCCATACTTACCCCTAAGTTAATAAGTGCTAATAATCTGATAAACTGATTACTATTAAGTCAAGGAAAATATACTGCAATTGAAAAAAAAGAACCAATCCATATTTCAGGCAGCCATAATCAGTATTACACAGAATTAGTACCTCCCACATTAGTGGATCAGATGTCTTTGAATTCAATATTGTGTAAGGGAAAGAATCCAGGACTACAACCAAGAATCACTTACCCAGTTAAATTAGCCATAATGCATCAAGGGAAAAAGGTCACTTAATGAAACAGAAGAATTGCAAGTCTTTATAAGAAAACCATAAACAGAACTAAACCAAAATTTTTATCTACAATATCAAGATCTAAGAGAAGCATACACAGGTAAAAAGGGAAAAGAAAACAAGAAATTCAATAGAGCTAAACTGTTACAGCCCTACCCGGGAAGATGATATTTGTAGTTCTTAAAAATTGTGCCATTGTACAACTAGAACTCATATACATAGACAGAGGATATAGGTATAAGTTGAATTCAAGGAAATTGCATTAAAATAATTGATGGATGAGAAAGACAAGTACACTGGTTTCAGAAGAAAGGGAGAGGTAGAATGGGATAAGTTTTTCACATGAAGAGGTGTGAAATACCAATTACAGTGTAGGAGAAGACAGGAGGGTAGGTGATGGACATCTTTTTATCTTTAATCATTATTGGCTCAAAGATACAATAATACGCACAATGATTTGAAAATAGAAAACTATCCTACCTGATGGGGAAGTTGGAGGTAAGGAGATTAAGTAAAGAAGGGATTAGAACTGACAGAAGGGATGGCAGATTGAGGGAGGCAGTAGACAGAAGCAAAATACTAATAATGAGGGAAAAGGTGAAATGAGAAGACAGACAGGAAGAAAATAGAATAGAGGGAATTATTAATCATAAATGTGAATATGAATGGTATGAACTCTCCTATAAAATGGAAGTGGGTAGCAGACTTGATCCAAACCAGAATCCTGAGATATATTGTTTAGAAGAAACACACTTGAAGCAAAGAGACACACAGTGAGTAAATGTAAGGCACTGGGGAAAAAGGAAAGTGGTCTAAGATTATGAGATCTCAAATGATATTATAAAGCAGCAATCACCAAAACTATCTTGTACTGGCTGAGAAATAGAGTGGTGGATCAGTAGACTAGATTAGGAATATGAAACACAGTAGTCAATGACTATACTAATCTAGTCATTGATAAACCCAAAGACCCCAACCTTTGGTATAATATCTCACTCTATGACCAAATACTACTGGGGAAAATGGAAAACAATAGGACACAAACTAGGTATACATAACATCTCATACCATATACCAAGATAAGGTCAAAACAGGTGCATGATTCAGTAATAGTGACACTATAAATAAATTAGAAGAGCAAAGAATAGTGTACCTCTGAGATCTATGGGGAAGGGAATAATTCATGAACAAATAAGAGACAGGGAGTATTATACAATGGAAAATATACAATTTTCATCATATTAAAAAAAAGGCTTTTGCACAAACTAAACCAATGTAACCAAATAAGAAGTAAAGTATAAAGCTGGGGAAAATCTTGACAGCAAGTATCTCTGATAAAGACCTCATTTCTCAAACATATAGAGAAATGAGTCAAATTTATAGGCATAAAAGTCTTATCAAAGCCATCGATAAATAATGAAAGAATACAAACAGAAAATTTTCAGATAGCAAATTCAAAGTCTACTATCACCTTATGAATAAATGCTCTAAATCAATTTGATCAGAGGAATACAAATTAAAACAATTCTGAGGTATTATCTCACACCTATCAGATTGGCTAATATGAGAAAAAAAGGAAGATGATCAATTTTGAAGAGGATGTAGGAAAATTGGGACATGATTGCACCGTTGATGGAGTTGAATATTGATCCAACCATGCTGGAGAGCTATTTGGAGCTATGCCCAAAGGGCAACCAAATTGGATATACTCTTTGATCTGGCAATACTACTACACCTAATAAGTCTGTATCACAAAGAGATCATCAAAAAGGTAAAATGGACCCACAGGTGTAAAAACATTTATAGCAAACCTTTATGTGATTGCAAAACATTGGAAATGGAGGGGATGCCTGTTCGTTGGGGAATGGCTAAACAAGCTGTGGTATATGAATGTAAGGGAATACTATAGTGCAATAATAAATGATGAACAAGTAGATTTCAGAAAAACCTGGGAAGATTTGTAGAAACTGTTGCAAAGTGAAATGAGTAGAATCAGGGAAACATTCTACATAGTTTTAGCATCACACTGTGATGACCAACTATGACTGGCTCACATCTTCTCAGCAACACAATGATCCAAGACAAGTACAAAAAGATTTACTAAGGGAAATGCTATCCATTTTATTCTGGTTTTGTGTGTGTGTGTGTGTGTGTGTGCACGTATGTTTAAATTTTATCTGTTTTTTTCTTTCACAACTGTGACTGATATGGAAATATGTTTTAGACAATGGCACATGTATCACCTATATCAAATTGCCTACCATTTTAGGAAGAGAGAAGGAGGGGAAAGAAGAGTGAAGAAAATTGGAATTCAAAATCTTATAAAAATGAATGTAAAAATTGATGAGCAATTGGGGAAAAATAAAATAATATTAAATGCAAAATATTGGTATTCTCTAAGTAAAAAATTCACATTTATTTGCAGCTTTCTATGGCAATATTTTATAATAATCAATAATAATATTAATATAATAATCAATCTTTGTGGGACTTGCTGGAACCTTGGCATGTCTTACAGTGACTCTCAAAATATATCAAATTGTTAAGTGCCCATTGTGCCTTCCCCTACACATACATATGTATGTATAGATATGTATATACACATATATGTGTGCGTGCATGTGTATGTGTTTATGTTTGTGCATTTATGTGTGAACAAGCATACATGCTACATGTTTTGATGAAATTAGAAGTCATAGGGAAAGAAGATGTGATTGAGAAGGCTTGTAATTTGTGACATATTTCACCATTGATTCTGTGTTTCTCACCTGTCTACTATGCTATCCTCTCTGCCTAGAGTCCTCATATGAAGTTTGAAACAAAGTAAAATTTTCTGTCAGCTCAGGCAAATGACAATCATCCCAGTATGTTCCAGACAGCAGGACTGTAACTGAGTGGGAAGATCAGTGAATATTCATAATTGCCTTTTCAACATGTTTATGTGCTGTATAGATATTACATCAATTCTTATGTTTGAACTAAAGTACTTAGGAAGTATATGGATTAACTACTTTAAAGATTTGCCCTCAGAGGGGCTGGACACGAGGAATGAGAGTTCTTATTTTAGATGTATATGATATTCTTTTTGCTTTCTTTTCTATTCACCACATGCATCCATTTATTCAGAAATCCAGTGTACCTAACACTATTTTTTATGATATTGTTAATCTTCAGTATGTATCACCCATTACTTGCCAGTATTTTTTACCTTCCATGTATTCTTTTTGCCTATGAGTGTCCCAACAACAACAACAAAAAGACCTTGCCTTTATTTTGTGTGTGTGTGTGTGTGTTAGTGTGTAAAGTATATTGTAAGTGTTCTTCCTTTATTTGGAATATAATTTCTTTGAGGAAGGGGCTTTTTGCTCCTGTTTTATTTTTGCATCCCTAACACATTACATAGTATTTGTCAAATGTTAGGTGCTTAATGAAGGCTTGTAGTTTGATTAGTACCCCATATGAATATGTAGTGGATTAATATACCCTACCAATTGCCTTTAAGCTATTAAAAAAATGAGAAAGATGCAGTATTGGTCGTAGTTATTGAGTATATGTTTTAATCAGGGAAAAATCATCTCAAATATATTGGACAAGCATTGGAGATTCATATTAAATTCTCTATGAATTCTCCATCCAATTGGCTTTAGTCTATACATAGACATTTAGGGTGTATTCTCCCTCAACAGATTCTGCCTATGGGCCCCTGCTGATCATGTGTATTTATGTACTTATGTATGTATGCATGTATGTATGTATGTACGTATTTGTGTATGTATGTGTGTATGTGTATGTGTATGCATGTGTGTATGTATGTATGTGCATATTCATAAACAGAAGTAAGAATCATTAAAAAAACTAATGAAATAGAAAATAAATTGGCTAACCTTATTTTAAAGAGAGATGAAAAAAACAAAATCGTCAATATCAAAAAGGAAAAAGGACACTTCACAAAATAAAAAGAAGGGAAATAGAGCTAGAGACTCAACCTCCAAACTAACTTGTATAGAGAATTCCTTGATTAGGAAAGTCTCTCTACCTATGAAGACTGACATCTTCTCCAAAACTTAAAGTCTTAGCTAGAACATTAAGAAATTAGGTGACATGTGCATAGTCACTTAACCACTGTTTCAGAGATAGTCCTTAAGTCCAGACCATGCTGACTACAAGGACAGTTGTCTGTCTACTAAAAGAAAATTAAAAAAATCATGATGCCTAAATATATAATTAAAACACTGATAATGTATATTTACCAAAAAATAAATAAAATTGCATATCATCAGATTAAAAATTTTTCAGCAAAAAGAAACTAAAAAAACCATAAATGATTTCTGAAAGAAAAAACATAGGAATATATATATTTTATCACAGTATAATACAAAATATTAAAAATCCAATATATCCTAGCATTACACAATATTTTCAAAATTTTGTAAAAAGAAAGAACCTGAGTAATTAGGTATATTATGGTATAAATATAGAATTTGTACATAACCCAAGCAGATAAAAAGCAGACTTTTTCTTTAAAATCCCTAATGAATTATGATTCATTAATAAAGAACACTTTAACAAGTAAGTTAATACAAAATATTAAAAGTAATATGTGTTATGGCTACATTAATTTTATGCTGATTCTGAAGACTGGTTTAATATTAGGAAATTATAAACATAATAGACTATATTAATCATAAAAACAAAAACAAATTTATCATTACATCAATACATACTGAAAATCTTTGGTAAAAATGATACCCATTTTTTTTAATGGACAGTTTAGGAAAAATGGACTTCTCCTTCTATGATAAAATATCTCTTTTGTCTCTATTTAAGATCCAATACTGTATTTAATAGAGAAATATGATAAGATCAGGGATAAAGTATGAATTCCCTTGGTCAATATTATTATTGGATAGTACTAGATATTCTAGTTGCTGTAATAGAATAAGATATATAAACCGAAGAAATAAATGTGAAGAGTAAGTTAATTGCTTTTAACAGATTATGTCCTTGTTATTAGAGAAGCTGAGACATTCCAATAAAATTTATTCAAACAATATATTCAACAAACTGTCAGTATAAAAAAAGTGACACAAATAATTAGCATTTGTGTCTATTACTAACGTAACAGAAAAAAGGAGGGAAAGAAATTGGGGAATGATTTGTATTTTTCCATTTACCTTAGCACACACATATATATATGTGCAAATATTATATTAACTACAAAAATCTCTAAAAATAGGAGAATAAGTGATTTGGTGTTGACTTGATTTTGCCAATATGTGAACAATGAAAATGCTATCTAATCAATTTGTTTATTCAGTCAGTTCCATATCAATCAAATTATATAAGTATGATTTTAGATGGTTAGAAAAGGTGAAAAATTCATCTGTTGTGATAAAAAGGCAACATTATTGAGGGAAATCATATATAAAATTAGGAAGGAAGGGTGCTTAAAAATGCCATGTCAAATTAAAATAATAATGAAAATTATATTTTATTATTTAAAACATAGAGACGTCATAAAAAATTACAAATGAGCTATATAAAATATGAAGAAAATGAATGGCACAAAGTTTGATAAACAAAAAGACCCAAATTATTGGCCTAAGGACTTACTATTTGACAAAATCAGCAGGGAAAACTGAAAAGTAGTATATCAGGATTTTCATTTGGAACACAGTGTCACACCATATTGCATTAGGTAGTGTATCCAAATGAATACATGACCAAGATAGAAGTTGTCACATCAAAAACCAATTAGAACAAAATGAAATAAGTTGCCCTTCATTACTATGAGTAGTGGAATAGTTCATAATCAAAGAAGGGTTAGACAAGACCATGTGAAATAAAAAGGTCAATTTCTGTTACAGAAAAGTTGAAAATCATATACATAAATCAAGTCAGTACAATCAGAAAGGAAATAGCTAAATGGAAAAATGCCACCCCTCTAAGAAGTCTCATGATAAAGATCTGATATGTAAGGAATGTAGGGAATTGATTCAAAAATAAACCTGCACCCTTCTCTGATAGCTAAGTGATCAAAGGATAAGAACATGCAGTTCTTAAAGAAAGCAAGATTTCCACTGCCATATTACTATGTTCCAATTAAATAACAAGAAACATTCAAATAAAGATCTTTCTAAAGTTCTACCTCATAACCATAAGAGCAGCAGAGATAACAATGATAGTAAAAAGCCAATTTGGGGGAGAAGTATGAAAAGACAAGATATTGTTTGTTTGTTTTTTTATCTCTGGTTTATTTAACTAGAATGTCCAGTATCTACAATGTCAGAGCACAAAAAATATTTTTAAAAAGGAACATAAGTCTGAACTAATATAATAAATTGATAATTTTACCTAAATTAATTTATCTATTTAGTGCCATATGAAGCAAATTACCAAAAGTTTATTTTATGGAGCTAGAAAAAATAGTAACAAAATTCATCTGGAAGAACAAAGACCCAGAATATTAAGGGAATTAATGAAAAAATTGCTAGGGAAGGTGCCCTACACATACAGTATTATAAAGTATCAGTCATCAAAACTACTTGGTTGAGGAACAGAGTGGTAGATCAATGTAATAGAATAGGTACTCAAGACATAGTATTCAATGACTCTAATAATCATGCTACTGCATAATAAATCCAAAGACTCCAGCTCCTGGGATAAGAACTCACTGTTTGACAAAAAAATCACGGAGAAAATTGGAAAATAGTATGGAAGAAACTGGGCATAGACCAATAGCTTATACCATATACAAGAATAAAGTCAAAGTGGAATCATGACATAAATATAAAGGCTGATACTGTGAGCCATCTGTGAAAACAAGGAATAGTTTATATGTAAGATTTATGGAGAAGAGAAGAATTTATGACCAAACAAGAAATAGAGAGCATTATGAAATTTAAAATGTATAATATCGATTACATTAAATTGAAAAGCTTTAGTACAAATGAAGCCAAGTATAAATGGTAATTAATTTAGTAGGTACTTGGTCCTTAGTAACTAAGGAACAAGTACTTCTGTGAAAGAGGCAAAGGGTGTGAACTCTGTTTCCCGTGAGAAAGAAACAGAAGATTTGAACTCTGTGTCCTGTTGCTTATGTGACAGGAGGGTGTTGGCTGAGACAGGAAGCCAATGTGTGTGTGTGTGTGTGTGTGTTTGTGTAAGAAGAATTGCAGAAATGGAGAACTGGAATTAGGACTCTTCCTCCTGGTGGAGTAAGCAGAATTGTTCCAGCATCTGGGAGCTGGGCTGCTGGACTGAAGAACTGAGTTGGAGTTTTCCTGAGAAAGAGAGAGACAGAGACAGAGAGAGACAGACAGAGACAGAGAGACAGACAGACAGAGAGAGAGAGAGAGAGAGAGAGAGAGAGAGAGAGAGAGAGATTCTTTCCCAGCATCTGGAAGCTGACTGAGAACTGAGTTGGAGTTTTCTTGAGACCAGAATATGGTGAAGACTGAAGTTGCTGGAGCGTGGAAGGCTGAGATTCCTTTTGGGTTCTAGGGCAAGCTGACCTCCTGGAGGACTGATGAAGCATGGCCAGCATGCTAAGATTTTGTGGCTTGGTTGGTGTTTGAGTTCCAGGCAACAAAAGTTATGAATGGTTTGAGATGTGCTGGACCCTGTGAACTTCAGTATATAACAAGAACTGCAAGGAGGGCTGGGTGAGAAGCTGGGAGCTGCCTGCTTCTAAATCCAGTTGACTTTTTGGTGGGTTCACATAAGAGCTGTGTCCATGGAAGGGCATCCAGGGAATCTGAGACTTCCCCAAGTCAAGATGAAGAAAAGGTCTTCCCTTGGATGTGAGAGGAGATTGAAGTCTGCTAGGCTCCAAGTGGTGGAGGGCATGTATAATTTTCTAATGATTGTATTTTGTGATTAATGATACTTAATGAGTAATTGTTAGGTAAGTGACTGATTAATTAAATCTATGATTGTCCCATGAGTAGAAAATTGATTATTGCATGGTAAAATGACTGAATGGCTAAGTAAGGAGGGTTTTCCCCCTTAAGGAAAACAGAGGATTCTTATTTTGTACTTTATTCTAAATATTGTGGCCACTGTAGTGAAAACTATGTGGCCATTCTAATGTTAAGCTGTTGTGAACAATATATTGTTATTTTCAGTGATAAGGTATAATGTTGTGAATGTTATATTGTGATTTGTTGTGAATGCTTTCCTTTATTTTTATTGAAATAACTAGAGTGTTCAGTATAATGTGTAATCCAAACCTTAAAAGATGTTCAAAGTAGCATTCTTTTGGGAAGCTGCTCTTTCATGGTGCTACACCAATGTAACCAAGTTTAGTAGGGAAACAGAAAATTGAGAAAGAATTGTTATAGCCAGTGACTCTAATAAAGGCCACATTTCTAAAACATACAGAGAAGTGAGTCAAATTCATAAGAATAAAAGTCATTAAGCCAAGATGGCAGCATAGCAGTAACAAAGGTTCATAGCTCCCACACACCCACCTTAAATACCCAGAAAATATGACACTAAACAAATTGTAGTGCTCCAAAACTCACAAAAATTCAGAAAACACATCTCTGACTGAAGGCAACTTGGCAGGTGGGGCTCATTGTGTCAGGCTGAGAGCTGAGACCAGCACAGCCTGAAACTACAGCCTGGCCCCAGGATGGCCAGGAGAAGCTGTAGCTGGAGTCTAGAGTAGAGTGGATTGGCGGCACCTGGGGCAGTCTCCACACTTATCAAGCCAGAAAAAAAATAAGGCTAAGAGAAAGGTCAGTGGAATTCAAGCTAAATTTTGAGAAAAACAAGTAGTCTGGCTGAACTGCCCCCAGAGCAAGAAAGAACCTCAACCTGGCTGCTTCAGAGCCCCTGGCCTGCAGACAGCAGGGGGGCCAAAGTGATTGATCAAAGGCCAAGGGCTCTTGTGCTGAGTGGCCTGGATCCAGACTGTGGTGTTGGGTGGTGGTCCTGGGGTGCATTTCAGCAAACCAAAGCTGGTGGGGGCTGCAGCACCCCTCTAAGAGCTCTGGAAGTTGTAAAAACCCTACGCATTTGAGACAGAGCTTTCCCCCCTGGAAGCAGAGTTCCACAGAGCTAAAAGATCAAGCAATTAATTGACTGGCAAACAGGAGGAAAAGGAATCAAAGAAAGAACAGCAATAAAACTCTAGAATCCTATTTTTGGGGACAAAAAAGGATCAACGCATGAGCTGTGAGGAAGACAATACAGTCAGAACTCCCACATCAAATGCTTCCAAGAAAAATGAAAATTGCCTACAAGCAATAGAATGACTTAAATAGGACTTTGAAAACCACATAAGAGAAGCAGAGGAAAAGAATAATGTGAGAAAATCTTGAAAAGAGAGTCAACAACCTGACTGAGGAAAACAACACATTAAAAAATAGATTAACTCAAATGGTAAAAGAGGGCCAGAAAGCCAATGAGGAGAAGAATGCCTTAAAAAGTCAAATTTCC
Organism: Pseudocheirus occidentalis; assembly: GCA_028646575.1. Lineage (NCBI taxonomy): Eukaryota > Metazoa > Chordata > Mammalia > Diprotodontia > Pseudocheiridae > Pseudocheirus > Pseudocheirus occidentalis. Next base: position 115,232,934 of record CM053601.1, on the reverse strand, counting down.
CAGATGTAAAACGAATCTCAAAAGCATTTTGAAGAGAATAATTCCTTCAGAATTAGAGTGGAGCAAGTGGAAGCTAATGACTTCATGAGAAATTAAGATACTATTAAACAATTACAAACAAATGAAAAAATAGAAAGCAATGTGAAATATCTTCTTGAAAAAACTACTGACCTGGAAAATAAATCCAGAGGAGACAACTTGAAAATTATTGGTTTACCTAAATACCATGACCAAAAAAAGAACTTGGAAAGCATACTTCAAGAAATCCTCAAAGAAAATTACCCTATTTTAGAATCAGAGGGCAAAATAGAACTTGAAAGAATTCACCAATCACCTATTTAAAAAGATCCCCAAAAGAAAACTTCTAGAAATGTTATTGCCAGGTTCCAGAATACCCAGTTAAAGGAGAAAATATTACAGGCTGCCAAGAGAATATCATTTGAATACTGCGGAAGCACTATCAGGATAACCCAGGATCTGGCAGTTTCTATACTGAGGGATTGAAGGGCCTGGAATTTGATATTTCTAAGATCAAGGGAGGTGGGATTAAAACCAAGAATCAACTACCCCGCAAAATTGAATATAATATTCCAGGGGAAAATATGTTCATTCAATGAGGTGGAGGACTTTCAAGCATTCTTGCTGAAAATACCAGAACTGAACAGAAAATTTGACAGTCAAACAAAAGAAGCATGAGAAGGTAAACATGGGAAACAAGTCATAAGGATGTGGAAGCACGCACTTCAGTAAAGGAACAGGGACAGAGTAGAGAACAGAACAGGGTGGGGGGCAGGATAGGAAGGAGGGACATATAATCAGCCTCTCACAATATGTCCACTGTGGTGATGTCCTACATAATTACACATGTACAGCCTGTATTGAATTGCTTGTCCTTCCACTGGGGGTGGGTGACAAGGAAGGAATCAAAAGAATCTAGAATTTAAAGCCCTAAAATCAAATGTTAAAAAAACATAAAACAAAACACACACACATATACATATATATAACATATATGACATGACATGACATAATGTAATGTAATGTAATATAATAAAATATAATAATATATTAATTATTTTAATTCTATAACTTAAATTAATATTTAATAAATTATTTAATATAATTATTTTATTATATTAAATACTATAATAATAATATGATATGATTTTATATCATATCATATTATGTCATATCATATCACATCACATCGCATCGCATCGCATTGTATTATATATTATATCACATCACATCATATCACATCACATCACATCACATCACATCACATCATATCACATCACATTACATCACATTACATCACATCACATCACATTACATCACATTATATCATATTGTCTTGTATTGTATTGTGTTGTATTGTATTGTATTACGTTATATTATGTTATATTACGTTATATTATGTTATATTATATTATATTAATTATTATTAACTACATGCACCTGCGAATTAAGATCTACAGGGACTGGGATAGGGAGACCCTCCTTGCCTTACCAGAAAGTTACAATTGAGTTGGAGGAGAGCATAAAAGAGAGCAGAATGGGGGAGGGGCTTTACAGTGGGATTGCTGTTTTGGGTTTAGGGGTAGAGGAAAGAGGGGGAGAAAATTTGTAAATCAAAATCTTGTGGAAAGGAATGATATAAACAAGAAAACAAAAATAATTAATTTTAAAAATATAAGTCATTTCCCAATTGATAAATAATGAAAAGATGTGAACAGGTAGTTTTAAGAGGAAGAAATTAAAAATATCTATAATCATATGAAAAAATCTTCTAAATCACTATCTAACAGAGAAATACTAATGAAAATAACTCTTAGTTACTGCAGCTCACCAGTCAGATTGGCTAAGATGACAAAACAGAAAAATGATAAATTCTAGAGAGTATGTGGAAAAATTGGAACACTAATGCATTGTTGGTGTAGTTGTGAACTGATCCAGCCCCTCTGGAGGCATTTTGGTACAATGCCTAAAAGGCTCTAAAAAAAGTGCATACCCTTTGACACAACAATACCTTTCCTACGTTTCTATCCCAAAGGGATCATTTAAGTATGTAAAGGACCCATATGCACAAAAATATTTATAGCAGCTCCTTTTGTGGAGGCAAAGAATTGGAAATCTACATGATGCTCATCAATTGGGGAATGACTAAACAGATTGTGGTACATGAATGTAATTGAATACTGTTTTGCTATAAGAAATTGAGGAGCAGACATACTTCATAATAACCTGCAGAGACATACAAACTAATGGTGATTGAGGGCAGCAGAACCAGGAGAACATTGTACCCAATTACAGATGTATTGTATCTTTGATGACAGACTTTGATTGTGTTCTTCTCAGCAATTCAAGGTTCTAAGATTACTCCAATGGCCTCATGATGGAACGGCTGTCTGCATCCAGAGAAACAATTATGGAGTCTAAATGCAGATAGAAGGTAATTACTTGCACTCTCTCTTCTTAATTGTATTTTGTTTTGTTTCTTCTTCCTCATCATTCATTTCATTGGTTATAATTCTTTACATTTTGACTAATTTTTAATGTGAAGGTATATGTAGAACCTATGTCAGATTGCACATTGCCACGGTGGGGTGAATTGTTTGGAGAAAATTTGGAACTCAAAAAGTTGCAGAACTTAATGCTGTAAATTAATGGTAAATAAGTTAAAATAATAAAAATATAAGAAAACACCAAATTTGCATTGTTTAATGTCTCATAAGAAACTAAGCAGGGATTTGAAACTAGGATCCTCTACATATATATCTACTATTATTTCAACTACACCACATGATTCAAAAAATGCTGCTTGTAGTAGCCAAAATAGAATCATTATATTTTCATTAAGTCAGTATCAAATTCCCCTTTCAAATCAGTGTGTTTGAAGATGTGGCATTTAACAAGGTTTCTGGGAAACATAATTTCTGGGTAATTTAATCACTTTATTAATAATGACAGCATTTTGATAAAAGGATAATCATTTGACCATCTCTCTTTTAGATCAAAGATTCCTCATGTTGATTGGTTCAGAGTTTCTATGTCCTGGGAAGAACTCGTGTTCTTCAGGGTGGAAAATCAATTCTGATTTGTTAATAATAAATCAGATAATGCATATTTCTGTAAGAATGGAGATTACTGTATCTTGTTTTTCTCCCCTAGATGTTCTTGAGAGATGGTAAAAGCTCCCGGGCTGTTGGAAGTTTGTGAAAAATTGTATATCCTGTTTTGCAAGGATAAAGTCAAGCACATCCTGGCTTCAGGGTAAATAAGAAAGGTTGGGACATGACAAATGGCATGGATCCAAGGGGTCATGCCCTGGTCATAAGTGTCCTCACTACTGTACCTGCATAACTCACCCCTGGCATATTAACTGACCCACCTTAAGGTAGAGCTTTACATCATTTTCTGATCATCAGATATGTGACTGGAAAAGAATGGGATAACACACGAAGGAGGGAATGTAGTGGGAGTGTAAGGAAGAGTACACTAACGGTATTTAAGTTTCCTCCTGCTTCTGCATGATATGTGTGATCTTCAGGAGCAACACACTCACTTTCTTAAGAGAAGTGATATAAACTCCTTCCTCTGCCCACAGTTTCTGAGTTCTTTCCATGAGAATATATCTATCACATGGATTATTTTGAAGGCTCACAGCCAGAGTAACAGTGGGCTTTAGTAGCACACCTAGGCTTACTCCCAGATCTTGCTGTGATTCCCACAAGTGTCTTTCTCACATTAAAATGAAAGGCTGGCCTATATTACAATGAATGTCTTAAGAGTATGTGACTTGGATCACCCAAATCTTGGTCAAAGAGGCATAAATTTACATGTCAAATGTCTGATAAAAGGGAGAATCAACATTTACCAGACCTGTATGAGCGAATATAATGAGCAGGAATACACCCAATTAGTTTAAATTTAGAATTTCTTTTACTATCTGATTAAATTTTGACCTGGGTAGATCTTTCAGAAAGATTTACCACACTGGTTGATATCTGGATAGGATATAGGAATATATAGGAACTAGGAAAGGGGAAAAAAACTATATAATTAGTTTTTAATACCAGAGAGAAATATTTTCCACAAAGAATAGTAATCAAATTAGAAATAATAATTACAATAAATAATATAAGGGAAATATAAAATAAATGGGAATTTTTACATAAAACAGTACTTACTACAATTTCTGTCAATTGACAAATTCAGAATGAGTCTTCAGTTTCCTTCCATTTCATCCTCAGTCCAATATTTCTGTCAAGTCATTACCTTTGTCACCTTTTCCTGTAATCGTTCTTTCCAAGTGTTTTGTTAACTTCCAATGGGATAATGGCTTTAAAGCACTTTTCAAGTTGGAATGCTATATGAAAGCCAGCTGTTATTATTATTGCAGTTACTATCATTATCATAGCTAACAGTCACTAGACCTCTGGAGACGATCTAATTCCCTGGGATTTCTAATGAATTTCTGCTGAGCTCAATCAATTCAATCAATATTTAGACAACAATGCAAGAATGTATTGATAAATGTTTAACAAATTGGTGGGAGTAAGGAGGGGTGCAAAACGTTTAAAGCTTAAGCTTAATCTGAATTATTAACACTTTCATAAGTTAAATTAATAATGATCTTTAAAAATCATCTGATTTGTGATGAATGCTGTTTCAACTCTTCCATTAAGTTTTTCCCTAATCTCTTCAACTGTCAATACTTTTCCCCTCACATTATCGTGTCTTTTACTATCTGTTTGTATGCTGTATGTCCAAATAAAATATAAATTCCCAATAGGGTAGAGATTATTTTTATTCCATTGAATCTGTAACAGTGAAGCACAGTACTTTGTATATAGCAGGTACTCAATAAAAGTTTCTTGAACTGAAACAAGAAAACATTTTTGCTCTGTGTACTGTACCAAGTGTATATGAGGGTATTCATCATGTTTAATTTTGTCTTCTGTTTTCTTACTTTTCTTAGTTATACATAATATGTATATATTTCTTTCTTCTTCATTCACTTTGAAGCCCTATGTAGGTCTTTTCATATTCACTTGAATTCTTAGTATTTGTCCTTTTATAACACTACATTATTGCATTACTTTTGTATGTCAACTTATTTAGTCATTCTACAATTGTTTACATACAGGATATTCTCTCTCTGTCCCTCTGTCCCTCTCTCTCTCTCTCTCTCTCTCTCTCTCTCTCTCTCTCTCTCTCTCTCTCTCTCTCTCTCTCGTTCCCTCCCTTTCATCTGCTCTCTACTTTGCTGTTTCAAATAGGACAATGCTAACGTTTTTGAGTACAAAATACAGGTAGATTTTTTTTCCTTTCTATGATATTTTTGGAAGATAATCCTAATACTTAATCACCAAGTGAAATGGTATTATATTTCAGGGAACTATTTTGCCTAACAAATTTCTGTGTTGTGTGTGTGTGTGTGTGTGTGTGCATGTGTGTGTGAGAGTGTATGAGAGAGAGAGAGAGCAAAGGAGAAGAGTTTATCCTCTTCTAGACTAATTAAAGTTTTGTCAATGTCAATTAGTACGACTCAATTTATCTCTGTATCCCCAATACAGCAAATAGAAAGTTCATAATAAATGATTATAATATTCAACTGACAGTGAAATAATTCCTATGAAATGAAATTCTTGAAAAAAAATACTTCTACTCCCTCTTTATCAATAGGTGAAATTAGAGACATATTTGATGGAACACACTGAAGGAATATAAAATAAGCTCCCATTTCCAAACAGGTTTCATGTTTTCTTAAGTATTGAAAAGAATCTTTTAAAAATATATTTGAGATTTTTGTTATCAAGGTCCAAAAGACCATTTTTCTTGTCAATGAAAGAAGACATATAAATGGTTCTAAGGCACACAATTTTGTTTGGGTATTTTAATTATGCTATTTAACAAGGTGCCTTCTTTAAGAAAAAAGCTTTCAGTAGAACAACTCACATTAACATAAGAAGTGAGAGAGTAGGTGCATTTTCTCACCATGAACCCAGAGTTATTTAATGTTAAATGTTCACAGACTGTGCAAATATACAAAACACAAAAAACCAAAAGGCATGTAATAATATTTCAAATATCTTAATACCATTTAAAAATCTTTTTTTTAATGAAGAAATCAAAAAATACTGAAAAATCAATTTCTTTTCTTTCATATTATGTTTTTATTGCAGAGACTATTCAGAAATGGTCATATAGTACATCATCTAGTGAAAAATGAGACTTCAATTTTCCGCCTTCCTTTTTCAAAGGGAATTTGTTCTCTTTTTCTTTGTATGGTCACTTACTCAGAAACTAACCACACCATTGTCCTACTGGATATAACTCCATGGGCAGTAGAATTCAAAATAACAGAAAAGGCATTATTAAAGTCTCTGCTGAACATTCTAAAAGGCTATGCTGCAATTCCAGGCAAGTGTTCAGAAAGAAGGGGGAGAATTTTTCAATTGTTAATGATCACAATAGGGTCAACCTCATTTAATGGATAAGGAAGACCAATGAGTCAGGATAATTGCTCTTAGGAGAATTCAAGGCTTTGTGGGAAGATCTCAGGGTAACTAGTAATTGGCAATTTGAGAGATAGTAGACTGTTACAGTTTGAGTGGGAGTGAAAAAGAAGTGAGCAGCTCTATCAACACTTGGGATCTAATAATAGTGGCAAACAGCAAAAGAAAATGTATTATAGATAAGTTCCTACTGTGACTTGAAAGATGGTAAAATAATCACTACATGCATACTAAATGAATGTTCCATATTTCTCCTTTCAAGCTCCTAAAAAAAGATGAATTGGATCTTTCAATCTAGAAATCTATGATCTCTCCATTTGTACATTTTCATGATTATTTCAAAGAGAAAGTACTGAATAAAAATAAACTAAGTTGCTACTTTCTCTTTATAGGCCACATACACTCCATCCTGTTCTATTGCTCTGTTCTTTGTGTGTACTTAGAATAAAACTCCATTGAAAACTGATGAGAACATCCCAAATTCAATGTTTTGGATCCTTTATACAAAACACCTTTTCCCACTTTATTTTCTTTCATTACATAACTTCCTTTCTTCCCTCCCTCTTTTCTTTCTTTTTTTTGGAGGGAGGAAGGCAAGGAAATTTGGGTTTTTCCTTCCTTTATTCCTCTGTCCCTCCCTCCCTCCCTTCCTTTCTTCCCCCCTTTCTAGCTTTCCTTCCTTTCTTTCTTCTAACTTTCTTCTTTCCTTTCTTTATTTTTTGTGGGGAACATGGTGAAAATTTCATCTCCTACCCTCCCAATACTTGAAGAGCAGTAAGGTTTCTATTTGATAATTTTTATAATTATGTTTATCAAAAAAAAAACTACACATAACTGCTTAAGTCAAAGAAAAAAAAAGATATCCTTTACTTTTGGTGGAATGTTAGTGGAAGAGGACAGGGAAAGGAAAAAAAGGATGATATAAAATGAGTAATGTGATTTTGTGATAAGTGTGATGGAGCAAATGATCAAAACAATTTCATATAATATTCCTTATTGTAGATCCTCTAATTAAAAAGTATGTTTAATAAATTAAAACTACCATTTGTAAGATATTTGAGGGAGCAGCATGTAGTGACTGGAGAACAAATCTTTAGTATTATGAAGAACCTGGGTCAAAACTTACCTGTGTTACCCTGAGTAAATAATTTAACCACTTAATGTTCTAGGTAACTTTCTAAGATTAGAAAATTCAGAGGAAGTGCTGAACTACATAGATAGTGAGAATTTCCCACCTGCAAATTCCCAATACCAATGAAATCAAGTGTCCTCTCCCTATCCCAATACTAAGCAGAGATGAGTTAACTTCTGTGATGAGAGACTATGTATATTATATATCACTCTTTAAAAGCAGTCAGCAGCTCCATAGATATGGGACTAGGTAGGCCTAGTGTCAGGAAGAGCAAAGTTCAAAGTCTAGTTCTAAATACTACCTAGCTGAATGATCCTGAGCAAGTCATTTAACCACTGATTGCTCAACAAAATAGATCCCCTGGAGAAGGAAATAGCAAACCACTCCACTATTTTTTGCCAAGAAAACTCCAAAATAGGGTTGTTAATGGTTGGTCATAACTGAAATGAATGTACAACCTATAGCTATTACCTCACTCCTCTTCACAATGACAAGAACTGGGGTAAACCAAGAATGTCCCATACCCATGCAAAAACTGCAAAGTCGCAGATGTTATCATCATTATCATGAAACACTTAGTACTGCGATGGAAAATAGATATTAGTCTTGTAATTTCATTTGAATAAATCTGAGGCATTACCTGCTTCTGGTTGAAATATCAAAACTACATGGCTATACTGATGTAAGCAACCATGAAGAAATTTTGAATTTACTTTAGTTTCTGAATAAAATGAGCACTGGGCTCACATGCAGTGGTCTCCACTGGAGATCCACGATTCATTGAGAATCTGAAGACCATTATTGAGTGCTTAACAAAAGATTATTTTAAAAAAGATTTTAACTTTCATTCTGCTTCTAAACTTTTCCTCATTCAAAAAGTTATTTGGTAAAATCTAGGCCATCTTAATATATATCTTTGTATCACAAGTGAGTGAATGAATAAACAGTATCATATAATAATATTCACAATAAGAATGGGCCATGACTCATGTGAAAGAAATGCATAAGCAATTCACAATGTCTGGGTTACACTAGATCACTCCTTTGGGCTTCTTACTTGCTCACTGATTGTATATAAAGGGAATTGTTGATTAAAAAACAAAGAAAACAAAAACAGTGAAGGAAGATAAGCTAGCAGTACCAATTTACAAATGATACTACATAGAAGTAATTATCAAAACAATCTGGTACTAGAAAAGAAATATGATAGCTGAATAATCAAAAGAGTACGTGCACAATACACTGGAATAAATGATGAGAGTGACCTAAGTATTTAATAAACAAGAATATCCATATTATTGAGGCAAGAATTCCCTATACAACAAAAAATTCTGGGAAAATGAAAAATAGCTAGTCCAAACTGGACATTGGCTACCATCATCATCTACCCAGATAAGCTTAAAATTGGTATATCATTTAGACATGAAGTGCAATATCTTAAGCAAATTAAAGGAGCATAGTAAAATGGAAAGTAAGCAGAATTAGGATCAAGGTATACACAATAAGAGTAATACTGTAATTATAAGCAACTATGAAAGACTTAACTACTCTATCAATAAAATGATCCATAACAATTCCATAGGACTCACAATGAAAAATGCTATACACCTTCAGAAAGAGAAGTGATGAACTCAGTGTAGATTAAAGCATATTTTCTTTCTCTTTATTTATCCTGAATTTTTTTTTTGCTTCACAGTAAATGAGAAAATATACTTTATCTGATTTCATATATATTATGGGTATCACATGTTTTGCCTTCTCATTGGACAAAGGACGGGTTGGAGGAAGGGGGAAAATTCATAACTGAAAATTTAAAAAAGAAAACTTCAAATTTTTCTTCCTCATGAGAAAATGACCAAACAGCTACTTGATGTTATTCATCAGAAAGTAAACTCTTTAAAATTAGAATTTATTTTAATTTTTATCCCAAGGGTCAGCACAGTGGTTGACACATAGCAGATGATTAATAAATTTGTTAATTGATTAAAGCCCACACAGTTCTATTGATGAGAACAACATTTTACAATTTCAAAAGGTTTTTTCTCTTTCCTCTAATAATCCTATTCACCTCTCCCTCAAAATAGTACTTATACTAATAATTAAAAAAATTAAATTCTTATTTCCACCTAGAATAAAATACATTTTAAATATTATGAACTAAGATTCTACAATTATACATTATACAGACCAGAGGGAAGAACTTTATAAAATGCTTACACATTGCTTTAATATTTTGTTAGTTATACTTGTAATAAATATTCTACCCTTGGGAACAGCAATTTAATTTAATTTAATTTTCTAGTTAAGAAAAATGATATTTCTGCAAAAACATCTATGGAATACATTCTTCAGTTACATATTTTTGTTGTCCCTCAGGAAATTGAAAGTTGGGAAAACTCCATCAATGTTAAAAATGAATGTTTTCTTTCTTAGTGAATGTCCTTTGTATTGCCCTCCAGTCTGGAATTTTTTGACTTCTAAAGTCTTCCTTTTAGTTTCCATGCCTTTCTTCAAGACTGAGGCCACATCCCACATTCTGCAGAAAGCCAATTCCCTCTC
>CM053601.1:115184594-115206310 GCA_028646575.1 Pseudocheirus occidentalis | reverse complement strand
AAGTAAAGGGAGTATACTTAGAAATGAAGAAACCATTATTGGTAGCTTTGGCAATGATTGTCATGTCCTTACCCAGATGGTTGGATGATGAGCATTCCTGAACCCCAGCTCTCTGGGGAAGTTCCTGAGAGCCCCTGAGGGCATCCTCTCTTAACATACCTAGTCATTAAGACTTAATGATAATAGCAAGAATAGTGAGCCACGTGCTTCTTGTATTTTCTATACTATAGGAGCATCATGGGCAATGTCCAAGAAACAAAATTATACCCTCAGTAGGACTATAACCATGCACAGTGATTAGTAAAATTGCAGCTGTAGTAGCTAGTTATTACAACCATCTTAGTACCCTGTAATATTGTATTCACTTCTAGTTGCCTTCAGAACAATATTTGATTGACCTAATTATTTAGTCTGTGTTGTTGTTCACTTGGTTCAGTCATGTCCGACTCTTTATGACCTCATTTGTGGTTTTCTTGGCACAAATACTGGAGTGGTTAAGCCATTTTCTTCTCTGATTCATTTTATATGTGAAGAAACTGAGTCAAATAGGGTTAAGAGACTTGCTCAGGGTCACACAACTACTAAGCATCTGAGGCCAAATTTGAACTCAGGTAGATGAATCTTCCTGATTCTAAGCTTAGCATTCTATCCACTGTACCAACTAACTATCCTCTTTTGTCTGTATCTATATCTATATCTGTATCTGCATATATGAACAAGTTTCTTAAATGGATTTATGACTGTGTTGCTAGTACATGGATTTATCTGTATAAAATGATCCGCTTGAGTTTTGCTTTTAAAAAGTAAGTACCAAAATTGTAATATACATATAATCTATTAATATTTCATCTGAATGTTTAGTAAAATTATTTATTAGCCTGCTATCACAGGTTACAAAAATATTTACTATATTAGAATCATGTGTTGTATGTATCTTTATGTATAATATGTGGTACAATGTCAAAAGACTCGGAGTCAAGAAGACCTGAGTTCACATCCTGCCTCAGAAACCTGTATCCCCCTGCCCAAGGTACTGGATTTCTCTCATCTTCCATTTCTAAATATGTTAAATGGGGATAATAAGAACACTCCCCTTACAGAGTTATGGTCTGGATCCAATGAGATAAATAAATGAAGGACTTTGTAAGCCTTAAAGAACTACATAAATTCTAGTTGAATATATATTATCTCATGTGAGTCTTAAAACAATACGGTAAGGTAGACAGTACAGTTATTCATCTGTTTTATTAATAAAATTTAGTGCGATCAAATGAGTTTAAAACTTTTATACAGCATGTATAAGAGGTAAGAAATCAATTAAGGTCTCTTCCCAGGGAAGTGTGCTATTCATCATACTATTCAATGATTACACTGATTTCATATCTTAAATGCTTTTTTTCTAAAAGACTAATAACAATAGTAGAAGTTGAAAACTTTAAGAAATGGTACTTAGAAATATCTCCCAAAATTTGACAAAGAAAAAAATCTATCTGGTACTGAAAGGTTGAATCACCTCAGTCTTTGTCAGAATACTTGGAGTAGTGGTTTTGATTCATTCCATGGAAGAGGGAGTGGTACAGAAAGTGCTATCAGTGATGTAATCATCAGAGAGTTAACACAGATTCATTACTACCCATCTTTTTGACCTGATATTTGCTTCAGATTATCACATGAGAATCTTTAGAACCCAAACTGTTAGAGGTATGAGGGAGTATAGTATAGTATAGTATTGACAGCCACTTTTAGAACAAGCATATCTAGGTTCAGGTAAAACACCTGACATGTACTAGTTGAATGATCCTGGATAAGTGTCAGGAAATAACTCTTATATTAGCCTTGGCCAGTCTAAATTGTTACAAAGAGCTTTATTTTCTGGAGGTTCCCTATACCAGAGAAACCACAAGTTTAATGCCTATGTCAGACCATTCATACACCTACAAACACAGGCAAGGGTGTTTTATGATATCTAAACTCCATAGACACACTGTTCTTTTTAAACAGACTTGCTTCTTCTGTCCCTTCTCCAAATCTAAAAACACAGAATGTTCACTTTGAATAACATGAAACCACTATTACATTTGGCTTCTATGTGCTGGCTGTAAGTAACTCCAGTTTAGGAGAAAGACTAATTTAATCCTCAGGTCTATTGTCCTATCTCTTCTCCTAAACAACAGAGCTGCTGGGCCATTCTTCCTCTGACCACAGAAATTGAATATATTCACCATTGTTATCATCCTGTTTTCAATAATCCTGAAAGAAATCTATGTCAACAGAACAAAAAGATTTACAACAGAATATCATTTTGAGGAATAATAATGAAATAAATACAAAAAAGCAAATTTGCAAATGTAATTTTTTTCATAATTCTAATCCCATCAATAGCTCTAGGCCATTATGTCAATGATAAGGAAGTAGGGTCTGGCAAAGTATTAATGCCTGATCAGATGACAACTGAGATAATATACTCAATTCTGAGTGTAGAATTTTTGGAGGATGAAAACAAACTAGGGTTTGTTGAGAAGAAGATAATCAGATTGGAGAGTGGTCTGAACCCAATCCACAGGGGGTTAATTTAAAGGAACTCAGAAAATAGAAATTCATAAAACTGAGAAAGGCAGTAAGAAGTGTGGAGAGTATGTGGTTGAGAAAGTGAGAAAAAAGCTGTCTTCAAATATGCTAAAGATTATTTTTTTGGAGAGGGATTAGACTTTGCCTCAGAGGTGAGCCAGAAAGAAAGAGCTTCCTAACATTTCAGTAATAAAATGGACTACCTACCATAGGTGGTTTTGAATCCTCTTTACAAGAGATCTTTAAGCAAAGACCAAATTTATATTTGTTAAGGACATTGTAAAAGAGATTCCTTTTCCAGTATGGATGGACTAGGGTAAAATTATTTCCAGCTCTTAAATTCAGTGACTCAAAAACAATTCAGAAAACCATGTTTCTCAAACTCAATCCACCAACATCATTTGACTATGACCCCAGGGTGGAAAAAAACATGACATTTGATTGAGATTAAGAGATTTGTGGTGGGAGTCAAGATGGCAGAATAGAGAAAGTTCTCAGCTGAACTCTCCCAACATTCCCCTTAAAAACAACAACAACAAAGCTTTAGATGACTCAAGTCAAACTCAAATTGAAAAAAGTTAGAATGAGACATTCTTCCAGTCAACACAAGACAACATAGGAGGTCAGAAAGAGACCTGTGACACTTGTGTAGAGTCTGCTATAGAGCCCATATGAAGGAAACACCAGTGGTGGTACTAGATGGCAGTAAGAGAAGCAGCACCAGTTTTGGGAACTCTCAAGCCAGAGGTGGTAAAGGGGCTTGGGAACTGATCAGAAAGAGATGATAGGGGAACCCTGTGCTAGAACTAGATTTGGAAAAAGATGCTGTTAGGAAAATCCATTGTTACAGCAAATTCTGTGTCATTGTTGATGGGAAGAGAGGAGCACTTTCAGTCAAGAGGGAATGAAAACCCAGAAGGGTAATGTAATTTTTGGTCACAACTGTATAATTTCCAGACACAAGGACAACTAAGGTACAGTACTGATTGCAATCCCAAAGGATCAAATGCCATTTTAAAGTAGGGATCAGACCAAAAAAAGCAGTGATCACACCTATTTCCAGATCACATTGACTTGGAATCACTTAAAATTTCTGAGCCCAAACTTCAGATCTTTGTAATATATTTTGAAATCTATACTGGTATGCTTCCTTCATTCACATTTTTTTCTTTGATTGCCTTGATAGTCTTGTCTTTCGCATTTCCAGATGAATTTTGCTATTTTCTAGCTCTGTTCGAAATAAGCAAAAACTTTGGGGGGTTGATTTGTATAAGACTTTGGTGAAATGGATATTTTTTTTATATTGGCTCAGCCTACCCATGAGCAATTAATATTTCTTCACTTGATTATATCTTTTTTTTATCTGTGTGAAAAGTATTTTGTGATTCTGTTCTTATAGAACCTGGGTTTGTCTTGGCAAGAAGACTCCTAAGTAAATTATAATGTCTAAAGTGATTTAAAATGGAATTTCTCTTATTACTAGGTTTTGTTGGTAGTATATAGAAATGCTAATGATTTCTATGGATTGTTTTTATATCCTCCAACTTTGCTAAAGTTGTTCATAGTTTCAACTTGTTATTAGTTGATTCTTTGGGGTTCTCCAAGTATACCAGCATATGATCTCAAAGTGTAATAGTTTTGTTTCTTCATTGTATATATTTTATTCCTTCAACATCTTTTTCTTGTTTTATTGCTATAGATAGCATTTCTAGCACAAAATTGAGTAATGATGATGATAATGGACATCCTTGCTTCACCCCTGATCTTATTGGGAAGATTTCAAAATGTTTCCATTGGAGACAATGTTTCTTCTTGAGTTTAGCATTTTCAGAAACTATCCCTTGATTTAAATTTCACCTGTTTTTTAGTGATTTTTTTGAAATATTGTTGTAATTCCCTTATTAGTAATTTATTGAAAATTTTTTGCATTGATATTTATTAAGGAGATTAAGCCATAGTTTTGCTTTTCTCCTTTTGCTTGGCTTAGATAGCAAATTTGATACCTGTTTTATGTATTAAAAACATATTTGTGTCATTAAAGGGAATGCTAGGATTCCTTTATTTTTTATTTAAATACCTCATATACTATTTGGATTGAATGTTCCTTAAATATTTGGCACAATTCTTTTGAGAATCTTTCTGGACTTGGGAATATTTTTAGAGATCTCAGTGCTGGCTTGTTCAATTTCTTTTTCTAGGATCATATAATTTAAATATTTGATTTCAACTTTTGTTCATCTGCTCAACATCAGTTTTTATATGTTCATCTATTTCACTTGGATTCCCAGTTTTTCAATACAATTGTGTGAAACATCTGCTGATACTTGCTTTAATTTCATCTTCTTTGGTAGTGTATTCATCATTTAAAATTTTGATATTCATAATTTTGTTTTCTAATTAAAACAGATAAATTAACCAATACTTTGTCTATTTTGCTATTTTTTCAAATAAAATCAGAAGCTAGTTTAATTGTGAGTTCTTTTTTTCTTACTTTCAATTTTGTTAATTTCTCCTTTGACTTCCATGATGTCCATTTTGGTGTTTAATTGGGGATTTTATGTTTGTTCCTTTTCTGTTTATTTTTAGTTGCATTCTCAGTTCATCAATCTACTCCTTTTATTTTTTATCAATGTACATGTTTATTGTTTCATGGGGTCTATCCTGCAAACTTTGTTATGTTATCTCATATAAAATATATTTGTTCTCTTTAATGAAATTAATGATTGTTTCTATGATTTTTTTGACCTAATCGTTATTCAGGATAAGATTATTTAGTTTCCAGTGAACTTTTCATCTATCCTTCCAGAGCCCTTTATTAAATGTAATTTTATTCATTATGATTTCAAAAAATGTATTTAATCTTTTTGCTTTTCTGCATTTGGTTTTGAGGTTTTTATTTCCTGTTACAAGATTAGTTTTTGTAAAAGTGCCATATGCAGCTAACAAAAGGTATACTCTTTTCTATTCCAATTCAGATTTCTGCATAGTTGTATCATGTCTAAGTATTCTAAACAACCCTCTACCCTTCTAACATGGAAGCTCCTAAAGCTCATGTGATCCTGGCTCCATGGTATTTGAATGATTTCTTTCTTTTACTTGAAGTGTTTTCTCTTTGATATGGGAACTCTGGAATCTGGATATAGTCTTAGGACTTTTCATTTTGGGATTGCTTTCAGGTGGTGATTGAAAAAAAATCTTTCAATCTGGTTTACCATATGGTTCTAGGACACAGGGACAGTTTTCCTTGATAATTTCTTAAATCACTAAGTGTAGACTCTTTTTTCCATCATGGCTTTCAGGTAGTTCAATAATTCTTAAAGTATTTCTCCTCAATCTGTTTTCCAGGTAGGTTGTTTTTCCAATGAGATATTTCAAATTTTTCATTCTTCTTACAGACTTGTATTGTTTCTTTATGCCACATGGAGTCATTGTCTTTCACTAGCTCAGTTCTAATATTTTAGGTGTTGGGGGCGGCTAGGTGGTGCAGTGAATAGAGCACCAGTCCTGGAATCAGGAGGACCTGAGTTCAAATCCGGCCTCAGACACTTAAAACACACACACACACACACACACACACACACACACACACACAAACTAGCTGTGTGACCTTGGGCAAGTCACTTAACCCCCAACTGTCCTCCAAAAAAAAGCAAAAAAAAATATATTTTAGGTGTTACTTTCTTTTCTTTTCTTTTTTTACTTTTGTTTAGTTTTAGTTTACATCATTCATTTCCATGAGAGTTTGGTTTACTGATTTTCTCCCAATTTTCCCCTACCCACCACCCCAAAACAGCAATCCCACTGTATACCCCCTCTCCCAATCAGCTCTGTCCTATATCCTACCCCATCACCCCTCTTACTTTCCAGTAGGGCAAAATGGATTTCCCTGCCCCAGTATCTGTATATTTCCCTCCTTCCTATTCCACCCCCAACTTGCTCTATTCTCCACTTTGTCCCATCCTTTCACAAAAGTGTGTGCTTCTAATAATCCCCCCCCAACCTGGCCTCCCCTCCATCATCCCCCCTCTCATCTCCTAAAACCTGTACTCTCCTGTAGGCCAAGGTATCCAATTTAGATTGTATGTCATTCCTTCCCTAAGCCAACTTCAATGTAAGTAAGTTTGACGCCTTCCTGTTCTTCCCCTCCATTGTAAGAATTATCCCTTGCCTCTTCTATATGAGAGGATTGAGTCCATTCTGTCTCTCCCTGTCTCCTCTCATACTATTCCTCTCCCACAACTCAATTTCACCTTTTAAAATATTATCCCATCCTATGCAATTGATCCTGTACTCCCTGTCTATGTACACACACACACACACACACACACACACATTTATATTCCCTTCAACTATCCTCATATTGAGAAAAGTTTCATAAGATATGATCATAGTTTTTCCATGTTGGCATGTAAATAGTTCAACTTTGATAAGTTTTTTATGGTTTCTTTTCCATGTTTACCTTCTCATGCTTTTTGTGTTTGAATGTCAAATTTTCTATTCAGTTCTGGTTTTTTCATCAAGAATGCTTGGAAGTCCTCTACCTCATAGAATGACCATATTTTCTCCTCAAATATTATACTCAGTTTTTCTGGGTAGGTGATTCTTGGTTTTAATCTTAGCTCCCTTGATCTCTGGAATGTCATATTCTAGGCCCTTCAGTCCCTTAATGTAGAAGCTGCTAGATCTTGGGTTATACTAATTGTGTTTCCACAGTATTCACATTGTTTCTTCTTGGCAGCTTGTAATATTTTCTCCTTGATCTGGGAGCTCTGGAACCTGGCTATACAATTTCTAGGAGTTTTCTTTTGGGGATCCTTTTCAATAGGTGATCAGAACTTTGAAGTTCTATTTTGCCCTCTGGTTCTAATATAACATGGCAATTTTCCTTGAGAATCTCTTGAAGGATGCTTTCTAATTTCTTTTTTAGTCCATGACTTTCAGGTAGTCCAAAAAATTTTAAATTGTCCCTCCTGTATCTATTTTCCAGGTCAGTGTTTTTTTCAAGGAAATATTTCACATTGACTTCTAATTTTTTCATTTGTTTGGATCTGTTTAACAGTATCTTGATTTTTTATAAAGTCATTTGCTTCCATTTGCTGCACTCTAATTCTGAAGGAATTATTCTCTTCAGAAAGCTTTTGAGATTCTTTTTCCATCTGGCAAATTCAACTTTGTACGGCATTTTTCTCCTCGCTGCCTTTTTGGCCCCATTTGCCATTTGAGTTAATTTATTTTTTAAGGGATTATTTTCTTCAGTCAAGTTGTTGACTCTCTTTTAATGATTTTGTTGCATTGTTCTCATTTCTTTTCCCAATTTTTTCCTCCACTTCTCTTATTTGGTTTTCAAAATCCTCTTTAAGTTGCTCTATGGCTTGTAATCAGTCTACATTTTTCTTGGAAGCTTTTGGTGTGGGAGTTCTGACTGTGTTGTCTTCTTCCCATTCCATTCTTTGATCCTTTTTGTCCCCCCAAAAAGGAATTTAAAGTTGCATTGCTGGATTTGCTTTGCTTCCTTTACCTACTCTTGTTGCCAGTCAGTTACTTGACTTTTAGGTTCAGTAGAAGGCTGCTTCCCAAGGGGAGACTCTGTTCAAAATTGCTGCGGTTTTCATAGCTGCTGCAGGTATTAGGAGGCCACCATTTCTGTGACCCACCAGCTTTGGATCACTGAAAATGCACTTCAGGACCACCAACCAAGACCACGATCCAATCCAGGCAGCTCAAGGCAAGAGCACTTAGCTTTCAATGATTGCTTGGTACTCCTGCAATCTACAGGCCAGGAGCTTCTGAAGAAGACATGTGGAGGTGGCCATGTGGCCACCACTTCAACCATCCCTAGCTCTTGGACAATTGGCTAGAACCTCTCCCCCAAATTTATCTGAGTTCCACTGACCTTTCACTTAGTCCTTGTTTCTTATGTTTTGATAGTTCTGGAAAACACCACAGTTGCCAGTGGTTTGCACTCCAGCCACTGCCTGTTCTGGCTGCCCTAGAGCTCCAGCTGTGGATTCATGTGGTGCTGGTCTGGATTCCCAATGCACTGTGATGAACCCCTTCCCATCTACCTGCCAGGCTGCCTTCAGCAGGGGCTTTGATACTCTGTCATTTTGTTAGTTCTAGAGCTTTAAAATTTGTTTAGAGTCATATTTTATAGGTATTTGAGGTAGTTAAGGGGTTTCATTTAAGGGGTTGAGGTAGTTTCATTTGTCCAATTCTGTTTTTTATAAGAGGTTTTATTTTCTTAAGATTTTTGTGCATATTTTACAAAGCTGTTAATTTTCTTTCTTTGCCCTCATTTCTTTATTTATCTTTTTACCTACCACTCCTGATTTATTTTGAAACTAATTTCTTAGGTATCCAAGGAATTCATGTTGGCCTTGCACCCTATTCATGTTTTTCTTTGAGGTTTTCCTTGTGAGTATTTTCACCTCACTGTGGTCTGCTGATTTTGTGCCTTAATCGCCACTGTCACTTTTTATGGTCAGGTTCTTTATTTTTTGTGGTTGCTAATTTTCCAACCTATTTATTGATTTTGAACTTTACATTATGTTTTGGTCTGTTCCTGTCAAGTTGGGTAGGAAGAGCCACTTAGGCTTTTGTAAAACTATAGAGCAAAGTAATAGTATGCAAAGAGATATGGTCACTGCACTACTTTTTTTGTATTCTGGACCTTACCAAAGTAAAGGCCTCTGATCCCTTGGACAATTGATAATGTTTCTCAGTTTTCCTGAACCCCTATGACCAAAGTAATACTGCTTTTCAGGGCTCATACTTCCTTTTGACCAAAAATGCTCTTTTCCACCCTGGAACTATGAGTGAGAATTGGGTATAGGCAATGGATTTTCCAAGCAGCAACTGATCCTGCATCTAGTGCTAGCACAGAGGCCCCTTGTAAAGTTGCCAGGTCCCCTTAAGACATGTGTCTTAAGGATTTCTGACACTGCTGCTGCTTTTGTCCTCACCATCTATTTCTACCACTGGTATTTCAGCTATGTGGCCTATGTACAGGGTTCCACTCCTGTATCAGAGATCTGTCTTTTCAAACTCCTAATTTGGCTTGACTGGAAGAATGTATTACTCTGATTTTTTGTTGGTTTTGCCACCCTAGAGTCTTAGTTTTTATTTTAAAGTTTCTTGGTGGGGAATGTTGAGAGAGCTCTTCTGAGAGATTCTTTTACGTCACCATCTTAACTTTGCCCTTGGAAATCCCCCCAGTAAATATCTGTGAAATGCTTTCCATGTGGGAGGCACTGTGTTAGGATACAACTAGTAGAAACAAAGCTAGTCCCTGACCTCAAGAAACTTGCAGTCTAAAGTGGGAGACAACATGGAAAATTAGACAGCAAAGCATGAAGCGTGTGTGTGTGTGTGTGTGTGTGTGTGTGTGTGTGTGAGAGAGAGAGAGAGAGAGAGAGAGAGAGAGAGAGAGAGAGTATGCCATGCATTACCTAGCTTGCTGTCATCTTGTTCCATGAAGTTAGGTAGAGCAGCAGCTGCAAAGTAGAATGAACTGAGTCCACTTTCTACCTTTTTTAAAGAAATGCTTTAGAAGAAATTTGGTACTCTATTTTTCCAACCCTTCAATCAGCAGGGAAGGGAGACTGAGGGAGGTGGTTACAATCAAGGTTTATATTAGGAGCATGTTTCTGAGTTTACCAGTCCCAAATTCTATGCACACCTATACTCAGAAATCATATCCCCTAGTTTTCTCAAAATATCCCCATTCATTTAAATATTGTTAATATTCATGACCTTTCTCTTTTCTAACTCAATTTTGAATATGGAATTGTCACTTTCCTTCAAGGTGTTCTTCTTTCCCATTTCAGCAATCAGTTCTTTCATGTGAGAATAGGCTTCAGACTAGAATTCCCCTGTGTTGTTTTTTCCCAGTATTTTAAAGGATGAAATTATTATTAAGGCAAATCATGACATTAGGATATGCTTTGTTTGAGGCAAGAAAGACCATCAAATGTCTAGATAATTCAAGAACCATATCACTAGAATATTAAACCTCTGTTTCAGGTTGGCAGTGTTACAAAAGCTGGTTCTATCAATTTCTACCCAGGCAATTTCTAGCATACTCCTATTAACAATATATTTAGAACTTAAGGGGTAGGGTCAACATGACAAAGTAACATTAAGAAGTATACCCAAGTTCACCCAAACAATTCCTCCACAGGTTTGTAGAAATTGCACAGTAGTGAGTTTTAATCAGGAAATCTAAGGAAAAAAATGCTGCTGATAATTCACCCCCCCCCTCCCAAGCTCAAGTTGGCACACTCTTTGAGGCTGTATATGAGGGTAAGAAGAACTCCTAGAGCTCCTTGAGGGGCAAGACCTTGCATAGACTTTAGAAACATTTTTTAGAAAGCAGCTCTGTTATTCAATGCCAACTTCCAGGTGGACTGACAGCACCTATATTTAGGCAGAAAGAGAGATCATAGGGTTGGAAGAACATAGGCTATGTCTTGGGAGATAAACAAGTCCAGAAGCAAGTAGTAGCTATGTATGAATTTCCCAGGAGTAAGGCAGGGGTTCAGCAGTATAGCCAGAACGATTAAAAATAAATCAAGTACTGAGAATCCAGTCATGATAAAACAAGACTTGGCAGCCACCACTGTGAAAGACTAGAAAGCTTGGAATATGATGTTCCAGAAGGCAGACAGACAGACAGACAAACAAATAAATGAAGATTTACAGCTCAGAATAACAACCAGCAAAATGGAATTTTACTGAGGGAAAAATGGGCCTTAATGAAATTGATGTTTTCCAAGCATTCCTGCTGTAAATACCAGAACTGTCATTGAAACTTCAAAACATAAACACAGAAGTCAAGAGAAAAATAATAAAAAAAGTAAGTATAACTAGTCCATCATAAGGGAGTAAACAAACTCAAACTGCCTATCTTGTGAGATGGGAGATGATACAGATGACCCTCTCAGAATCCTGTCATTACCAGAAGACCTTCCTGTCTGGAAATAACATTTGTACCCATACAACTCACTAAAAGTGGCTAACCATTATCTAGTTTTACACCTTGCTATGCTTCAGGTCATATTCCTGGCATACCTTTGCCATCTTATACAAGAAGAAGACCAGGCTGAACTTTGTACCAATTGAAGAAACGTGTGGCCATGGCCAAATGTAGAAACGTGCACCCTCTGTGTTGGTTACTCCATAATTACCCCCTTCACTTGATATTTGTTGAACATAAGATCCTATATCTTTTGCTCCCATGTTTATGGATTGATTGATTTCTAATAGCTTTCCTTGGAGAACTATTATGGATAATTATATTTTAGAACTGTCCCTGACTTGTCCGGCACATCATCTTCTTCCACAGTCTACACTTTGACATATCCAACTTCCATTAACTTTTTCATAATACCCTCAAATTTTGTCTTTTTAACTATGATTCACAACATAATTTTATTTACCTTGTCCTACCATAGTGCTAGTGCAATATTTACAGTGCCTACAATCATGATAAAGACCAAAACTAAACTATCACAAGATATTCAATTGCAAAATATACCAAACTCTCCACATAGAGGAAAGAACTGAATCATTTATTTCGACACCAGAGAAACAAATCCCAAAGCATAGTACCAAAGACATTAAGAAGCCATAATAACACTGAGAACCATAGCATCTTTCAGTCTTCCCACAAACCAATATAAGAACAATATTTACACACAAACCTTTCTATCACATTGCCTGAGCATCCTCTCTCCACAACCATCTGGCTAGCTCTGATCAACTTCCTGTGGACTCTGCTTCACTTCAGCAAAGTTCTCCTCCACAGGCTCCATGTGACTACATTTAGCGTATTATGGGACAGAGTTTCTCTTCACAGTAGGGAAGTTTCCTTTGAGCTCCGCTGCACCCTTCAGCAAATTCCTTCCATCACAGACTCCATGTGATTACATTCAGGCTATTGGTGGCAGAGTTTACTTTCAAAGCATGGGAGGCCTTCAAACTCCACCCTCCATCCCCCTCCCAGTCTATTGAGGGGCAGGGAATATCTTCAAATTCCTATGCTCATTGCACCTACTTATTTCCTTTTCCTTCTCTTCCTTAATATTTTTCCTTGAGTCATTTCTTTTGTTATATCTCTTTCCACCTTTTGTACTTCCTTTTTTCCCTCATGTTCTTCTCCTTTTGTTCCTTCTCCTTCTACTCATGTCATTAAGGCAGTGTCCTTGTTATGAATTTTTTATTCAATTGCTATGCAAAACCTAGAAAATTTTCTGGTAACAGTTTCTGGTCTTCTTCAGTAATCCAAACTCCTTTAATTTCACTTCAAAATTCTTTCTCTTCATTTTTTAACTCAGACCTTTGTCCTTCTCTCTCATATAATGTTCTTCCTAATGAATCCAGAGAGATACATTAGATAATATAGGCTAGAACAGTGGGAGCAACAATCTCAATTTCTATGCTTGTAAATAAGAATTTTTTGGTTTGTTTTTCTGCAGTAATAAGTAAAGTTGTATATCCTCTCTCATTTCACTTCTGTAGCTAGATTCAGACATGTTTCAATTGCTGCTTTACAGATTTAAAAAGTCTCTTGTGCAGGTCATTTGTAGCAATACTTAAAAGCTTGTTTATATGCAGGATTCCCTCAGAAATTTTTAAGTGGTAGGCTCCTTTATAACAAACTATCTAATTAAATTAATAACCTAGAAAATGAAAAAAAATCATGTAAATTGTTTTCCCACTTTGACAATTAGCACAATCTTAAGAAACATTCACTTCTATACTATGTAATATAATAAGTATGAAATTTTCCTATTTTTGTCCAACAGAATCTTGAAATGTGGATAAAACAAATCATGTAGCCATAGAGAATACAATGGACAGTGAATAATAATAAACATAGATTCAATCCAAAAATAATTATAAATTGTAGGCATTACTTTATATAAGTTAATAAGTGAGAGTGCTCATGGCATAGTATAAACTAGTTGACCTTCAGGTCTATGACATAAACTACCTCTCTGACCCCTGAGTACCTCTCAAAGTTCAAATCAACTTGCTAAAACAAGTTGCAAAGTGCCAATCTTCATTCTTAAAGGGAGTTTACACATTCCAGAGTTGCTTGCATCAATTAAGTGATAGGCCCAGTCCTTATGCTTATGTTAACTAATATATTTAGTAATAAAATAAAAAAATGACAAGATCAGTTTTTCTTCCTTGTCTGTGTTTATATATTTTAAAATATCAAATTCAGCAACTGTAGTTCAGGCAAAGATATTAATTCATTAAACATAGGACATGATATAATACTTCTTTAGCTTTACCCACATGGGGCAAAGGGAGGTTTTTAAGTCTTATTACTCAGCATGACAGCAGTTGGATGCTTCATTTCTTGGAATCTCTCATATGCAATTCAAGCTGTTTCTATGGCGGTCATGTGGAGGAGCTGGCTGAGCCAACGGTGAGCAATCTGCCCATGGTGGCATAGTTATGGCAATAAGAGAGAACTCAGTGGCCAATTTTATCACTGCTATAATCAAAGTGTATCAGTGATGTTGCCAACATGGTTGGCTTCTCTTCTCCCACCACTGCTTTGCCTACTAAGAAGCAACTTATGACAGCATGTATCCCTGGCCTCTTTCTCTACTTTCCCCAGAAGGAAGTTCCATTGAGCAATAAACCTCATGTGATTTTCCCACAAGTGATTCCTTTGTGGTTTCCAAAAGTAGCTCCCTGTGTGGAGGAGTTGTAATGAGAGAACATTTGTGGGAACTTACCCACCTGCAAAATGATCCTCAGAGCCAAGACACATAACTATTGCCAGATGAATACAGAAACACATGAGGTTTAGACTTTGCCTTTATTTTACATCAAAGGCAACACTTTCTGCATCCATTCCCTTTGTTTTTGTTGTAAAAGTGCTATCTGTTAACAGTAATAACAATGCCTGGAATCATTTAGTTTCTGCTAAGGGTCTCAAAACACTTATAGAAGCTACATTGTGGGGAGTATAAACAGCTCTCAATATACATTTATTAAATTTTGTTATTGTGGAATCTTGGGCACGTTTCACCTTCTTTGACCTACTCCGTAAAATAAAGAGGGTTGACTTTAATTCAAATCTATGAGCCAGAAACTGTGCTAAGTGCTGGGAATGAAAATGAACAACTGAGATGATTGTTACTCTGCAAATATCTTACAGTCCACTGTTATTAACCAGAAAAGTAAGTGCAGAATTCATCTAATTTTCAAACTATATTGTGTGCTTTCCATTATAGCTGAACAGAGTTATTTTGACCATGTAATTCATAAGTTGAGTTTTTAAAAAATTCTAAACCAATGAAAAATCAAATCAGAATTTTTACACATTTTCCATCTCTTTAATGACTCCAATAGCAATTGATTTTACTCTGATTATTGACTGATTAACCAAAAGTCAATACTCAGTTCTGGATCATAGAAGGCAATGCAGTATTCTGTCCATATAATGTGAGCATAAAGCACCAATAGCTATCATGGTTTATTAGCATAGTTGCTAATTGTATTGGTGTTGTCAAATGGTCATTGTAAGCAAGAATTAGCTGCCAGAGGGTCAGCAGAGTGAAACTTTATTTTTTGATCTATTTTTTTTTGTAAATTTGTTTGAAAGTTCATGTCTTTAGGAGGCAGACAATACCTGGGCCAAGGTATGTACTTAATAAATACTTATTGACTGACTGATTGATGGTGGTATGACATTACTTGTCATTTTGCATTCTAGAATTCCAGGCTTTAGAAAAAGTCAGGAGTTTAAGATCAAGGTACTAAGTTGTCTGATATATTTGAACCTGACTACCTTGATTTAATGAATTTCCATAACCCTTTTCCTCCTCACTTTTAAGGAGAAGATGAATCACAGGAAAACAAAGAGATACCAGGGGAGAGCACTCTGATGATCAAGTAATTAGGATCTGACGCTTCATGCATCAGTTTTTTAGTTTCACAACAAAGTGACTTACACATAGTAAACTCCCAGTAAATAACATGCTAAATCAGCATAAGACTTCTCAAGACAAAATATTTTTGATAAGGACAGTTTCAGGGACCATGATGAAACTATTATACATTTAGCTCAAATATATTTAATCCACATATATTGACTATAATTCAATGTAAATTGAAGTATTATACCAGCTCTCATATATTGTAGCCTTTTAATTATTAAAGGAATTTCATGATGTACTTCAGAGAAGGAATCTTGGTATCATAAATGGAGTACTAAGTAGAGTTAAGAAATAAGTTCCAAATTCTGCTGCCAAAAAAAACTGTGTGACCGTGCATATCTGCTTGCCTATGTAACATCTTCTGATTCATCTAGTAAATCATAGGCTACTTTTGCTCTGTCTTGACTGGAAAAAGTTCCCATGCTAAAATTGATCAAAATTAAGATCTACTATCCTTTCCAGGTTATTTTGTTCTTGTGAGCTTGCCTTAGGAATTTCTCAGCAGCAATTTTCTCTGATAATTTCTCTTTATTTCCAAAAAATAAAGCAGTGATTCAAATGTGTAGGATTGAGAGCCATTATCAATTGAGAAGCATATAAAGGTATAAAAAAGAAGTTCTAAAAGAAAAAAAATCTGAGCTATGTATATGAAAAATTTCAGATTTTTAATAATTAGAGTAATACAAGTTGAAGCATTCTGAGATTCCATACTATACCCATCAGATTGGAAGTTTCAAAAAAAAAGAAGAAAAATAAAATGACAAAAGTTGCAAGGACTATTAAAAAGCAAGAACATTGGAGGACAATTAGTTAAGCTATGAATTGGTTCAGTAATTTTAGAATTCAATTTTGAATTGAATCACTGAATTATGTATTCTCTTTTCCCCTGTGATATCATAGCTATTGCTAACCTCCTCCCACCCCACCCCCCAGAAATCTAACACAGAACTTTTATGCACATAAATATTTAAAGTGGCTATTTTTTTCTTATTCCATAGAGTTGAAACTAAAGGGGGGGGCAATTGGAAAATTAATGAACATAGTATGATGTAGGAATAGAATAGAATATTAGTTTGCATTAAGAAATGTTAAAGCAGAGGAAGATTCAAGGAAAAGTGGGGAGATTTATACAGCTATTGTAGAGTAATATCAGCAGAGCCAGAACAGTTTATATAGAAGCAAAATTATAACAGTGAATCTAGGTGGTATAGTGGACAGAGTACTAGGGCTGCAGTCCTGAATTCAAATCTGGCCTCAAACACTTACTAGCTGTGTGACCCTGGGCAAATCACTTAACCTTGTTTGCCTCAGTTTTGTCATCTCTGTACAATGAGCAGTAAAAGGAAATGGCAAACCACTCCAGTATCTTTACTTTTTTTTCTTGGAGCAGGGGAAGTAGGGCAATTGGTGTTAAGTGAGTTGCCCAAGGTCATATGGCTAGCTTTTCCAGTTAAGTGTCTGAGGACAAATTTGAACTCAGGTCCTCCTGACACTAGCTCCAGAGCTCTAGTCACTGCACCACCTCGCCATCCCTCTCCAGTATCTTTAACAAGAAAACCCCATAGTGTGTGATCAGACGCTGAAAGGATTGGAATTCATCAGCATAAAACAAACAAAAATTTGAAAGACTTAAGAATAAGTCTGATTGATGCAATGATGAACCATGATTCCAGAGGAGTAATAATGGAAAATGATACCTCTTTCATTGTGTAGAGGTCATGGATTTATCATGTTGAATTAAACATACTGTTTTTTTGTAATGCAGCCAATGAGGGAATATGTTTTGCTTGACTATGTATATTTGTTTCAAGAAAAAAAAATAATAAATTGCTGATGAGATAAAAGTGAGAATAAAGCTAGGCATTAAGTGACAAAAGAAAGAAAAGATAAGAAATATTAAAATGTGTCATTAAAGCATTTTTAATGCACTGAAGAGATATAAAGACAAGAAACAAGGGGAAATTGAGAAGATCCACTTGAAAGCGCATTTTGAATTTTTTATATATTTTAATGGAAAATATGGGGTTTATAAAAGTGATCTGCAGTTTCATTATACAAACATACTTTTTTTTACTTCTATGTATGTAGAAATGCTCAGTTGATTTGGTGTTTTTGTTCAGAATTACAAACAACAACAACAACAAACTTCTAATACCTCTAAACCCCTACTCCACCCCAAAAGAAATTATCTTGTAGGTTCCAATGTATTTTCTGTGATATACTTCTGACAAGACTACAACAACTCTCTTACATCTCAAAAAAGGAGAGACAAAACAAAAAAAGGAAACTATAGAAAAATATAACTAATGAATTTTTATGGGTTAATATTTATGTGATTGTTTTTAATTTATTTAACTATGAAGAGTGATAGTAGTACTTTTTGGTTGGTAACATCTTGTATTAGCACTGCTAATTATGCTCCTATAAATTTAGGTCAGAATCAGAATGAAATTCAGGAGAGGGTAAGAAGGAAAAAGATAATAACACCCCCACCCCTATTAAAGCATGAAAACTTTTTTTTCTCCTTTTCCTTTTTACTTTACTTGTATGACTTCCCATCAGCCTCCCAGTTTTTATTCTAAGATCCTATGAAGACAGACTTTCACTTTCTTGGAAAAGAGATTTCAGTCTAGGTTGTATTGCCAAGCTTTAGCACACATTGGGAACTGAGGCAGAATCCCAAATGTTCCTGAGATTCGTCTTCCAACCAACAGTGGTCCCAACTTTAGTTAACACTATTTGCATATATATCACAACCCTTCTTTTACAAACTATTCAGAGAAAACACTGGGAGGCATTTTTGACTTCTTTCTGGACTAGAAAGACTGTAGGGAAAGGTCTGACTGGAACCCTCATGATTTCATCCCCCTAATGTTGAATCAGTGATTCAGGCATCTAAAGAGAATTGAGAAGGCACGGGGTGTTGGCAATGGGATTGCTCACTTTAGGCCAACTCAAAGACAGCTACCTCTGATCCCTGTTGAAAATGATCAAACCAGATTGAACAGTCTTCCTTTGATAACACAAGGGAGAAAACAGCTTCCATTCTGAAAAAAAAAGTGAAGAGGAAATGAGAGAAGAGCAGAGAAGAAGAGACAAAAAGGTTCAAAGTGGCACAAAAATGATAAATGTAAATTTCTATTTGTTATTAACCTTAACTACAAGTTGGCTATAATGGATTATCCCTTTGAATTGCATTAAAAGAACAAGCCTAATGGGATCCCCCTCAGGATTATCATTAACTGCACCATTGATACTGTATCCATTAATCTCACCTTTATCCAAAGAAGCTACAGACTGCTCCCTTTAAGTGGATGGTGGCTTTTTTGCATCTGAATTGTTAACTTCTTTTTCCTCCATTTTTTTCTTAGATTACTTTACTTGTATGACTTGCCATCAGCCTCCTGGTTTTTATTCTAAGATCTCAGGAAGACAGACTTTCACTTTCTTGGAAAAGATACTGCAGGCTAGTTATAGTGCCAAGCAGGACAGAAAAAAAAACAATTTGGGTCTTTAGTACACTTTAGGAACTGGGACAGAATCCCAAATGTGTCTGAGATTCCTCTTCTTCCATCCTATAGTGTTCCCAATAGCTTTTCTTCTTTTTGTTCTTTTTCTCACCTTTGTTGTCCATTTTTTCACTGGTATTGCCTTCCATGAATGCTTGTACCATTTTGTCCATGAAGTTATCAAAATGCTGAAAGATTCAGATTATTTCATTGTTTGTCTGGCTGGAGACTATCACATGTACAGCACTGATCTTCTCTTTCATATTTTCAAAAGTTCCTCCATGGTCCAGCACAGTATTGGACTGCAATTCAAAAAATGAATCCCAATGGATCCTTTTGATTTTGTTTCTTAGACATTCTTGTTTCTTGCTTTCCATGAGAGAATAGAAAAATAGCCCTTTTTCTGGGATGAGGTCTGATTTGTGGAATTTGATCTTGCCTTCAACTCGAAGATAAGCAATAGGAATCTGTGTTTGTAGATGGCAAATTCCACTTGCCAAGAATGAAAAGACCACTACAGTTGTCAGAAATGTTGCTCCCTCTTTCCTGTTAGCTCTGCCCTTCTATACATCAACCTCTTGTCAGGAAGCTTGATTGCAGAGTTCACGTCTCCTTTGTCTTTTTTCCTCAGATAGATTTTGCCAGAGCCAAAGTGTAGCAGATGAGGAACAGGATTAACGAGGAGAGAGGGAGTCCCAAGTAGGGGTAAGATCTCACCTCTTCCCCATGGTTGCTTTGTACTTTTCCTTCTCCTATTCCTCTTCCTCCTTCTTCCTTTATACCTTCCTCTTCCCCCTTCCTCTTCCCTCTTTCTCCTCCTCCTTATTCTCTTCTTCTTCTTTCTCCTTCTTCTCCTCCTCCTCCTCCTCTCCTCCTCCTACTGATAAAATTTAACAGTTCTATCATGAAATAAGGACTTTCCATTATACTTTTTTCTCCACATCCTTTTCAACCATTACTTTCAACTCCTCTCAAAACCATCATAAAACAATTTATCTAGATTTGCCCATCATAAATTTTGTTTCTTATTGTTATTAAATTTCTTCATAAAATAATAGTTAAAACAGTTCTAATAAGAAATAACACATTCTTCTCCTTTGGTTTTACTACTGATTCTTCAGGAAGAGCAAACTCAGGGCAAAAAAATGGAGCAAGTTAAAATTTCCATGCCTACCAGTATTGGGATTGGGACAGGGAGTAGTCAACAGGCAGGATGAGAGGAGAGAGAGTATAAAATACAGTGAGAGTATTTTTGAGCCAACCGAGTAAAATAGGTATTATAGGGAGAATTACTTCTCCCATGACAACTTAGCAACATCAAAACTTTCCTGTTTCAGTTAGGTATGCATATGTGTACAAGGGGATATGGACATTCATCTCTGGTGTTTTTATTTGTTTGTTTTTTGTTTGGGGTTTGTCTCAATCAAATATATTCTTATTTGTCTGGGGTGGCTAAAGTATTGAAACCTGCAGGGAAGAAATTGAACGTGATAAGAAAACAAAGCAATCAAATGTGTCTATTAAGCAAATAGTTAGGCAGTAGCCTGCAGCACTTTGTGTTAATTAATCATTTTAAAAGTCCTGCTGTGTAAAAACAAGAATATGTGTAATTTCACATCAGTGCAATTAGTAGCTTGCTCTCTTCTTTTCAATCCTTTTGTCTTCTCTTTTTTCTTATTCTTACTTTCTCCTTTTTTCTTTTCCCTTTCCTTCTCTATCCTTTCCTTTAATCTCTATTTGGAAAAATAAAATTAACATGACATGAACTTTAAGATACTCTAGAACATTTGCAAGGCATTAAAGGTTGTTTTCAATGTGCCACTAGCACTAGGATTCCTGCATTTACTTTACAATCTCATTTATAATTGATTCCAAAATTGACATTATTTAGTCAAAACAACTTTTCAGATCTCAAGTCTCATTACTAGGTTGATGAGACCATTGCACAAGACATTGAAGAGAAATATAATTATAATGCAATAATTCTTGTGGATTTGAGGGCCCATTGCTGGTTGGTGCTTGAGATTGTTGTTCTTTTGAGATGGAAAAAAAAAACTTTGGGGGGAAAACTGCTTCCTCCCTTTGGGTTTCACTAATTTCCCAATATAAAATGTAAAGTGATGCCTCAAGCCTTCACTTTGGTCTCTCACTCTGCCATAGGTCTTTCCCTACTCCAGTCTATCATCCATCTAGCTGCCAAATTTATTATTCTAAAACATTCTCTAGATCATATATTACATCCTCTCTCCGCCCCCCTCCAAAACTCATGCAGTAAACTGCAGGGCATTTTATTTTTATTTCCATCATGATCAAGTATAAAGGCCTCATTTGGCATCTAAAGGCCTTTACAACCTGAGTCTTTCCTAATTTCTAGTATTCTCCACTCTAAACCAGCTACATGACACTACTTGGTGTTTCTTGTACAGTACAGTACAGTACTCAACTCTGTCCCTTTAGAGTAGCTGTCCCCTATGCCTGGAACATTTTCCTTTCTGAGTTCTATCTCTTAGCTTCCCTGTCCCTCAAGGAGAAGCTACAATCCATATCCTACAGGAGATCTTTCTTTTTCTTTTTCTTTTTCTTTCTTTCTTTCTTTCTTTCTTTCTTTCTTTCTTTCTTTCTTTCTTTCTTTCTTTCTTTCTTTCTTTCTTTCTTTCTTTCTTTCTTTCTTTCTTTCTTT
>CM053601.1:115169822-115184094 GCA_028646575.1 Pseudocheirus occidentalis | reverse complement strand
GAATCTAGAATTTAAAGCTATACAATCAAATGTTAAAACAAACACACACACACATATATATGTATATATATATATAAGTGTGTGTGTATATATGTATATATGTATATATATATATACATATATATAATTATTATTGTTGTTATTAACCACATGCAACTGGGAAATAAGACATACAGGGACTGGGGTAGGGAGACCCTCCCTGCCCTACTAGAAAGTTAGAGGGGCGTTGGAGGAGGACATAAAAGGGAACAGATTGTGGGTGGGTCTTTACAGTGGGATCACTGTTTTGGGCTTGGGGGTAGGGAAAAAAGGGGAGAAAATTTGTAACTCAAAACCTTGTGGAAATGAATGGTATAATCAAAAAAATAAAATTAAAAAATATGTTGAGCAAAGTGCAAAGCACAATTTTCTTTCTTTTTTTTGAATATAACATGAAGTTGCAAGAATAATGTGGAGAATAAAATTCATATATATGTAAAATCCCATTGAGATCCCGTAAATTAGTGGTGTCAAACTCCAGTAGAAAACTGGTGGTGGGGTAGTGGTATTGGTAGGGGCACTAAGCCATACATCCTGTAAAACCACATAACTGTTTTAAAATGTAATATTATTCATGTTTTATTTTGCTTTTATTAAACTCATTAAATACTTCCCAAATATAAATTTAATCTGATTTGGGCTCCAATGGTGGGAGGTTTGTGGGTAGATGCACACAGGAGGTTGCATATTTGACATGTCTACTTTAAGTCGTATGACAAAAGTACCTCAGTTCTAGCCATAGTTATGAATTCCTCCTTCCCCCCCCCATTTTATATCATTCATCACATTTGGCCTCAGTTTACTCTTCTGTAAATATATTAGAGTAGATGATCTTCATGTTCTTTTTTAGCTCTCTCAAAGAGGTCTTTTCTAACTCTTTGAAACTATGAGACTTACACTTTAGTACATGATGAAAATGATCACAATTGTGCTTTTACCATAAAATAAAGAGAGGGCAAAGGAGGAAGACAATGTAAAGGAGATCAGAGTGTTTTGTGTTTGAATTTAGAGAATCTGTCCACTTCTGACTTTCACTTTACTTAGTCAGTTAATAACAGGAAACAAATTTATGTGATTTAAAAATGAGACATTATAAACTATTGGAAGCATTATAGATCCCTTTTTTGTTCTAAATTAATGAATGTATTTTTGGTTTTCAACATTTATTTCCACAATATTTTGAGTTCCAAATTTTCTCCCCATCTCCCCCCTACTCACATCCCAAGATGGTGGATGTCATTTCTTTCTTCGGAGAGAAGATAAGGTTGGACAGTTATAAATTAGAATTTTGATAATCAGTATTCTCTATTATCTATTTATTCTTTCCTTAATTTATTTTATCTGTTTATTCGAATTTAAGGGTTGGTGGTTTGCATGTAATATGGATTGAGTAAGTATTTTCTTACTTGAATTGTAAGTTCCAGTTCCCTGAATTTATGGTAAACTAATGAAAGAGACATTAAGCCTTTGCAGCAATTTAACTATATCTTGAATAAAAGAGATTTTGAAAGACATCCAATGTTTCTTTTCTTATGGAGAGTATAGGGAGAGAGAGAGGGTGGAACACCGGCGAAAGAATAAATTATTATTATAATATTATTGTAATTTATTATAATATTAATGAGATTATAATATCTTTTACATCTGTCGCTACTTAGCTACAACATTTACTGAGGCATAGTGTGGTGACAGTCTCAATGGAGTGAATACTCATTTCAGTGAAATCACAAATATATCATTGGGTAAAGATAGTATCACTTAGCAAATACATTTTTATCTAGCAACTTCATTTTTATATTTGTTAGCTAATAGAACCTCCCATTGAACATAAGACTTTTATAATATATTGCATCTGTGACAAGAAAATACTCTTTCACAATGTTACCTTTCTTTGGAGGAAGCCCAAAATAAAAAAAAATTTCTTTCTTTTGATTCATTTAAAAATTCAATTTGAAAATAGATTTTTAAAAAATTCAAAGTTACATAAATGCATGATTCATATGTCATAGATATAATGTCTATGAACATGGTACATAATATTCTATTTAATTATGTAAGAATTAGGTTGAAATCCATCACTATTTAAATATTTATTTTGCTTAGTGATTTTATTAGACTCTTTAACTAAAGACAATTTTATGCTTAGCTCCAAAGGTGAAAGATTTTATTGAAAATATATTATGTTAAGATATCATGATCAACATGAGTGGCTTTTGGGAATATCTTTTTATACCCATGTTGTATATACCTTCTCAATGAAGAGAGAATAGTATAAAAACTGAAGTCTCTTTCTTTAAAAATTTCTAGAATGACATTATAAATATGAAGGCCTTCATTTTGGTAAATAGGAAACCAATGATGTTCCTGCTTACTGAAAACCATCTGTCCATGTTCATCTTTATCAACAAACTTCCGGGCAATTTGCATTAGCACAAGCTGTTAGTTCTGTCTTTGCCAATGTTTAACAATGTCAGGTGATTACACCTCTTTGCAGGCATAATAGAACATGAAACTTTCAATAATTCTGCTATGTCAGGAAGATAATATATTTATTCTATGGTAGACTGAAATATATATTTATATATTGCCCATTCAGTGATTTGGCCATAATTTCCTTAATATTTTCTTTTCTACTTTGTGTGTGAAAATTTGTAATCATTTTATATACATATATGTATATATACATATGTGTGTCTATATGTTTCTATATACATATATGTGTACATACACATACTTCCCAACGTTTGGGGAAAATTTAAAGAGTATTATGTGTATAATATGTTAAAACATCTTAGGGGGTACAAAAAGATTTAGAACAAATAGAAAAATTAGAGAAAAATAATTAGAAGTATGCATGTGGTTACATACCCATATTTAACTATGATACAAAATAAAATATGAAAAAATCTGTTAAAAAAGCAAAGGATATCAACAAGGTACTATGGAAGTTCAGGGGAAGAGAAGAAAGTTTAATTTTAACTGGATGAATTAATGGAGAAGATGACCTTTGGCCTTCCATTTAAATTGGTAGTGGGGATCAGAAAGACAGAATTTGAAGAAAGGACATCTAATGTAGAGAGAATATCAAAACCAGTGATGTGAGAGCAAGAATAAATATTTCCTGATAATATTTATTAGTACAACTTTGTTGGGACAGAAAATATGGATGGAAGGAAAAGGAGACAAAATGTAAAGGAGGTTAAGGCCACCTCATGAATAACTTGAAATATAGAGATAGAATTTCAGACTATGGGAAAGCATTGTAGGTTTTTCACCTAGGGTAAAGATTGCCTAATATTATTAGAATCTTTCTTTAGGAGTATTAATTCGGCAATAGTTTAGATTAGAGGTATGAAATATGCAACCAACAGCACTCTCAAGTGTATCTTGAATGATACTAAAATTTAATTGGGAAATATTTCACAAAAGAAATATAAGTGTAATAATAATAATAATAACTGTACTAAATATAACTGTAATACCTGAATTTCTAAGTCATTATGTGATCACCATGGATCCTTATGTATGAACCTATTTCTATTTCAGCTTGACACCATTGATGAAGAAGACAGGAGGGGAGAGAAATGACAAGATAAAAGGCCAGTGAGCATATTGTAATAGAGCAGCAGTGGGAATGTAGAGGTGAGGAATTAGATATATTTATTTGTCAGAAATGACAAACTTTCAGTAACTAAGTTAATGTATAAGTGAGATAAAGGGAGAATTCAAAAATTAGGACACTGACTACCACACAATAAGTGTTTTATAAGTGATTGAATTGCTAAGCTATGTGCAGCATTGTGCTAAAAATTGAGGATAACAGACACAAACAAAACATCCCTATACACAGGGAGTCTGCATTCTAATGGGGGCATAATACACATGTTTATATGGGTATATGTATGTACTTGTAAGTATATTTGTGTGAACATATATGTATATATAAAATACATATATATTGCATACTAAATGTTATTTATGTGTGTGAATATATAAATAAATATATACACATACACATATGCACATATAATTCATACACACATATGATATATACATACATACACACATTTATCCCATGTAGGTTATGCAAAATCATTCCATATAAGCAATGGGATGGAAAAAAAGTATCACTTAATGTGAGTCTTGAAGGAAACCTCAGATTCCAAGAGGAAGAGTTGGGTAAAGAAGGCAAAAGAATTAGAGACAATTAATAAAAGATATTAGGTCAGAAATTAGATTCACATAGATGTATGCAGTAAAGAGGTGGACATACAAGTATGACTCTTCAGAGGGAGGCCTCTATGCTACAGATATAAATTTAGAGTCATACACATAGAATTATTAATTAATTTTCTAGGAATAGATGAGATGAGTAAGTCTGGAAACTAAGAAAAGACTGGTGATTGAGAAGTTATCAATAATATCTGAGGAAAGAAAATAAAATGATGAAGAAATCATCTGGAATAAAAAGGTTTAATAATGCAGTATTTTTCATTGTATCAAAATAGCAAAAAATGTGGTAGTCAGTAAGGGGGGGAAAGAAATTCTCATAATGAACTCATACTAAAAAACAACTGAAGGGACTTAAGAAATACTTGAACAACCCCAAAATGGTTTAATGTAATGAACATGTGTTGTGAAAAGGGAAGACATATAATATCCTCATTTTTATGTAAAAGCAAAAGATTACGTATCAAGAGATGGAGGGGACCTCAGCAACCAACTACTCCAATCCACTTCTTTTACTGATGAGAAAACAGGACAGCAAAATTATCTAAATTAATTTGTTAATTCTGTGTGTCACACCAATCAAATTCTATGTCATTACTTGATAGAAAAGGTAACCTCAAAACAATCTTAAAAAATAAGTCTTTTTTTTTGGAAGGGGGAAGACAAGGCAATTAGTGTTAAGTGACTTGCCCAAGGTCACACAACTAGTAAGTGTCAAGTGTCACTGATCCACCTAACTGCCCCTAATAAGTCTTTAAAATATCCCAGGAAGTTATGAAATAAATGAGGAAGGGATCCTAATGGTAAAAGATCTCCGACTGTTCTCATCAAAACTATTTGATAGCAGTTATTTTCTTATTTGGTTTTCAAAGTCGTTTTTCAGTCGATCTATGGCTTGGAGGCAATCTTCACATTTCTTAGAAGCATTTGGTGTGGGAGTTCTGACTGCTTGTCTTCCGCCCATTCCATGGTTTGATCCTTTTTGTCCCCAAAAAAGGATTCTAGAGGTTTATTGCTGTTCTTAGCTTGCTTCCTTTTCCTCATGTTGGCCAGTCAATCAATTGCTTGATTTTTTAGCTCTGTGGAACTCTGTTTCCAAGGGGGAAAGCTCTATCCCAAATTGCTGGGGTTTTCCCAGCTGCCAGAGCTATTAGGGGGGTGCTGCAGCCCCCACCAGCTTTGTCTTGCTGAAAGCGCACCCCAGGACCACCACCCAAGACCAAAATTTGGTCCAGGCCATTCAACACAAGAGCCCTTGGCCTTTTATCAATTGCTTTGGCCCCACTGTGGTCTGCAAGCCAGGGGCTCTGAAGCAGCCAGGTTGGACTGCTTTCTTGCCCTGGGGGCAGTTTGGCAGACCACTTTTTCCCCAAAAAAATTTAGCTTGAATTCCACTGACCTTTCTGTTAGCCTTCTTTCTTCTGGCTTGATAAATGTGGAGATTGCCCCAGGTGCAGTAGATGCACTCTACTGTAGACTCCAGGGGTGGCTTTTCCCGACCACCCTTGGGCCAGGCCATGGTTTTGGGCTGGGCTGGCCTTGGCTCTCAGCCTGCTGCGTTGAGCCCCACCTGCTGAGCTGCCTTCAGCCAGAGATGCGTTTTCTGTGTTTTTGTGAGTTTTGCATCTCTGAAATTTGTTTAGAGTCGTATCTTCTGGGTATTTAAGGTGGCTGTGTGGGAGCTACAAACCTTTGCTGCTTCTATGCCACCATCTTGGCTCCACCACTGATAGCAGTTATAACATAGAAAGGTGCATTAGTAGAATATATTAGTTATACATCATGCAATAGAAAAAGGGTAGAATAGCCTAGTATGCAATGAGAAAAAAAAGATTCCAGCTAATATAAATCATCAAAACTTATTAAGTGCATAGTACGTGCCAGACTTTGTGCTATGCACAGGGAAAACAAAGAAAGGGAAAAACAGTGCCTGAATTCAAAGAGTTCACTATTCGACAAAACTTCTAGGTAAAGTAATCTGGAAGAAATTTGGTTTAGACTAATGCCAAATTATTAGAAAATGGTTGGATGTTGAGGATGGTATCATAAATTAATTAGAGAAGCAATGAAAAATTTCCTTTCCTATCTATGGATAAAATATGATTCTATGATATACAAAGGAAAAGGAAGATCAAAGAAAATAAGAAACACCTCTGTTAATATTTTTAATTACACTGACAAAACTGATACATCTAAAATCAGAATGGCAACAGCTGAAACAATCACTAGAACACAGCACTGAGGACTAACAATAATTTTTTTTCATTGAAGGAGTATTAATATTAATTTTTTTGCTTCCATATGTTACAAAAAATTACACACAAACCCTTCCCCACCTACTTTTTATATATGTACATAATACATATATATATATATATACATATATATATATATGTTTAAGATTGTCTTTAGTAATTAGGTAGTTCGTAAAAATGATTGGGGTAGAGAGTATGATAAGACTTTATAAAGTAAAGCCATTTTGAAACAGCTGAAAAGAGTAATTATTTTATACAAATCAGATACAAGTGAAAGAATGGGCCTAGAGGAATTAAATGGGGGAGGAGGATTGGTAGTTCTAGTAACTTATTTTCTTAGGAAATGGGTTTAAGAGGGAATACTACATATATAAGTAGAAGAGTATAAAATGCTTCTAAATTTAGAAGAACTAAAACAGTAAGGGGAAACAGTAAAAGGAGAGAGGATAAGGGAGAGCTCTCTAGAAAGGAGGGTGATCTAATAGGTTATGGGGGCTACAGACAGGTGTTTAGCATAGCTCATCGACCATGTCTAGTATGTGTTTCCTCTTTCTCTCTAAATCTTCAAATTCTTAACTTCTTTCAAATTTTGCCTAAGATGCCATTTCCCACAATATATCATTCCTCATCTCCAAGTTCTTATTAGCTTCCATATGCATGAAAGTATGTTGTATTTTTCTATGTTCTGTATTTAGTTATTTGTGTACAGTTCAATTTTCTCATAAGCTTTTTGAGGGCATGGATGGTTTTATTTTTGTCTTTACATCTATGGCATCAAACACTGTACATCTATAGCATCAAACACTATATCTGTAGGTGTTTAACAAATGTGGAAGGGTTGATTCCATATCATTACCATCTTCTTTATCAGTCAGGATCTTCTTGAAATGATTCTTGCTTCTTTGCTTTTCCTTATATACACTGATACAGTAATCACTTCCATAGCCCTATGTATTCTCTTTCTCTAATATCTTAAAAAAATTTCCCCTTCTTTACAAAACTGTCCGTTTAAGGCCTCATTACACTTATTCCAGAATATTACAAGGAAGGGAGGAACACTAGACATTATTGGGAAGCACTTATCCCAAATAGCCTCATTTTATTGACTAGAGGTCATACCAGATTAACCTCATTTTCTTTTTAGACAGAGTTATTATTAGATTGAAAGATCAGGGAAATGTAATACTCCTGGATTTCTAGGTATTGTATAAAGTTTTTCATGTTACTTTTTGAACAGGATGAAATAAATGCAGGATAAATTGTACTGTTCAGTGAACTTGGGAAATAGTATAAAAGCCCAAGTGAAAGGCTATTTATGAAGAAACCTCTAGAAGAATGCTTTAAAAAATTTGCCCTTGCAACATTTGTATAAAATTTTAAGACCATAAATACATATATAGCATACTTATTGTATTTCTAGCTTACACAAGAGAAATAGCCAACAGAGTAAATATACATCAAGAATCCAAATTTCAATTAAATTAAACCAGCATTTATATAGCACCTACTGTATATGTAAATACTATGTTTACTTCTAAGAATATAGAAATAAAAATTAACAATTCTCCCCTGCCAGGAGGTTAATTCTACTTGGAAAATTATTTGTGTGTGTATGTGTATGAATAAATTTACACAACAGGTTCCTAATGTCTACAAAGAATTAAAGGGATATAACAGATAAATGGCGCAATCTTTTAAAAGTATACAGGTATACATTTGATAACATTCTCAATTTCCCTTTTTCTTTGCCCTTAAAGTGATCTAAGACCTGACATTCACTATCATTCCTTTCATATGGCCAGGAGCAGAAAAAGTAGCACTTGGGATTTTTTTAGTGGGATAGATGTTCTGAAATCCTTTGCTCCTTGAGATGCCACCCACTACCACTGAGTCACAATGAATGTAGAGCTGGGATGGAATCAGAAGAGCCAAAATATCTTTTGGAGATTACAGATGTAGGCAGAGAAAGGCTAATGTTGTAGTGACAAGTCTGACGAGTAGGGGGAAAAGGCAAATATGAAACAAGACTGGAGAGACAGCTGTCACAAAATCTTGGCTGCTGATGTGATCAGACAGGGAAACTAATCCTCACTCCTATTGTTGGCATATTCCAAAAGGGCAACCTCTGCCCTTACTTTTCTCTGTTGTATTGGCTAGAAGAAAATACAGGGAATCAAGTGATCAAGGAGAAGTTTTTTTTTATTACATTTTTGCTATGTGACAAAATTTTCGTTATTTAGCACTTTAATGCATTTTAAAAATTCATGTGAATTCAAACTGGAAAAGTCACAGAAAAGTCAATTGCCTGAGCCTTCTGAGAGTATTTGGTTTATTGACAGCAGAAGATTCAGCCAATACAGGATTGGGATAGAGTCACTCATGAAAGACATTTTGAGTTACTCATAATTTTCTTATTACAAGGAAATATTCCATCATGTTGTTCTCTTAGATTTTATTTTGCATCAGGTTAGTAAGAGCAAATAATCCTTATTAGTCAGTCAAGGAGTGGGCAGGAAGCAGTCTGAAAATGTGTAGGTGTGGATAAAATATTTGTTAAGAAGCAAATGTATATGCACTGGATCCTCTCCTTTAAAACTGCTTGGCTGGTGCCTCAAGTTAGCATAAGGGGATAGAAAAATTATATATCGTGTTCCTTTGTTGGTCAGCTAATTAAGTGACAACCAACTTTTCTGTGGGTGGCTGAAGGAGGGAAACAAGCCAAGTGTGGCTGTTATCACTACTGCAGTACCTCAAGTATCACCAAGGACACACATCAACTGTAAACACAGCCCACACCATTATTACAAATGGTACAAAGAGAATCAAGGAAAGAAAATAGGTGAGGTGAACAAGAAAGGCTCCACAATGAAGTTGACCTATGATTTAATCCTTAAACAAAAAGAATATCACTCATGATAAAAAGATGTGCTTCTTAAAAAGGCAATTCTCTTTTCCTTAATTTGCTGGAGAAGGAAATTACTTGAGTATCTTTGCAAAGGAAATGACAGGATTGATGTTCTGTGGTCCACCAGGTCACAGAGTTATATAAGACTGAACAGCTAAACAAAAACCTATAAAGTAATACA
This sequence comes from Pseudocheirus occidentalis, assembly GCA_028646575.1. Classification (NCBI taxonomy): domain Eukaryota; kingdom Metazoa; phylum Chordata; class Mammalia; order Diprotodontia; family Pseudocheiridae; genus Pseudocheirus; species Pseudocheirus occidentalis. The sequence continues at coordinate 115,174,484 of CM053601.1, read as the reverse complement.
AGTACTACCTATGTGTTCAATAGATAAACTCTGTAAATATAGGATGAATGAATGAAAAAAACATTTGAAATACTTCTCTGCAAATCACTGTTATATGTGCTAGGCATATAAGCAGAAAAGTAAGGTGTCTATTCTCAAATAGGTGTCTGTACTCATATTCTAGTGCTAGAGATAAGATTTATGGAAGATTTTAGATACAAATTAGATATAATAGTCTCATAGAAATAGCAAAACATATGACAATGTCTCTTTAATTTCACTTTGACTGGTAAAATTATATTAGTTTCTGTTGTCAAATTATTTGACAGTACCCAGGACATTGGCAGCAAGAATTTCATTTTCTGGGTCTTTGAAATCTATATGGTTGAAGCATCCACAGAAATAGTGGCCAGGCTGCATCTTTACAGAAGATATATTCCCAGATGAGGACTAAATAAGCTGGGCTGGAAGCCTGTACATTCTGTACATTCTATCATAATTAATGCCTTTAATCAAAGGCTTTTGAGTTCAGGGATCTGGGCTGCCTCTACTGAGACCCTGAAGGGAGGTGATGATTGATGTGGTGGTATTTGTTTGACTTGCTTCCTCCTCCTTTTTCTCCATTTCATCCTTTTTTTTCTCTTCTTCCTTCTCCTATTTCTTAACATGGGTTTTTTTAATTGCTGTAGGCCATTGGATGGAGATGTATAATGATAACTTTTCAAGAATGCTATAGATTGTACAAGACATGAAGGCATCCAAGGTTACTTTCTATACAGAGATTTTCTGTGAAGGAGCTGAGTCTGGGGTTAGAACCTAGGATTCCACAGTTCTTTGGGATAGGAAAGTTTCCTTCATTGGGCAGGAATTCTCTAGACAAGATCTGCTAGTTACTGAGGGCTCTCCCTGGGACCTGTGAACTTGTTTGATTAATAATGGTATTTTATTTTAGTTAATTTCTTTGTAATTCTATTGATTTTCTTTATTCATTTTAAAACATGATTCTGAAAATCCCATAGGTTTCTCCAGATTGCCAGTGTTGTATAAGACAGAAAAGAAGTTTAAAAACCTCTTCCAGAAGATTGTGTTAGAATTTTGCTACATGTAAACAAAACCCATGGGAAATATTTTTGCATTCAGTATGTGAAGGTTTAAAAGAAGATAGCAACTGTTGGTTGAGAAAAACTTAAAATCTAAAAGATAATGTCTTGAGAAAATAAGTTATTAAGTTGTTTAGACAGAGAGGAGAGGATAAAAAGGTGTAGTTGCCACCTTCTCAGCCATTGTGAGATTTACATTACCTGTAGTTCAAACAAGTGTGCCATATCACAATGACACAACCTGCTACAAGTAGAAAGGTTCAAGATAAGACATATAACTTGCCTGAGATATATGCTGACAGATACTTTTAAACATTCAAAAAAAGTTGGACAAAGCCAAATATTCTTGATGGGCCTGAAACACAAGCTATTTAGGTTAAATAATTTCTAGCTGCACAAAGCTAGAATTAAACAATATTGATGGATCATAAAATATTTTCTGATCAGAACCCTATGAGAACAAGAAATTCATGGGCTACTAGAAGAGGCAGGGGACTGAGAGAGAGAGATTGGTAAGAAATCAGGATCTTTTCTTCACATCCTATTAGTCTTTTTTTGTTATTAAAACAAGAACCATACTTCTCAAGTCATCAAAATTTCTTACTGTCTTTTGAGTACCATGCCAAGTGGCAGCCCTCCAAATACTACTGTCACTGTGGTGAGATAGAAAAAGAAATAACTAATAGATTTCTACACATAGTAGTACTTGTTACTTTTGCCATAAGTGAACAGATATATCCCTCTTTTTGTGTTGGGTAGAGAGGGTATTTAATTTACAGGCCCTGAAAGTCCTTTCAAACTCTAACATTTTGTGATTCTGATTTAGTGCATATAGATTGCATTCATGCTAATTGTATCCTTGGGAGACAGTAAGAAGGGGAAACATTTGAGAATTAGTACTGAGAGCATTTAGTACCTGATTTAATTAATTGTGATTAATGTAATTTGTCATTCTATCATAATTAATGCCTCTGTAAGATCATAACATTTTGGATTTCAAGCTGAATGGGACCTGAGAAAGAATGTAGTACAACCATCTCATTCTACAGATAGGAAAACTGAGTCCCAGAGTATTTAATTGATTTCATTGTCATATGAAAAGGATAATAAAGAGAAAGATCTAGGGTACAACATATTTTGGACAGACAAGGTTCCAAACGAATCTAGGAGTACTATAGTTGGGGGGGGGGGTTATATGAGAGGTCCCAAGATACATTGTGATTCTACAACTATTATATCTGTCTCCTTACATCTGGGACGATCACCAGTCATCCCTATTTGTATCTTGCCATTGGACCCACATGGCTCTGGAAAAGAGAGTAAGGCTGGAGTCTTTGCACAGCTCTCCTTAAATCCAATTCACTTGCAAGTGATGGCATCACCTTTCTGATGTGACGGTACTCTTTAAGAATGAAGGACAAACAGCAATCTGCCTCCTAATTTCATCTTCCCACTTTCAATCTCCTTACCCAAGGATTCATCTTTTATAATTATGCCAAAGTAATCATCTCAATATAGATGTCTGAATCACATCATGTCCTTACTTCAAGCCCTTCTGTCACCCTTCTTCCGTACAAGATGAAATATTTATCAAGGCATATAAAACATTCAATGACTTGCCTTAAACCTACCTTTCCAGCTTCACTTTGTGCTGTTTATTTTCTGTGTACTTTTCCTTACCTTCCAATCAAACTGGACTACTCTCTGTCCTGGCCATGTCCTGCCTACTCTCACTGACATGGTTCTATGTAGGATGTTCTTTCCTCCCCTACTTTTTATACAAAAAGGACTCCTTATTCATCTCCACTTATCAAAATCGCTTAAGAAACAGTTGACATGTCTCTTCTTTCATGAAATCTTTTAAAATTCCTATAGGTTAAGGATGTCTCCTCATTCCTCCATTTTACTCCCTTCTCCATTTGACTTCTCATACCCACCACATTTTAGCTTACTCTATAACTATTGGTATGGTAACTATATTATACTCATTAGTGTATTTTTAGTTCTATGTTCAGTTGCAGTTTGAACAAGATGACCCTGAAAGTCCTCTCAAAATTTGACATTCTGTGATTTTAGCATAGTGTACACGGTTTGTCATTCTGCTAGATTGTCAAATACTTTTCAGAAGGATCTATGTGATTTTTTGTTTCAATTTTGGATATCTAGCTCCTTTCATCTTTTATTAATTACACATTGCAGGTATTTATTGAATGTCTGTTGGGATTCAGCATATCATGAAAAGCATGTGGTCTCTTTAATAACCAGAATCATTCTGTTAAGAAATGAGTTTATATCAGTCTTAAATATAAATACACTTAACAATTAGGTAGCAGAATTCATCAAGGATAGATATTATCATAGTGGCATAAAGAGAAAAAGAAAAAAGTGATAATAAATGGCACTATCTCTCCACATAAAATATTTAGGTTTATGTTATTTTAGAGGAAAAGAAAAAGAGAAAAATATTTTTATGTTCAAAATTGGAGAATGGTTAAATAAATAATGCTATATTAAGGCAAAATCATATTATAGCACCATAGAAATGATAAATATGAAGCATACAGGGAAATATGAAATTACTTATGTCAGGTGATATGGAGCACAGTAGAATCACATTGTGTATGTATTGACTACAACTATATCTTGAAAAAAAGAAAGAGGGAAGGAAAATAGCAGTAAGCATCCACTTCAGGGAAAGCTGAAGACAGATACAGAGTAAAAGTAGCTGACATATGTCATTGATTATTAATGCAGTTGGTTCATCTAATTTGAAGGCTGGGAGCTTTGCAAATAATACTTTTTAATGCATTTGGATTTTTTTGTTGATGTCATTATTATATTTGTATTATATATATGTATATGTATATGTATTATATTTTATTTTTAAAAAGAAAGCTGTGGATTCATGATCATTTAAAAACTATTGTTCCTCATTGAAATCTCTACAAAATTAATATTCTAAATTAGTGGCTCTCAACTTGTGGGTTGCAACCCCAAAGGGGGTTGAATGACCCTTTCACAAGGATCACCTGAGAACATTGGAAAACACATATTTCTGATAGTCTTAGGAACCAAGACAGGGATCCTCTATCCATCTCCAGGCAGGTCCACCCAGATGCAGATACGCCCACATACAAGTATTTTTTTTTTGTTTTTTTTTTTGGAGGGCAGTTGGGGTTAAGTGACTTGCCCAAGGTCACATGGCTAGTTTTTGTGTTAAGTGTCTGAGGCCGGATTTGAACTCAGGTACTCCTGACTCCAGGGCCGGTGCTCTATTCACTGCACCACCTCACCGCCCCTCACATACAAGTATTAAAGTAAATTAGGAAGGTTGAGAACCACTGCTCTAAGTCCTTGATCTTTGTTTTTTCCACTAACATGGAAATGTGAGAATGTTTACTATGCTCAATATCCAGCCTAGTCCCTTGACATGGTTCCCAATGAAAAGAATTCTTTTTAAAGCCATACTGGAGAAGAAATATTGATATAAGTAGCAGCAAGATCATTATCAAAATAATTTATCAAGTATATCCTACATATAAGCACCTTCTCATGACAAGCATATGAAAGACTGATTTTAATG
>CM053601.1:115150749-115169671 GCA_028646575.1 Pseudocheirus occidentalis | reverse complement strand
GGCTAGTTTTTGTGTTAAGTGTCTGAGGCCGGATTTGAACTCAGGTACTCCTGACTCCAGGGCCGGTGCTCTATTCACTGCGCCACCTAGTTGCCCCTAGAGTTTTAATTCTTAAGAATAAGTTCTTTACACCTTGCCAAAATTAATGGAATGAAAGATTATTTTTCCAAATAAAACAGGATGTAAAGTTGTGGGTGACAAATATAAAGCTGATTATCATTATACTAGGACCTTTAACACCTTAAGTTGGGAATTTTTTTTAAAGGGAAGTTGAACTTTAGAGCCAAAAGTTCCCTACCTCCCTTATTAGTCTCAACATGAACCCTCTAACATGCTCCTTTCCTTTGCCTTGACAATTTTACCTCAGTCACTCTTAAATGAGCAATATAATCCAGAAATAAGAAAGTCTGGGAAGGTAGGAGATACTGGTTCTAGTTCAGTCTCATCTATTAGCAGGCTTTATGGAAACATCATTGGATGTCTAACAACCCCATTGTTTCATACTTAAAAATTTGGAAATAACAATGTCTTTCATGCTTACCAAACATGGTAGCTATAAACATAGCATGCGATAATGATAATGGTACAAACATTTCAAAATGAAATGCTAAAAAAATTAATTCTCATTGTTAACTAGGTCCAGTAAAATAAGTAGCAACAAAGAAAAAGCAAAGAACAAAAGATGGAGATGGCATTTTTTCTCTCTTTTGATTTTTTAAACATTTGTGTGTGGGAGTGGGGGTGGGGAGGGAAGTCTCTGCAGTATTACCTTTTATCAGTTGCAAGCAATTTATAAGATTCCTTAAGGAGTGCTGTATATCATTAAATTCCCTTTCCAGAACTGAAAGGCAGCACAGGTTTTCAATATTGCTTCCACTATTGGGAATTCACTATTTATGGCCAACAGCTCTATCTTACAGGGATATTGTGAGCAAACATGTTAGAAAACTTAAAGTTTTATATAAATAGTGGCAGTGTTAATGAAAACCATTCTAATATATCATCAATAGATCAAGAATTGGACTAAAAGATTTCTAAGGACTTTTTCAATGTTAACACTCTAAAATTTGATCATCTACGACAGTTGTTGCAAAATGGCAGAAAATTAATTTTCTATCTGGTGGAATTAATGGCTTAAATTTCATTATAAAATTGTGCTTCAAGGGAAGCAAAAAGAAGAGGGGGACTCCGTGTGTGTGTGTGTGTTTGTGTGTGTGTGTGTGTGTGTGTGTGTGTTGGTGGTGAGGGGTTGTCACATTATATTTTAAATTGTTTTGAACCAAGAAAGACAAAGAAGAAATAATAGTTTCTAGGAGTATTCCTACAGGATTATCCAATAGACTAGTTTCTCTTCTGATTTCTATCAATCTCCTATTTGATTTTTATAGAATAGACAAGTTACCACACACAAAAAAGAGCCACAAAACAATGTAATAACTTAAGTTAGAAGCAGGCAGGAAATATGTAGTGACTCCCAGTATGTTTGAAACAAGAATTTTATGAAGCTTAGCCCCTGGCTAATGCAAACATTTCTCCATTTTGTGATAATGTCAGAACAGATTAGCAATACTAGCACCCATAACTTAGTCTGACTCAGAGGATGGATTTTCTAGGGTGAAAAATCCTACAAATGGAGTCTGGTTATTTAAGTATATATAGGAAATAATTTCAAGCAGGAAAAAAATGGCAAAGAATGCCTAAGGGGAAAGAATAGAGAATCTGGAAGTCCATAATGAAATCTGCTATATACAGTTTCAAAGTCAGACCATTTCTTAGGATCTAAAGAAGCAAGCCTATTATAATCAGAATGATTCACTGAACTTTTCTGCAGTTATTTGGAATTGAAAGAGTCAGCTGCTTTCCATTTACCATTTGTTGGTTTAATTAAAACATGCCATCAGCACTGCTTTAGGGTGGAAGCCTTACTTTTTCTAATTGCACTTAAGATTATTCACTTATACTCCAAATCTCTTGACTTAGACTTTTCTGCATGATGTTATAAAGAATTTACCTCCATCTGAGGCATTTAAGAGTTGAAATGTTCCAAGCTGTCACCTCCAATTATGGTAACATGTCTTAGATGGAACATAGCATGACATCCAATGTAACCAGGTGTGGCATGTCATTCCCATAATGCATCAGATTTAATAAAATGCCTTCTTTTATTTAAAACTTTCAAAACTTTTTATTTCACTCTTATAATGTTGTCATGTAAATGTTATTTGGATTTAGTCTCACACAGCAATTCTTAGGAGAATGGTGTTGTTTATATTTTGATATCTAAAACCAAATGTATTTGCTAGAATTATTCAGGCCAATTAGCAAAGAGATATAAAAATATTATGGTTAAAGCAACAAATGACTTAAAATTTATTTCTCAAAACTGGAATGTGGAAGCTTCATTATATTTAGATCACTTAAGTAGATTGAGGACCAAAGCCTCAGGGAATTAAACTTCCTGGTTAGCCTTTGCTCAAAATGTTCTGGGAAGCAAGTTTCCAGGTCTTGCTACAGCAAGGAGGAAATAAAAATCTTCCGGAGTGAGGTAAACCTTAACCTCAGTTTCATGCTCACTTTATTTCTGACCCCGTGTTTCTTTGAATTATTTACCTTGTTTTGAACTTGGATTTCTATGTATCACATTGCTCCTCACTTATTGACTTATTCACTTCTACAACTCAACATCCTAGCATCCATGCATTTCCTTGATTCAGGCTAATTGACATATTATTTCCTTGTAGTCCCAGACCATCGCTTGACCCTAAGTCCTATTTCATAATGACTCAATTGGAATTTATACACATGTATATGTATATGTATATGTATATGTATATGTATATGTATATGTATATGTATATGTGTATGTGTATGTGTATGTGTATGTGTATATGTATATGTGTATGTGTATATGCATATGCATATGTACATGTACATGTGTGTGTATGTGTATGTGTAGATGTAAACATAACCACACACATATTTGAATATATAGACTAAACATGTGATACATGTGTATATGTAATATATATGCATCTATGCATATCTACATGTGTGTATACAAGACAGAGAAGGAGAAACAGAGAGACATAGAGAGACAGAGATAGAGAGAGATAGGAGGAGGCATGCGTTCCAACTAGTTGTCACTTCAGTCAAGTATTTAAAGACTAGATTATAGAAATTCAATACAAATGATAGACCAAAGGTCATTCCGAATCTCACAGTATTTGGTAAGGAAGGAATCTTGGAGATGAGTCCACATCACACTTGAATAGAACATATAATATTTATATGGAAGCTGAATAGAACCCAATACCTCTAAGGTGGCCTAGTCCACTTTTGTATAAGTCTACTTGTTAAGAAATGTTTTGCCCTGTACACTGACACTAGGTTGATTTCTTTGCACCTTTAGTATATCCCAGTTCATCTCTAAAGTCAGAATGAAGGCTATTTAATGAGAAAATTAGCCTCTTGGGTATTCCTAGGAACCAGATAGTTCCTAGTTACAAAGGTAGGTCCTTAGCTACAAAATCCTCAAATTGTAATCATATAGTTATGTAGATGTCTGGACCTTGAGAAATAGCACAATGTATTTGATAGAGAGTTGGACTTGATATCAGGAAGACTTGAGTTCAAAGCCTATCCTTGACATTTATTCATTGCATGACCATAGGCAAGTCACTTAAATTTTCAATGCCCAAAACATGGTATAAGACTCTAAATTATGAAGGAATAATCTGTATAGGTGGAGATATCTATATCAATGAAATCAGTGCTCAAGAGGACAAATGAAAAAAAGGCAAGAAGGGAAATTTAGTACATCATATAGTTTAGTCCCCTCATTCTATAGATGAGAAAAACTCTCTAAGCTGAGAACTTTTACTCATGTTTTACAGAAAAATAATGAGACTATTTTCTGTAAATTCTTATTTTACATCTCTTCCTCATCTTCTAACACTCCTATACTTTCTGACACTTTCTGCTCCTTCACCCCTGTTTTACATGACCTTCTTAACCAAGGCTAACTGCTCTACTTATTCAAGTAAGCCTATTCCATCCTACCTCTTCTAACAGATCATTTCCTCTGTCTTCCTCTCTCACTTATTTTCAATCTCTTCTTGTCTTCTGGATCCTTTCCTACTCCCCTTTCCCAAGAAAAACACTATCACTTCATCTATCCTTCCATCATTGCTAACTATTGTCCTATATGTCTTCTGCCCTTTGTAGCTAAACCTTTGAAAAGAGTCATCTAGAATAGGTGTTTCCACTTCCTCTCCTCTCACCCTCTCACATTCTTTTCTTAACCCCTTACAGTCTGGCTTCCAATTTTATAATTCCACCAAACTGTTCTCTCCAAAGTTTTTCAGTGATCTTGAATTCAGTGACCTTTTCTCTATTCCTATTCTTCTTGTAGCCTTTGACACTATTCATCATTATTTCTTTCTTGATACTCTCTTCTCTATAGGTTTTTAGCACACCTCTCTCTCCTGTTTTTCCTCCTACCTCCTCTGTCTTCTTTGCTAGATCCTCCTCCAGACCACACCCTCTATTACACCCTCTGTCCCCTTCTCTTGGCTCTCTGTATTACTTTATCTGGTGATCTCATTGGTTCATATGGATTTAATTACTATCCCCATTCTGATGATTTTCAAATCTGTTTTTCCCTTCCCAATCTTTATACTGATCACCAATCCTGCATCTTCAACTGCTTTTCATATATCTCAAACTGTATGCACAGAAACAGAAGTCATTATATTTCCCCTTAAACTCTTCCCCCTCCACCATTCTTATTATTGTAGAGGATAATACCACTCTTCTATTCTTTGAGTGTCCAACATAGGAGTCATCCTGCTTTACTCAGTATTTCTCACTCTCCTGCATATTCAAATCGCTTTTTTTTTCTTTAGGTCTGTCACTCTCACCCTTGCACCATCCCTCAAATCTCTCTCTCTCTCTCTCTCTCTCTCTCTCTGTCTCTCACTCTCTCTCTCTTTCTCTTTCTCTCTCTCTCCTCTGACCGCGCCACCATATACTAGTTCAGGGTCTCATTACCTAATGCCCTGATTATAACAGTAGTCAGCACTGGGGTTTGCCTGCCTCAGATGTCTCCCCAGCCAATCTATTCTCTGTGTCAACCCACCCCCCCACTCAGTAAATTCAAGTGGTTTCCTATTGCCTTCAAGATCAAATGCAAAATGTTCTGTTCAGCATTCAAAGCAATGCATAACCTCTTACTTTTCTATTTTTCTTATATCTTGCTCCCCAACATGTACTCTTCAATCCAGCAACAATGACTTCCTGACTGTTCCGTGAACAAGATACTTCATCTCTTGGCCCTGGGCACCTTCTCTGTTTGTGTTCCATGCCTAAAACACTCTCCCTCTTCTGTTCCAACTATTGAGTTCTATGAATTTCTCTAAGTCCTTTAAGTCCTAACTTTAAGTCCCCTGCATTTTATAGGAAGCCTTCCTTAACCCCTCCTTCCCTCTTTTGATTATTTTATATTTATCCCCATGTAGTTTGCTTTATATTATATTAGTTTGCACATTGTATTTCTCATTGCATTATAAAGTCTTTGAAAACAGAAACTGTCTTTTCCCTCTTTTTCTGCCTCCAGTGTTTAGTATAGTGTCTCACACATAGCAGATACTTAAGAAATGTTTATTGATTGATTAATTGATTGATTGATTGGTTGATTGAAACCAAGGAGTGAATCTTGCCCAAGGTTATCCATGTACTAATTATGACCATCAGGCTATTCTGATTTCAAATACATTTCTCAATATAGCAGACCACCTCTTTAGTACTTTTGGAAGTCTGCCTTATAAAATTCTGAATACTTTTATAGTTCAGAGTTTGAATTTGAAGACTAAGTTTCACTAGGAATTCAGTTAGAACAATTAGAAATCACTCCATTTAAAATTGTTTTTTCTATTTCTGTTACTTGAATGTTTAGTTTTTATGTTGTATTTAAAAAAAACCCTAGGAAATACTATATCTAAATTATGCTTTGAATAATCTTCAAAAAAAAGAAAACAAAATCTCCCAAAGTATAAGCATAGACGTGCAAGAGAAATCAAAGTAAATTTAATGTTTAAAGGAGTTTATTGGAACACGGCCTAGGGAGGGAAATGAGCTTAGTTTATCAAGTAAGCTGTGGGCATTTTGTGCTGGGCCTCCTTCTCTTGTCTGTCTATGCTACTTCACTTGGTGATTTCATTAATTCATGTGGATTTAATTACTTTGCTTATTCTGATGATTCTCAAATCTATTTATCTGCCAGGCACTTTGCTAGGTGCCAAGGATACAAAAAATATAAATGAGGCAAGTCTTCCATGCCTTCATGGAACTTACATTGTTTCCTGAGAAATAGTGCATATACAAGTGAAGATAAAGGATTTTCAAGGTAAATAAAAAGGAGCAAACTAAGTAAGTAGAGAAAATCAGGAAATACACTTAGAAGGTGCCCTGAGAATTGAGATGGAAAGTTTTCTCTCCTTCTTTTATTCCTCCTATACAGAGTTTCAGATGCCATTCATTCTCACAAGAGATCTTCATAAACCTAGGTCAGTTGAATACACTTATCCACTTCCCATCATGAAATTATCTTAATTAAAATTTTAAAAAAGCCTGAGTTTTACTCATGTATCTGATAGTTAGTTGGTTGCATGTAAGTAGATAAATACTGTCGTTGGTCCTCAATTTCCAAAAGATGGGTTATATTAGATTAACTCTACAATCCTTCTTAACTCTAAATCCTGTGAACCTATTTCCCCAGCAAAGATTATCACGACAATGAACCCCATTCACTTTGGTTGCTAATTCCTGCTTTAACATACCAAGACCATAGAATCTCATGGGAGAAGATGGGGAGAGATGCTTAAATACTATCTGGTTTCATATCTAACTGTTAATATTTCCTATGCCAACATAATAATGTGCCCAAAGTGATCCAACTTATACAGGGACAAAAAAGGTCCTAAACAAGTTTTCTACCACATTAGAGAAATTTTTTTGGATTTCTGAATGACTATATGAGATATTTGAAATGTTTCTATGGCTGTCACAAAGTAGGGGCCATATAAATACTCATTCTCTGGTGTTCCCTTTATAAATGAGATTTTTTAAGTGTTCTGAATCCATTTGATATTTTAGCATTGTTAAAGTGTCTATGTTGGAAAATGTTTAAATACAATCTTGTGTTAAGTGAAAAACAATTCTCAAAAGAGTGTAGTAGCAGCAAAGACCAGGCTTGGAAAAACAATGACACCTCCTAAGGAGGTCTTTGGCAGACAGCACATATAAAAGCATTCAAAGGGCCACATTTAGAAGGGATGACTGACACCAGGAAGAATTCAGATACTATAGGTTCACAAAGAGTAAGGGTGGGGTGCTCAGGGAGTCATAAAATCATTAAAAATGACTCAGCAAGGTAAAGAAGATTACATTTGTATTCTTGGACAGAGTTTGTGTAAATCCACACAAGAGTATCTTTCCAGAAGACTGCTGCTGTGAACAGCTTCCAAGGTTCTGATTAAATAGCATAGTGAGCTCTCTATTTATTAAATAACAAATCAGAGCAAAACATTCACAGAAAAAGAAGGCATATTATTCAGAATGTTACAGCTCATCACAGAAATTCAAAATACAGCATTCACCATGTCACAACTCACAAAATTATCAATAAAATGGCCACATAGTTTTTCAAGTGGTCACATGATTTTAAACAAAGTACATTCCTTTAGTCAATTACAAAACCCTTAATTCAATCACAAAGTACAAAAGGCAAAGTTCTCCACCCCTTTGGTCACAGTAAATCAAAATCTTCTCAATCAGTACACAGTATCCAAGTAAAGTCTTCTTACAACTTGACCTGAGGCTGGCTCTCCACTTCCATGGTTCCTCTTCCACGGTCCCAGCTTCAACTGTCACCTGGGTTCAATGGCAGGCATCTCCCATGTTGAAGCTCGCAGTGTCCAGTCCACCTCAAGTCCCTCACACTTTCTGTTTCTGGGAAGACAAAACTTGATAGAGTCACAATAATATTCATACACATGGCTAGCACCATCATCAATTCACTCTGGAGAGCTGGACAAAGAACTGGGAGCTCTCTGCCTTTGAACCCAGGTGACAGTTTAGTGGATTCAATAGGAGCTACTTGCCTTGAGTCAAGATGAAAAGACCTCTCCATGGATACTGAGTAGTGACTGATGAAATTGTCAGTTACTTGTGACTAAGGGTTGGATAGCCTGTGTAATTTCCACTACACCTTAAGAGGTTACTGAGTAGTGACTGATGACTGAGTAGTGACTGATGATTAAATAGTGACTGATGACTAAACAGTGACTGATTTCTAACTTATTGTGCCCCATGGGTGGAGGACATTGACTTTTTGTATTTTGTGTCTTTTAAGGAGACAAGTCTCCATAAGGATAATTGGATGATTGATTTATTAAATGGTTAAATTACTAAATTATTGTACTTTGTTGAAAACTATGATTGAGTTACTAAATGATTGTACTTTGTTTAAACTATGTGACCACTTTGGTGAAAACTATGTGGCCATTTTAGTGATAAGTTGTTGAATTATGTCATTGTGAATGCTATATTTTGATTTTCTGTGATGTTTTAACATTCTGAATGCTGTACCTTGATTTTCTGTGAATGTTTTGCTCTTATTTGCTATTGAATAAATAGATAGTTTGCTATACTATGTAATCAGAACCTTGAAGGCTGTTCACAGCAGCAGACCTCTGGAAAGCTGCTCATGCTTGGCTTTACAGTTTGTTTGGAATTTGGCATTGAGCCACTGGGTGTCGAACATGGCTAGAAAGAAGTTAAAGAACTTCTGTGAGTTCTTGCGTAAGAGTCAGAGACAAAGAAGTTAATTATAATGATGATAATAACACATAGTTAAATACGTATAATTTTAAAGCCTTACAAAATACTTTATATTTACATGTTTATATGTACATATATGTAACACCAATCAACACATCCCATTTGAGGGCTGTTGCTGTAAATATATGTTTTAAGGGTTTGACTTGAAGGGTATACTAAGTCCTTTATTTATTCAAAACTAAACCTTATTCAAGAAACTAAAGCATTTACAATATAACATCAAAATCCATAGCAACATGACAACTTATTACCAGGGTGGCCACATGACTTGAAACACATATAAAAATACATAACATAACATTACTGTTCCAAAATACTTGTTTATGCAATAAGGGGATCTCAGGACAGCACGTTCCCTTAACATGGCACATCCCCAGGGATAGCAGAAAACACAAGATGCTCTATCCCTAGGTTAGAGTAGGTTATAATTTCCTCAATTCAAAACAAACAGTCCAAGTAAAGTCTTCTTCAGGTGTGACCTTCTCTCTGTACTGCTGTTGTAGGCTCCCACCTGGGACTTTCAGGTACATACATGTTCTAATGAGCTAAAGAGTCCAAGTCTTAACACTGATTTAGTCACTGCTTCCAAATACTGAGGAATGACTGGGAGACAAAACCAACAGAGTGTGTCCCAAAGGTTATGGCACTTTCCTTCTCCCTTCATAGACAACTCTATCCCCCATGTGTGATGACACATTCCAGGTAAATGTGACAGGAGGGCACTATCACTGCTCCTCCCCTGCTGCAAAACTTCCATCTCATCTCAAGGCTGAGTCCTGAGGTCTGGGGTTCCTCCTCCTGCAGGCGCAGAGGTTGACCACTCTCGGCTCCTGTCTAAGTCCACATGCAGGCAGCACTCTGCTCCTGCTCATGGGTGAAGGGACTGCTCCATTCCAAGCTCTCTCTGCTCCTGCCTGGGTCCAAGCACAGCAGGTTCCAGGGCCCCTGCCCTCCACTTCTATCTCTGGCCTGCACCAACCCAACTCCAGGGCAGTTTGTCCTCCCCCAGCTTCACATGGTGAAGTACTGCTCTGGCCTGGGCCCTGGACAAAGCAAAATAACACAATAACCAGAAAATAATAGGTAACTGTGACAGTCTCACTAAACTCCTTTCTCTCCTTTGGTACTTTATTTCAGTCCAGTGTTCCAGTGTTCTCACAAGGGTTGGAATTAGAGGTCTCCTCTCTATCAGAGGTCTCTTTTCCAAGCATTGATGAGTGATTCATATTCACAGCTGGGGGGGGAACTTAATAATGGCTAAATGTCCTTCAATGAACAAGTCCCCAAGGCAATATCTCACCTCAGGATACATACACACATACACATATACACACATATACACATACATACATACATACATACATACACATGTATCTATCTATGTATCTATGTATCTATCTACATCTGTCTGTCTGTCTGTCTGTCTATTTATCTATAATCACTAAAAGGCACCAAAGCCCACTTGACTTAGGACAGCTATAAATTACTAGGGTTCAAAGGAGATTGATCCTTCAGATGTCTACAGTTTAGCCTTGGAAAATGAACTTCAACAACAAGAAAAAAACAACAAAAAACCCACCTTGCTCGCACTCACAATGCAATACATAATATTTAGTGTTAATAACAACCATTGGAAGTAAGTTTTATTATTATTATCTTTATTATATTATTATAAAAATTAATAATAATAATAATTCCCAGTTTAAATGACTTGCCCAGCATCTATATGAAACTTAGTATCTATATGAAACAAGATTTCATCTTACGTCTCTTTAAGTCAAGTCCACCATGTTATCCATTAAATCACATAGCTCCCTCTAATGCTAATATAGCAATAAAATGAACCTTGATTATGTATGTATGTATGTGTGTATATATGAATGTATGCCTGCATGTTATGTTTTATTCAGAATTATCTCAGTTGTTCACAACAGATTCAGTGCAAAGATTTCATAAAGGACATCTTGGCTCATCATTTGGCAGTGTCTCACTCTGTCCCAGTAAGGGCAAAGTTACATGTTTATTATAGTCCCTTTCATTATGACAAAGCAAGGGGTAGATGTGTATATGTGCGCATAATAGGTATAGACCCCAATCTCATGACCATAAATACAATTACCATTGGAACACTGGTCTTGTCCATAGTATACCACGTGGAGCATGATGAAATTTGGCCCCTTCTAGGAAAACATTTTTATTTGCCCTTTCAAGTGACCTCTTTGATAAAAAGACTGGTACAACCAGAAATTTTTCATTTGTGTTAACATGTCACCTACCAGCAACATGGGCAAATGGGTTATATAAAAATAACTTCAGAAAGGATTGCCACTCCACCAAGAAAAGCCACCCACACAGGTGACTTCAAAAGGAATAACTATTTCATGTTCTTTCTCTTTTTTATTTCTCTGGGATAAATTGTAGGGAATAATTTTTTTGGACTTCTCATAAGGAATAGAGAGGATAATTTCCATTCCCTGTCCCCACTAGGAATGGTCATAGTAGTTACTCGTACATCACATCAAACATATATTCTACCTAAGCAGGCCTGAATCTGGGTTTTCAGACATGGTGTTGATATCATTAATTTAAAGTGTTGAACTCCTATATCCTTCGGTCTATGCTTGCTGCAATTGGGGAGTTACCCCTGCAACTATTTGTTGGGAAAGAATATAACCACTAATAGGGATCTGAGCCCAGACTTTGGTCTGGCTTGTCAAAGGCCATAGACCTTGAGGGAGTTGGCCAGAGATCTCAGAGTTAAAGTGAAAGCAAAATGACTATTTAGCAACTCCACTAATTATTTCCTATTTTAACTGTCCGAATATAATAGGAGTTGCAAGTACCATATTATTTTTAATTCTTTGTCAATGATTGTTTTTGAGCCTTTTGTGATTTTAGCACTTCCTGTATGTGTAAATAAATAATTGTCTATACCTGATCTGAATTGCACATCAAGAATCTTTCTGCTCTCTTTTGAGGAGACTCCAACATAAGCTTTAAGTGATTTTCACAAAGCTTCAAAGTGAGGATATAAAGAGCCAGATAGTACAAGAAAAAGCCTGAGGCTGACATCATTCTTCACAGGTAAAGATATTCTGGGACTATATCCAGATCAGTAAGTGTGAGCCCAGAGCTGGGAGGAATTCTTGTGGGAAAGAGTGAGTGCCCCAAATCTCATGAGACACCAGTGTGTCTTGTTACACACAAAGAAATAGATGCACATGAACATGTGATCATATCTTTATTTAAACTTAACCTAGAAGAAATTCTTTAAGTATGCAGAAAAGTGTGAATTCTTCATTCAAGAAATGTCCAATATATTTTATAAGTATTTACTATGATGACAGTGCCTTTATCAAGTAAGTACTTACTGAATTGAATTTCAACTGACTATCAGTATCATATAGGCTCAGGTCATTGTTTATGGGTTAGTAACAATACTAGTCACTCTGGATTATGTAAAGACAATCTGGAATCTTAAGCAGTATAAAGATAAACATTCTTATTGTTGTGGTTATTGTTTTTAAAATACTCAATATATTATACCCCAAATAGAATGCTTCCACTTGGATAAAATTTGATATAAGGAACTAAAATCTGAATCAATGAATAGCAGTTAATTGAGACATAGGGTTTCTGTATGGATGGTTGAAAATGTCTAAATAATTCTTGGATCTCAAACCAGAACAAATTTCCCCACTTTTTTGGTTATCATTCAGATGATTTAGTGGAATGACAAGGGTATATTACTACAATGCTCTACTGTGACCAGAGGAATTTATAAAAATTATGAAGCTGATTAAATTCCTCAACATTAGGAAAGATATCTATGTAAAATCCTTATTTATTTCCCTAGTGTAACAAATGTCTACTTAGCCAGAACTGAATAGAATAACTGTATTTTCAGAAAACTGACTTGCTGTACAAAAACCACCATACTTTTAAATGAGGGTGAAAAATGACAGTAACTATTATAGAGAGACAAAAACAGTAAGGGACAATTGAGATAGTTAAAATGGAGAAAGACAAAGACAGGAAAACATGTTGACATTTCTAACAGCATTTACAAGGGTGCTTATATATCTGCCAAGAATGAAGGGTCATTTATATATTTATCTCAAAAATGCTACTTTTAAACACTAACCTAAGTTATGAACAAACCATTTTGAGCCTCATCTTTTTCTCATCTTTTACATGAAAGGGTTAGACTAAATGTCCCATAAGGTCCATCTGATCCTGTGTTCTCAGGCATCACTAATTTAGATATCCATTTCCAAAATACTAGTATTTGAAAGGCTAAGTAGGAGGGAATTTTTGTTTCCTTTTCCATTATCAGTTGCTACTCCATATATTGAAATGGAGAATATTTATTTAATGTGAATTGAAGCTTATCACTTCCTAGAAATTTGGGAATTATCAGAGTAATCTGTTTCATAACCAATAATATACCTAGAGACCAAGACCCTTAAATTCAGTGAAACTGTGCACTTTTTCATTTATCTTACCTTGCTAAATTTTTTCTGTTTTTTCTTCCCTGAATATTTACATATATATGTATATATATATATATATGTGTGTGTGTGTGTGTGTATGTGTGTATATATATGTTTGTATGTATATATGTTCACAAATATAATATTTAGTATTACGGGGTATACTTGGTGTCAGGGAAGAACAGTACCTCTGGTGTGAGGTACTGAACTCTTTTCAGGGCAGTTTTCTACCTTTGTCATCTAACTGTCATGAAAATCTTAGAACTTGTGGCTCCAAGAAGCTGTAGCATGGGTAGTAGCCACACTATGATAAATTCTTTCAGCAGATGGGCTAAACCAGGTTGAGATTAACTGATTACTGAGTTAGGGGTATGTCTACCCCAAGCAAGTGAAAACTTTCCCTTGTGGTATGGATGAATATGAATAATTAGTTCTAACAGTTCCAACAGGCAGTGAAAGTAAGCACTGTGGAATACTTAAGCTCAGTAAGACATAAAAGATGCTGAGATTAACCACTGTATCCCAAGTCATTGCCAATCATCTTGAGGTTTGTTTTGCCACTGGACTGAAATAAATGACTGGAAAAAAAGAGTGAGAATGACTTTGTGCAACTCTGCCTCATTCAAGTCTAATTTCTGGGCAAGTCAAAAGATATCACCCTCACTATTTTATCATTATTCAGTCCTGTGGTGATTTTCAAGTGACAAAGCAACAGGTATAGATACCCTGAAAGCTGTGTTCACAACCATGCACATAAGGGGCCCAAACCAAAAAGTTGTCATCTCACCAGATAGAAGCAACACTGGGATTCAACATCACCCTGGATATCTGAGAAGATCCTGTCTTTTTTAAATTAGTTTTTCCCCAAAGATATTATTGCTAATTGAATTTCCTCCATCCTATTCCCCACTGTTTATTCCATTTTCTCTCTCTCTCTCTCTCTCTCTCTCTCTCTCTCTCTCTCTCTCTCTCTGTCTGTCTCTCTCTCTGTGTCACTCTCTGTCTCTCTCTGTCTGTCTCTCTCTCTCTGTCTCTGTCTCTCTGTCTCTGTCTCTCTCCCTTCCTCACTCCCTCCCTCCTCAAAAGTCTTTTACTTCTTACTACCCTCTCCCTCAACCTGCCCCCTCTTCTAGCACCCCGCAACCTGTTCTCTTATTACCTTCCCCACTACTTTCCTGTAGGTGAAGATGGATTTCTATATCCAATTGAGAGTGTATTACCTCTTTGAGCCAATTCTGATGAGAGTAAGGTTCATTTAAACTCCCTGTCTCCCTCTTCTCCTCCACTGTAAAAGTTTTTCTTGACTCTTTTATGTGAGATAATTTACCCCATTATAACTCTCCCTTTGTCTTTCTTCTAGTACATTCCTCTCTCACTCCTTGGTTTTTATTTTTTAGATATCACCCCTTCATATTCAGCTCACTTGTGTGCTCTCTGTCTAGACATATTCCTTCTAACTGCCCTGATAATGAGAAAGGTTTTATGAGTTACAATTATCATCCCTCCATGTAGGAATGTAAAGATTTGATTTTAGTAAGTCACTTAGGATTTATCTTTCCTATTTATTTTGTCATGCTTCTCTTGAATCTTGTATTTGAAATTCAATCTTTTTTTTATTCAGATATAGTCTTTTTTCAAATATGCTTCGTAATTCCTCTATGTCATTGAACATCCATTTTATTCCCTGAAGGATTATACTCTGTTATGCTGGATAGGATATTTTTTATTTTAATCCTACTTCCTTTGCTTTACAGAACATCATATTCCAAGCCCTTTGAACCTTTAATGTAGAAGCTGCTAAACTTTGTGTTATCCTTACTTTGGCTCCATGATACTTGACTTGTCTCTTTTTGGCTGCTTGTGATATTTTCTCTTTTACCTAGGTACTCTGGAATTTGACTACAAAAGAGCAGTTTTTATTTCTGGGATCTCTTTCAGGAGGTGTTTGGTGGATTCTTTCAATTTCTATTTTATCTTCTGTTTCTAGAATATCAAGGCAGTTTTTCTTGATAATTTCTGGAAACATCAAGTCTAGGATCTTTTTTTTCATCGTGGTTTTAAGGTAATCCAATAATTTTTAAATTATCCCTCCTTTTCCCCCCCCCAGATTTGTTGATTTTTTTAGTGAGACATTTACATTGTCTTCTATTTTTCATTCTTTTAGATTTGTTTTATTATTTCTTGATTTTCCATATTTTCATTAACTTCCACTTCCTCTATTCTAATTTTAAAGGAATTATTTTTCTTCAGTGAACTTTTGAATCTCCTTTTCCATTTGGCCAATTCTTCTTTTTAAGGCATTCTTATCCTCACTGACTTTTTACACATCCTTTACCATTTGGCCTATTCTGTTTTTTAAGGGTTATTTTCTTCAGTATTTTTTGTGTCTCCTTTACCAAGCTATTGAAGCATTTTTCATGATTTTCTTCCATTTCTCTCATTTATCTTCCCAGTTTTTCCTCATTTTTGTTTACTTGATTTCCCAAGGTCTGCTCATAGTTTGCTCCAGCTGGGGCTGTGCCCAGGTGTAACAGACATTTCCTGATCAACTTCTAAGCTGTCTTTGGTGTCTGTGGTCTAAAAGGTCTGCAAACCACCACTGCTGCCAGTGATTCAGTTGCCTGATGTTTGTTCCGGGTTTGCAGGGGGCTGATCTACACTGGCACGACCTATACCAGATTTTGCTCCTTTTTTCACCCTGGTGCAACAGAACTTTTCTGCAGACTTTCCAAGTTGTCTTTGTCTGGACATTTGTTTTATTACACATTTTTATGGGCTCTGCTATTCTAGAATTTATTTAGAGTAACTTTTTAATGGTATTTGGAGGAGTTTGGGGGAGAGCTTTGGTAAATCTCTGCCTTTACTCCATCATCTAGGCCCTGCTCCCAAGAAGTCTTTTTTTTTTTAAAGACTCCATTGCTCACTTTCTGGCTTGAGGGTGGGGTTAGAAAACATGCCCTAAAAATTGTATGCTTCAACAAATATAACCTTGGCTTCCTTATTGGAGCAGGTGGGGATTCTATCCTGTAGCCAAAACATACGAACATGAATATACACATTGAACATACAAAAATTTTGCTAAGATATTTCCACTCACTATCACTACATATAATCTCATGGCCTTCTAACCTCATCACCGCCACTGTCTTCTGTTTCTCAGATTGCAATAAAACTTCATGTATACACACTCACAGATGTCAGATGTCTTCAACAAGGACAGTGACATAAAGATAAGCTACCACACTGATGGCAAATTATTCAACTGTAATGCCATGCACGAGCAGATTCCCAAAAGAATGCTACTGTGAATAGGTTTTAAGATTCAGATTACACAGCATAGTGAACACTGTTTATTCCATTACAAATCAAGGCAAACTTTCATTACAAATCACAATATAATATTCACAACGTTATATCTTATGACAGAAAATCACAATACCTTGTTCATAACAGCTTAACTTTTGAATTGTCACACAATTTTCACTACAGTGGCCACAATATTTAGAACAAAGCATTCAATCAATTCATAATACAGTAATTAATACTCAATCATTCAGTCAATTCACAATACAATAATCAATCTTCCACTCATGGGACAATCATACATCAACTCAATCAGTCATTAAATACAATCATTAGAAAACCACTCAAACCCCTCAACCCTTGATGTCCAGCAAACCTCAGTTTCATCCAAGGAGGGCTTTTTCTTCATCTTGACTCTGGGTGGTCTCTCTGATTCCCTGGATCCCCTTCCATGATCCCAGCTCCCTCCTGAATCCACCAAACAGTCACCTGGATTCAAAAGCAGACAGTTCCCAGGTCCTCATCCAGTCCTCAGAGACAGACAGCTCCCAGGTCATTGTCCAGTCCTCAATACAGTCCCTGGCACACACTGAAGTTCACAGAGTCCAGCAAGCCTCAAACCCTTTACTACTTCTCTTGCCTGGAACTCAAGGATCAGCCAGGCCACAAAGTGTTATACTGGTCATGCTTCTTCAGTCCTCTAGCAGTTCAGCTGGCCCTAGGACCCAGAAGGAATATTGGCTTTTCAGGCAGCCTTCCAGGCGTCCTTACAGGCAAGCCCTCTGAGCCTTCCAAGTGGCCTTCACCAGATTCTGGTATCAGTAAAACTCCATCTCAGTTATTAGTCAGCTTCCAGATATAGGGAGAGAAACTCTCTCTCTCTCTCTCTCTCTCTCTCTCTCTCTCTCTCTCTCTCTCTCTCTTTCTCTCTCTCTCTGTCTCTTTCCTGGCTTCAGGCTCCATGATTCTTCCTTCACCAGGAGCAACATTTCAATTCTGTCTTTCTGTCTCTGGAATTCTTGCTTATATACACACACTCGCCTCCTGTCTCAGCCAATCTCCTTCTTCCATATCAACAGAGGAGTTCACACCTTCTCAACAGTGGGACAGAGTTGACACGTTCCATGCTTAGTCCCAAGTTACTAAGTGCTAAGTATATGCTAAACTGATTGCTGTGATATCAATTTGAAAAGTGTATAAACCATTCCGGGGGTGGAGGCAACATGGCAGCATAGAAGCAGCAGCATCCCACAGCTCCCACACAGCCACCCTAAACACCCATAAAAATATGATGCTGGACAAATTCTAGGACTCTCAAACTCAAAAAAATACAGAAAACACATCTCTCACAGAAGGCAGCTCAGCAGCAGGGGATCATAGCGGCAGGACGCTCAGCTTGAAACCAAAATCTTGCCCAGGCCCCGGGCAGTAGGAAGGAGCCAAGCTGAGCCAAGCTGCAGCCAGTCTGCAAGAGAGAAGAGCTACAGCCTCTGGCAACTCCACGCCTACCAACGTGTGAAAATAGGGATTAAAGAAAGGTGTGAAATATAGGGATTAGAGGAAGGCAGCTGGCAGGAGGGGCTCATGCCAGGCCAGGAGCTGAGACCAGCCCAGCTTTAAACCAACATGTGGCCAGGCTCCAGGGTGGCTGGAAGGAGCCAAGCCTCCCAAGCCACAGAGTGAGTCTACTTCAGAGAAGATCAAAAGCACCTGGAGCAATCGGCATAAGCCAGGATTAAAGGTCAGTCAAAGTGAGTGAAGTTTTCAAGCTAAATTTGGGGGAGGAGAATCAGTTCAGCCAATCAATGCCTGGGCAAGGAAGCAGTGGGGGAAGGGCAGAAACTGCTGTAACTGGTGGATGCCCCCACTGGGCAGCTTCAGAGCCCCTGACCTGTGGATCAGCAGAGGGCTGAGTTGATTGATGAGGGCCAAGTGCTCTTTCATTGAGCAGCCTGGATCTGGACTGTAGTCTTGGGTGGTGGTCCTGGGGAGTGCTTTCAGCAAGCCAAAGCTGGGGAGGCTGCAACAGCCCCCTAATACTTTCGGCAGCTGGGAAATCCCCAGCAATTTGGAACAGAGCTCCCCCTGCCCCCGGAAGCAGAGTTTCACTAACCAAAAAAACAAAGAAACAAACAACTAATTGACTGGTCAACATGAGGAAAAGGAAGCAAAATAAGAACAGAAATAAAACTCTAGAATCCTTTTTTGTGGACAAAAAGGATCAAAGC
>CM053601.1:115132420-115150249 GCA_028646575.1 Pseudocheirus occidentalis | reverse complement strand
CTGTTGAAACTGTGAACATTGTACTGAATCTGATTTTGTAATGGAATAAACAGAGTGTTCACTAATACTGTGTAATCTGAATCTTAAAGGCTGTTCACAGTAGCATTTTCTCAGGAATCTACTGCTGATTGGCTTTACACAAGTCTGAATCAGCATTGGTTTGAAACAGAACGAATCAAAATTCTGCACTCAGATGTGATCATAAGTAGCCACTATACTCCTAGCATGGGCAAGACATGGACACACAGTATCAAAACCAAAACAAGACAAAACAGCAAAACTTTTCATGTTATAGACCACTCTTTATAACAATAAGTCTCAGGTACAGTGTTATTTTGAATTGCTAGAAGGAATTTTCTCTCTTGAGATTTCTTTATATCAATTAAATCCCAGGGTTAGGCCCTATTCTTGGTGCCACATTCATCATAAGATGCAGATTTGAGAGGAAGTATAATTATATAAAGACTACCTGGAAGTATTGCTTTTTCTCTGTGAAATTTAATTTTCCTGGGCTTTCTAAACATAACAGTAAAAGGAGACTGCATAGTAGGGGGGAAAAGCATTAAACTGGTAGTAAGAAAGACAACCTGTCCCTCCTTATATGTGTGCTGCACTGTGCAGTGAATAGAATACTAGTCTTAGATTCAGAAAGATGTGGATTCAAGCTGGAGCTCAAGGTCTCTTTCTAACATAGACTGATCACATGAACCTGGTCAAGTCACTCAACACCTTAGTCCTCCAAATGACTTTCTCCAGCCATAAATAGCAGAGTATGTCTGACATTGAAGGACATGTTTTCCTAATTCACAGTTTCCTATGAAGATGGCATCACACATCCAAACACATATACTCACCCACAAAAAAAATATTGAATCTGCATGAAATGGAATAAACATTTCTTGGCTTTAATTTCTTCACCTGTGGAAAAAGTAGCAGGAAAATGGAGCAGATGGTCTCTAAGTTTCTTTATAGCTCTATGACACAATGACATTTAAATAGTATGATTCATGTTATTCAAAACAAACAGAAGAGAAACATGAAACATCAACAAATATACAGGGAGATAGCCTGAAATTAAGGAATGGAATCGTCTTTCATGTTGCAAAACTGTTGCGCAGTTATTAATCAATCCTTCCTACTTGATTGCCACCACTCTGGGCAGAATAAACAGAATCTTTGTTTCAGTGAATTCTTTAAAAAATTTCAATTGAAATTCATTTACAATTTACTGTTCTTGATATTTTTTAGAAAAATTCAGCTGTACCCTGTGCCATGCATTCATTACTTTCTGCTGCACTTACATGACTATGGAAGAAAAGTAGAAATCCAAAAACAAGATCCAATGTAGAGAGAAAAAACATTTGGGATAAATAAAGTTAAACATTGTTCTACAGATTGCCAAATTTTCTTCATTACCACAAACCAGAGGAAAGTAGAAACAACCACAGAATATGTTTCTGAGATGAAAAATAGAAACATTTAGTCTCTAGATGTTAACATTTTTCAAAATTTGAATATTTTAAATTAAAAATGCATATCAAAATGATATTTTTAATTGGAGAAGAAATAAAACTCTAGCCAATTTAGTTATCTACTCATCATCATCATCATCATTGTCATCATCAATACTAACAATCTTTTGTTACATCATTATTTTGTGCCAGGCAAAACAGTATTTTAAAATATGATATTTGGAGTTTCCTAATTGTTTTTTCTCCTACTTTTTCATGGTCAATTAGACTCCAAAATGGGATCTGCTAGTTATTGTCTCCTAGTGTTTATTTGTCATTGTGAAAGACAATGTCTGAATGCATCCTCTTTGCTTTATGGAGAGGTGCTTTATTTATAACTAATAAATTTTTTTGAAGTTATAAAAGTTGCTTTAACATAATATTTATTAAGTATTTTTCAATGTTTAAGGTTGTTTTTTCTACTGTTCTTCATGTAACTGCACTCTCTTTCAAATTAACATACTCAATATGAGTTGCTTAATAATGTTTGTGATAAGGTAAATGAAAAGTATCCTGCAGCTAAACACTTAATCCTCTATCTTATAAACATCGTGGGTACTTTAATCTGTGAGCAGATAGTTTGCTTCACTGATTAAGTGGTTATCTCCATATCTTCAAATCAGATTTAGGATATTCAAATATATAGTGTGTCAGAGCATTTCACCTTGCCTCTAGAAGCACTAAAACTTGGAAAGAGCAGCTCTTTATAATATAAGCAGATAGTTCAAACTTCTGATTCTCACATTTTTTTTCAGTAATTTAAAAAACTTATCTACAGATGAAATTCTATAAGAAAACAAATCTGTATTTCAGGCAGCATTTTTGAAAAATCAAGTACATATTATTTTTATTATGAAAAAGTAGATGTTGTGTTTTAATTTGTTATCCTGTAACTCTTTTTTTAAGTGAAAAATCCAGCAAAAGAATATTTTTTAAAGTAGCATTTCTCTCATATTCGAAATAGATACAGTTAATCATGGTTATATTTTGAACTTTTAAACACTGGTGAATTTTCTGTTGAATTCATATAATACACTAATGCAAAAAATAGGTATAGTGATGATGAAATTAAAATTTATATAGTTATTACTCTGTGCCAGTTACTACTTAAATAAGCATTTACAAATTTTGCAACATTTCAATCAATCTGGATATATAGAAACTAAGAGAGTTTAATTGAATTCCCAAAGTTAGAAAGCTATTGTCTAAAGCTAGATTTAAACTCCAGTCTTCCTGATTGCAAGCCCTGTGCTCTTTCCATTCTGACAAGTAGTTTTAAATATACAAATAGTAATTTATAAATTTGATTAATTTCATTGTCACTTTGTGAGTGACTTCCTTACTATCTTATTGAAATTTATTTTTATTGATATAGAAGATGTAATCACCCAAAAGTCATAGAAGCAATGAAATTCATCAAGCAATTGGTAAAACTGTCTACCTAAGAAAGCTATCAAGGATGATAAAGAAGAGAAACAAAACTAAAATGAATATTCAAAATTCAATTTAAATATATCATCAGAGATGCCTGCTATGATAGGTCATCTGCTCAGTAACCATTCAATGAACAAGGTTTATTAATAAATAATATCTTCCCAAGATGTAAAGTTAGATTTTTCAGGAATTAATTTGCATGTTTGTACACCAAGAATACAGTGATGCTTCACTGTCTTTGCTCAGTTCAATCAAAAGTTTCACAGGATGACTTGGAAATCTAGGGCCCATTCAAAGACAATTATTTTCTCCTACCTTTAATTCTAAAGAATTTCTCATTCATTCTACAAAGTATTTCAATTTAAATTTGATTGAGCCTGTCACATGGCATGTCCACAATATGCCTCTCTATGAACTGAATGGAACTTTCCTCTCATGGGTCAGGTAAATCTGATAAAATCCAAACCAGTGGACAGATAATGATGTAGAGAAGCACCCATTTTCTTCTTTTGCTTTTACTGAGAGTTTCTTCCTCTCCCTTTCTACTCATCTCACATTACTCTGTCAACTCTGATGTTGTGTGTCTCCTTTTACCCCTGTCTCACATGGAAAGGTGGCCCTTCCCTTTGCCAAAGTGAATCAATCTAAACACAGCTTTTATCAGATTTCATCCTTTTTTCTCTATCACATTTTTCCCATTATGATATCACACTCTCTAACTAATTTCCAATCTTTTTTTTCTACTGTCTCCTTTCTAGTACCTAGAAACATACTCATGTTTCTACCCTCTCCAATGATAACAATGGTCTCCCAGTTTCCAAATATACTGTCCTTTATCAGTGTTTATCCTTCCTGATCCCTAAAGATCCATGACACCATTGATATCACTTTTCTTATAGATGCGGATTCTCTAGGTTTCCATGTCACAATTCTCTTTCCTGTTCTAACTTTCTGATCACTCTTCAATCTCCTTTGCTGAATCTCTATCTAGATTATACCAACTAATCTCAAGTATTCTATAAAACTCAATCCTGGGGCCTCTTTAATTCTCTTTTTATACACGGAGTTCTTAACCTGGGTTCGTGAATTTGTACCATAGTAGCGTATTTAAATACAATTGGTTCCCTTTTGATCCTATGTATTTTATTTTATGTAATTACAAACATTATTCTGGAAAGGGATCTATAGGTTTTACTGGATGGACAAAATGATTCATAACTTTAAAATGATTAAAAACCCATGAGTGACTCTATTATCTCTTTTGCTGATGTCATAAGCTCATATTGATTCAATTGCCATTGCTCTTCCAATCATTCCAAAAATCATATATTTAGTTCAA
This sequence comes from Pseudocheirus occidentalis, assembly GCA_028646575.1. Lineage (NCBI taxonomy): Eukaryota > Metazoa > Chordata > Mammalia > Diprotodontia > Pseudocheiridae > Pseudocheirus > Pseudocheirus occidentalis. Next base: position 115,145,965 of record CM053601.1, on the reverse strand, counting down.
ATGTCTCACCTGTGTTCCATTCTCCATTTACCTCCCAATCATCCTGACTTTGATATCCTACAGACATTTCAGACTCAACATATCTAAAGTAGAACTCATCTTCTCCCCTGGACCCAACTCCTCCACACACACACACCTTAAACCTTCCTGTCTTCTAAACTTCATTAGTGTGAGAGAATCCACCAACCTCTCAAGCACTCAAGCCTATAGTTTTGGTGTACTACTTGACCTCTCACTTCTACTCATCCCACATATTTAGTCTGTTGTCAAATCTAGTCACCTTTATAATATAAAGTCTCCAATAAGTTCCTTTGTCTCTATTCACATCTCTGCCACAGTGGTATAGACCCTAATCACCTGAAGCCCAGATTGTTCTAATGATTTTGGCTTGGTCTCCCTGCATCAATTCTCTCCTACTTGAATCCATTCTTCCTTAAGCTGTTAACATGATTTTATTAATCATATCCCCTATTGTGCTCAATATGGCTCCCTATTGATGACTACACGCATAGTAGATAGAGTTCCCAGCTATTTGTATTTTCTTTCCATTCCTAGGTCCTTATCGTATACTAGGCCAAGACAGCATTCAAAAGACATTGTTAGTAGATAAGATTGCCTAAATCCCCTAGGTACATACCTTTTCATCCTAGATGAGAGTTGTTGCCCCCACCCAATTTGTAAACCTTACAGATTTAATCTCAGGTGAATTCTGGTCCATCATATTCTACTCAGGCAGGTTTACACAGGTGGGTAGATACTATATCTAGATTGCCTAAGGCTGGAGATGGTCTGAGAGCCAGAGTGGTCAATGACATCCCCCCAGTCCCTCATTAGAGTAGGTCCAAATCTTAGTATAATATTCACTCTACTCATTAATTATTAAACAATAAGATTTGATTGCTATCCTCAGGAACTCCCACTTTTCCAAGGGCATGTAAGTGTTGAGTGAGTTCCATGAAGGGTCTTCTGCACTCAAGAGTGCCACTGACCACTTTTATTAATTATATGCTAATATGATTAATAAAATGATTAATTACTCAGAAACTATGTCTCTCAAACTCTTTTTTATACATCACAGCCTGAAGTCAGGAAGATTTATCTTCCTGAGTTCAAATCTGACCTCAGACATTCACTAACTATGTCAACCTGGGCAAGTCAATTAACCCTGTTTTCTTCAGTTCCTCATCTGTAAGCTCTTAGATCCTTTAATGTAGAAGCTGCTAAATCCTGTGTAATCCTCATTGTGGCTCCTTGATATTTGAATTGTTTCTCTCTGGGTGCTTACAGTACTTTCTTCTTGACATAATAATTGTGGAATTAATTACAATATTTCTTGAGTTTCATTTGGGGAATCTCTTTTAGGAGGTGACTGGTGGATGTGTTTAATGAGTATTCTCCCTCTAGTTCTAGGATATCAAGGCAGTTTTCTATGATAATTTCTTGGAAGATGCTATCCAAGTTATCCCTTTTTTTTCTTCAATCATACCTTTCAGGTAGACAAATGATTCTTAAATTATCTTTCCTGGATCTGTTTTCTGGGTCAGTAGTTGTTTGTTGTTGTTGTTGTTGTTGTTGTTTTCAAATAAGGAATTTAAATTTTTCTTCTATTTTGTCATTCTTTTGATTTTTTTTGACCAGTTCTTGATGTCTCACAGACATCACAATTAGCACGATTCTAAGTTTTAAGAAATTATTTTCCTTTCAGTTAGTTTTTGTACTTCCTTTTCCCACTCGGCCAATTCTACATTTTAAGAAATTGCCTTTTTCAGTGCTTTTCCTCCCATTTGATCAATTCTATTTTTTAAGGAATTGGTTTCTTCAGTCAATTTTTATCCTTCCTTTTCCAAGCTATTGACTCTCTCTTGCATACCTCTCATTTTCCCCCCATTTTCCTTCTGCCTCTCTTATTTGACTTTTGAAATACTTCCTGAGCCCTTCCATGAAAACTTTTTGGGCTTGAGACCAATTCATATTCACTTTGAGGTTTCAAATGCAGGACTTATAACATTTCTGCCCACTTCTGTGTTTTGATCTTCTGTGTCACCATAAAAGCTCTGTATGGTCAAAGTTCTTTTTGCATCTTGCTAATATTTTTGCCTATTTCATGGCTTTTAAAGTTAAGCTTTGGTCCTGGGGCACAGGGGACACTGTCCCAAGCTTCTTACACTGGGGCCCAGGGACACATCACTGGCTTGGTCCACTGGAACCTTATGCACTTACAAATTGTTCACTGACCTGGGGTGGCCCAGTCCGCTTGTTCAGCCAGGTTTTCAGGGCTGCCAATTTGCCTTTTACACTAGGGTTGGAGGCCTCACAGCAGTCCTATTGTGCTACTGTCCTGCTAATCCAGGACTAAGGGGTCTCAAGTTGCTTATCTGTGCTGTGACTAAGGGCTTCTCACTGGATTTCCAGGACACTATCTGCACTGAGCTACAATCTCCTTTTACCCAAGTGATATAGACCATGTTATCTTAAGACAAAAAAACTGTTTCACTCCATCTTTTTGTAGGTTCTGTCACTCAAGAATTCATTTAGACACTTGATTTAATGTTGTTTCTGAGGAAACTTGGGAGAGTTCAGTCAACTTCCTTTGTTCTCTCAGTCATTTTGGTTTTCTATTTTCTTTCTCTGTTTTACTTTTCCCTATTTAGGTAACCAGACTTTATTTGCATCACAGAAGGAATTTATTAGGGCTTCTTTGCCTATTTTTAAAAATAGTCTGTATATTCTGGACATTAATTGTTGCTGAAATGTTTGATAGAATCCTTACACAAATCTAATACTGGTGATTTTCTTTTCATAGAGCTCATTGATGGCTTGGTCAATTTCTTTTCTTTTCTTTTAATATTAGGCTACTTAAGTGTTCTATTTCCTCTTCTGTTAATCTGCTCAGTTTATATCTTTGTAAATATTCGTCTATTTTTTAGATTGCCAGTTTTATTGGCCAATAATTGGGCAAAATAGGTTCAAATAATTGCTTTAATTTCCTCCTCATTGATGGTATAGTTAGCCCTTTAATTTTTGATACTGGTAATTTGGTTTTCTTTTTGTAATTAAATTAAGCAACAGTTTCTCTTTTTCCTCCATAAATTGAGCTTCTATTTTTAGTTATTACTTCAAATGATTTTTACATTTTAATTTTATTAATATTTTCTTTGATTTTTAGAACTTCCATTTTGATGTCTAATTGTGGATTTTAACTGGTTCATTTTTTTAGTTGCACACCCAATTCATGGATATGTACTTTCTTTTATTGATGTATGTGTTTAGAGATATACATTTTGCTCTAAATATGGTTTTGGCTTTATTACACAGGTTTTGCAATGCTGTCTCATTGTTATCACTTTTTAATGAAATCACTTATTATTCCTATGATTTATTTTTGACAAATTCATTCTTTTGGATTAAATTATTCACTTTGAAATTAATTGCAAACCTATACTTCCAAGGTCATTTACTAAACGTAATATTTATTTAAATATGATCTGAAAAGGATGCAATTAATATTTCTGCTTTGCTGTATTTGGTCATAAGGCTTTTATATCCAAATAGAGTCCTTCACCTTTTGCGAAGGTGCCCTGTAAAGGTGAGAAAAAAAATGTATACTCCTTTCTATTCCCATTATTTTCCCCCCTGAGGTCTCCCTCATTTAACATTTCTAATATTCTATTAATCTCTTTAATTTGTTTTGTAGCTAGATCTGTTTAGGTCTGAGAATTTAAAAACTGAGGTCCCAAACTAGTATAGTTTTAGTATTTCCTCCAATGTGTCATTTAACATTTCCTTTACAATTTTGTATTCTATTCAATTTGGAACATATGTTTTTTAGAATTGATATATTATTTCATTGTCTGTTGTGTCTTTTAATGGGATATAATTTTCCTCCTTTTTTCTTTTACTTAAGTCAATTATTGCTTTTGCTTTCCCTGAGATCATAATTTCTATGTCAATGGAAACATAATGGATTCTTCTCGAGACCCTTATTTTAACTCTAGGTGTTTCTTTCTAATGTTCTTGGATTCTGACTTTTATTTATTCCATGGTTCCCTTATATTGCATGGGTAAGTTCATCCCATTGACATTCATAGATATGATTATTAATTATGCATTTCCCATTACTCCATTTTCTTATGTTTATCCTTCTCTCTCTTTTTACCCACTTCCTCCTCTAAAGTTTGTTTTGCTTCTGACCACTGTGTTCTTTTTATCTATCCTACCCTTTATCATCCCTCTCCTCTTATCCCCTAACACTCCTACTTACCTGTGGAATAAGGTAGATTTTTTTTTTTACCACATGAATAAGCTTGCATATTTTCCCTCTTTGAAACAATTTAGATGTGAATCAGATTCAAGCATTTTCCACCCTCACACTCCAACATTTTCCTTTCATTCTAAAAGTTCTGCTTGGGGACCTTTTTATATGAGATAATTATTCTCAGTACTTCTCTTTCTTCTGCTCTCTGCTATTTCTCTTTCCTCTGCTATCTCTATTTTAGCCTTTCATTTTTTGCATCATGCCAACAGTATTACCTTACTACCACACCCTCACACTCTCTGTCTATAAAGAATGCTTCTCCCTGTTCAGATTATGATAAAATTATTGGTAGTAACATATATCATCTTTCCATATAGAAAGGCAAATTATTAAACCTTATTGAGTCCCTTAATGTTCATATTTTCTATTTACCATTTTATGCTCCTTTTCAGTCTTGTATTTGAAAATTATGTATTTTTAAATTCAGCTCTACTCTTTTGATCATAAATGCTAGAAGACCTCATTATTTATCCATTTTCCCTTTAAGGATTATACTCAGTTTTGCTGTATTGTATATTCTTGGTTATAATTCCAGTTTATTTGACTTCTAAAATATCATAGTCCAAGTCTTATGCTCTCTTAGTGTGTTAGCTGCTAAATCTTATTTGATCCTGAATGTGGTGCCATGGCATTTAAATGTTTTGTTGCTTTGTTTTGTTTTGTTTTCCTTGTTGCATGGAGTATTTTTTTCACATCAGAGTCCTGGAATTTAGTTAAAATATTCCTGGGAATTTCTAATTTTGGATTCTTTTTCAGGATATGAACGGTGGCTTATTTCCATTTCTATTTGACCTTCTTGTTCTGGGATACTAGGGCAATTTTCCTTGGCAATTTCTTAAAAGATCATGTCTAGGTGCTTTAAGACAAATCATGGCTTTCCGGTAGTTCGAAAATTCTTAAAATATATCTCTTAAATCTATTTTCTAGATCAGTGGTTCTTAACATTTTGTTCTATTTTTTCATTATTTTGACTTTGTTTTACTGTTTGTTGGTTGCTTAGTTGGGGTCTCATGGAATCATTTGCTTCTACTTGCCCAGGTTTCATTCTCAATTATTTTCTTCAGGGAGCACTTATAATTTTTTTTTATTTGGACAATTTGACTTTTTAATGATTTCTTTTCTTAAGTAAATTTTGGTAACATTTATTTTTTGCTTGGCCAATTCTGTTTTTAAAGGTGCTGTTTTCTTTTTATTTCCCCCAGATCACTCTTTTTTCATATTTTAAAACTGATTTGTTTGTTTGCTTTTAATTTACAAGATTCAGGTTCACAATCCCTTGAGTATCAAATTTTCTCCCCTCCTTTCTCTCCTTCCCCTCCTCCCCCATGGAGGTATGCAATCAAGTATAGGATCTGCAAATACTTTCACATTAGGCATTAGTCATGTTCTAAAGAAGGGTTGTAACCACTGGAATTACAAATGAGAAAGAGGACACAAAACCAAACAAGAAAAAGAAAGAAAACAGGTAGTTTGCTTCAGTCTGCATTTGAACTCTGTTCTTTCTAGATCTTTCTCTGAATGTAGACATCACCTTCCGTCATAGGTCTTTTGGAGTTGTCTTATAACCCTGCATTGCTGAGAAGACTCCAACCTATCAAAGTTGATCATCACACATACATTGTGTCTGGAATTGTGTACAAATTTCTCATGGTTCTGCTCTTCTCACTCAGCATCAGTTCATGTAAGTCTCTCCAGGTTAATATGAAGTCTGTCTGCTTCTTCTAGCACAGTAGCATTTCATTATATTCATATATCACACTTGTTTAGCCATTCCCCAATTGAAGGGCAACCCCTTAAATTCCAATATTTTGCCACCAACAAAAAGAGCTGCAATAAATTTTTGTACATATGGGTTTTCCTCCTACTTCTGTGATCTATTTGGTATACAACCCTAGAAGTAGTATTGCTAGGTCAAAGGGTATGCGATTTTTTTATAGCACTTTGGGCATAGCTCCAGATTGCTCTCTAGAATTGTGTATCAATAATGAGATATTCACAACACCCATGATGGTTATGAATATGATGGTATAGTTTTGGATCACAAAATGTAGCAAACTCTCCACATGGAAGGCAGAACCAAGGTCTTTATTCAGAAACCAGAACACTGAGTCCCAAAACCAGAAGGACAAGTCCCAAAACCAGAAAGCCAATGTCATTATACTGGTCACAAAGCTGATACATAGTTAATGCAGTGGACACCCACATTCCCAAGCCTTCACAAATAGAACAGGCTCCCTCAAGCAAGGATCCCTCTCAGACTCATGACAGTTTCTCAGCCTGGTCCTTGGAAGTTCTCAGTACAAGCTGCAGAAGGAGGATCTCAGCAAAAGGTGCAGTCTCCAGGTGGTGACTGAGAAAATCTGATGGAGGTGTGTGCAGTGACCTGAGATTTGGATTTGGGTACAACACTTTTTACCAGAGCTATCTCTGGGGGTGGGGAGTGGAAGGTTTCAATACTTCCACGTTCTTATGATCTGAGGAGAGTTGTGGTCACTTTTTTCCTTAGGCTATACTCTGGTTTTTACTCTAAAAGTGCTCCCGATACTTTGGGGTTGCGATTGATACTGTTCTGCAGGATGTCTGTTACCTCAAGACTGTAAATGATGTTGTTCTCCAAGGTCCCTGATCCCTTAGGGCTGGGAGTAATACTGTCTCTTAGAGTCCCTGAACTTTTGTGACCAAAAGTCAGTACTCAGTACTTCCACTCCTTCTTGACTGAAAGTACTTTTCTCTGCCCTTGAAATATGATGCAGAAGTATAGGCAACTGATTTTTCAAAGAATGTCTTGTCATTCTTCTAATGCCAGCACAGTGTTCTTTATAATTGTTTTCTAACCAATTGTAAAGGGAAGCACAAAAGTAGTTCACACCTTGTTTCAGCTATTGAATTAACATCTTGTTAAGTCTGTTAAGAAACACAACATGTGAACCTCACAACTTGTGAATTTCTGGGTAGGAGCCAATGACTATGAGGGCTAAAGAAAATTAGAGTTGATAGGAGGACTCCTGTGGTAGCAGAGTCAAGAAGGATAAAACTCTTGGTATCCCAGCACTCTGTATGCTCTGTCTGTGTTGATGTTGGTGTATGATACTTTATACAGAAGCCCTGGAACCTTACTGGAAGCCCTGAAAGAGGACTTTCAGGTTCAATGTTTATGGAAGTCCTAGAGGAGGGTTTTGGAGGTCCTGGGACTTTAATGGACTTTGTGCGTCTAAGTGTTGATTTTTATGTTTTTGATTTGTGTTGAGTTCTCTGACTTTGTTGGTGCGTCTGAGTTTACCTCACAGGCAAATAGTGGATTCATGATGGTGCTGGTAATGTGTATGAATATTATTGTGTCTCTGTCAAGCTTTGTCTACCCAGAAACAGGAACTGTGAAGGACTTAAAGCGGACTGGACACAGTGAGCTTCAATATGGAACGGAACTAGACAAGGAACTGGACAAGGAGCTGGACAAGGTACTGGGAGCTGTCTGCCTTTGAACCCAGGTGACAGTTGGAGCTGGGATCATGGAAGAGGAACCATGGAAGATGAGAGCCAGCTTTGAGTCAAGCTGAAAGAAGACTTTATTGGATACTGTGCATTGACTGAGAAGATTATGATTTACTGTGACCGAGGGGTAGAAAACTTTGACTTTTGTACTTTGGGATTGAATTAAGGATTTTTTGAAGGACTAAATCAGCGGTTCTCAACCTGTGGGTTATGTTCAATTTGTAACAATGAAAATACATCCACCATATCAGATATTTACATTACAATTCAAAACTGTAGAAAAATTACAGTTATGAAGTAGCAATGAAAATAATTTTATGGTTGTGGGTCACCACAACATGAGGAACTCTATTAACTGGCCATGGCATTAGGAAGGTTGAGAACCACTGAACTAAATGAATGTATTTTGTTCAAAACTGTGTGACCACTTTAGTGAAAGCTATGTGGCCATTTTCTGTGGTAAGTTTTTGTGAATGCTATATTTTGATTTTCTGTGAGAAGTTGTAACATTGAGAATGCTGTACCTTGATTTCCTTGAATGTTTTGCTTTGATTTCTTATGAAATAGAGTGTTCACTATACTGTGTTATCAGAACCTTAAAAGCTGTTCACAGCAATCATACCTGGAAAGCTCCTTGTGCTTGGCTTTATATCAGTTCCCAGGTCCCCTGTCCATCTCTGGCTTGAAAACTCCCAAAGCTGCTGTTCCTTCTGTCCCTACCACTGGTCCCACTATGGGTGTTTCATCCTTGTTGGTTCCTGCCAGCCTCTCCCCACCACCCCATATCATAGATCTCTTTTTCCAACCTCCTAAGTTGGCATGGACTGTAAGAATATTTCACTTTGACATTTTTGCTGATTCTGGCATTCAACAATTTAATATGAGGGGAAGAGTTAAGGTGAGTACTCTCTCTCCTCTACCATCTTGGCTCCACCCACTGAAGTCTCTAAAACTGTATTTTAAAAGTTTAACCTAAAGCAATCAACTGGATAAGGGAGGGAATAGAGCAAAAGAGGTAAAGATTTGGGATAGGTACTAATGAAATAATTCTGGAAAGAGGTAATAAAGGTTTTAAATTAACACGATAGAAATAAAAATTGAAAGCAGAAGGGAGTTAAAGCATCATAAAGTAAGAACTGACAGTTCACAGCAACTGAATGAAACTGACTGATTAGAAGAAGGGAGGCCTCAGAGATGACACATGGTCTGAGCTTGATTAGGAATAGAATGATGTCATTAATAAAATTAGGTAAGTCCAAAGCAGAAGAATATTTGGGCAATAAGATAAGTGCATTTTAAAATACGTTACATGAGAATTTCTTGTGGGACACCCAAATACACACACGTAGACATATCTACACACACACACACACATACACATACGAAGAGAGAGACAGAGACAGAGACAGAGAGAAACAGAGAGAAAAAGAGAGAGAGTGTGTGTTTAAGAGATTGGAAGGGTCTTAAATGTGCTAATTATCAGAACCCCAAATAGCAAAGCTGAGACCTGACAGTTATTGCAGCAGTTGTAAGGGACAATGCTAGGTTACACCACCATGATTATGGTTTAGGATAGCAGTATTTTCAATGGATTTAAGAGGGGTATTTTCATGACAGTAGTAAAGGAAGAGTTCCTTTTGTAAAACTATGTCTGTTTCATTTGATTCAGTTTAGGTTGATGCTTCAGGATTGAAAGAGACTACTTTAGAAAGATATGATTTCAAAATATTTCCTAGGTTTGGGGATGTCATTGAAAACTGACTTCAGAATCAGGTTGGTATAAAATTGAAACCACATTGAACCTGGAAACTAGAGAGAAATGTGGACTCACATTTCAGCTCTGACAATTGCTTTTTGTGTTACCTTGAGCTGTGAATCACAACTACAGAAGAGGGTAATGATACTTAGGATACCACCTTCCACGATTGTTGCAAAGAACATGTATTATAATTGCCTAAAGAGGCCATGTGCTTGCATCCAAGATATTTTCCCTTCCAACTAGGAACTCTTGCTGTCTTATTCCCTAAGGATGATTCTAGTTGGCTGAAGTTAATCGTATTGGCTAATTAACACTAATAGGGGATAATGGTTTAATATTTTAACCTTTCAAGATAACACATTGACAATTCAAATGAAACTTTCAGACTTTTAACCCAATAATTAGTGGAGAAGTTTCCCTTTTGAAGGTTCCCTTTTATACAAAGTGAATCTATTCTAGTCATTGATATTGTTCTTTAATAACCCAAACTGCGAATCAGACTTAAAGAGACTGGCCATTAATGAGACTTTTAGCAAATCTGTAGAGATTATATGAATTTTCACTTATTCAAAAGGGAAAAAAACCAGTGGTAATAAAACATGATAAAGGTTTATGAAATCTGCTCAAATGGTCTTAAATCTTTAGCAAAATGATACAAAATTTCATATACATGCAACAACCTCACAATCAATACAGCTACAGCACCTTAACACAAATTCACAGAGTAAGCAAAGGATCTTTGAGGTCAAGTGGAAATAAGGTCTTTTTTTCTAGTAACATGAAGCAATAAAAATCTAGAAGCTAAGAAAAAAAAGAAAAGGAGTTGAAGGAGGAAATGGAAAGCAGCACAAGATGTTTTAGCATTCTTTTTAGTGCATTCATTTTGCTTCTATCTTCTGAACACAGGGTTCTGAAACTGAATTTTTATTTAACATATTTATTGAATGTTTAAAGCAAAATTGAGCACTTCTGTGTGTTTTCTAGTGGCAATCCTTCCTTTTTTGATTGTCTTGACATTGCTATTCCTTCTTTCTTTATGTATGATCCTTTATTAGGTCAGCATCCTAGTCTGAAATCTGTACCTCCTCTAGATTTTGTTTTGTCCTTTGACTCAATAGAATGCTGATATTCTTCACATGTTCAGTTTATTACAAATTTCCTAACTGCTTGTCCTGTGTATATTTTCTGTCATATACATAGGCCTGCACATAATCCTGGACAGTCCAGAAAACATCCCACTGGTATTCTCTGGAATCAATGAGAAGGATCAATAGGGATGCTCTCATGGTATGAACTGACACACTGAAACTATTCTCTATACTTACCTGAGATACTCTACAATGCATTTTACACCACTAACAGAACAATCATTCTTAAAATTTATTCTTCAGTCAGTCATGGTAGCACAGAACTGAAAACATGATTGCTAGGGATGACTAAGGCTGGTTGATTCTTAGTCTAGAAGTTCTGATACATAGTAGCATATTAATTCAAATGAATTAATATTTTGAAGTACTTTACAAACTATTAAATAAATTATAAATGCTATTGTTGTTACTATTTTAGTAGGGCTAAATTTGATCACATATCCACACTAAATCTGGCACCAATATGGTGAGTTTCTGACAATGAAGGGCCATCAGGCTACCTAAAAAGCAGCAAAGTAGCACAGGTCAGAAAAACATCATCTTATTTGTGTCAATCAATGGTGACTTGGGGCCTCTGAGTAGTGATTTCTAGTATCAATGAGACAGAGATACCCAGAGAAGGATAAAAAGGAGAAGGAGGAGGTAGAGGAGGAGGGAGAGAAGAAAGAGAAAATGAAGAAAAAGAAGTATAGAAAAGAAGAAGAAGAAGAGAGAAAGAAATAAAAAGCACTTTTCACATATTACACAGTTCAAAGATGTTCAATGGCTTCTCGTTGACTATAGGATAAAATTTTGGATGTCATCCACAATCAAAATCCATCTGACCTTCCTCCATTCTCCTCTATTTCCATGAAATTTAAAAATATGCATCAATATACCATCCCAGAGAAATCCTCAATTATTCCTTCTTCCTCAACTGCTCTCTTCCCTATATCTAATCTTTTTCAAGACTTAATTTTTCAAGACTTATTTTCTACAATATCTCTTGCACCTAGCCCCTTTTCTTCACTTACAAAGGCATTTTGGTTGAACAGACCCTCATAATATTTGTATTGGGATATCATAATAGTCTCCTATTTAGCCTCCCTAGATCTAGTTTCTCCCTTATCCATACCATCCCCTATATAACTTCTGAAACAATTTGCCTAAAAAGGAGCTTAACCATGTCACTCCTCAAGAATCTTTCTTTAGTAATTCCCTATTACTTCTATGTCATCTTTGACTCCTCATTCTTTCTCACTCTCTGCCCCCATTCTATATTCAATTTGTCATAAAGTTCTGTTGATTTTATCTTAATATCATACCTCCACCCCCACTCTTTTGACATTTCACTACCTTGCAGCAGTTCCTCATTACCTCATTCCTGTATCATCCTGACAGCCTATTTGTTAATTGTTCTTCCCAAATCTCTCTCCATAAAAGTTGATCCTCCGAGGTGGAGCCAAGATGGTGGCATAGAAGCAGCAAGTTCCCACAGCTTCCACATCACCATCCTAAACACCCATAAAATGTGAACCCAGACAAAGGCTAGGACTCTCAGACTCACAAAAATACAGAAAGAGTATCTCCCACTGAAGGCAGACGGTCAGTGAAAGTGAAAGTGAAACATTGAAAATTAATTTGGGGGAGGAAGAGCAATGAGGGAGGGGAACTGCTGGAAATGGCAGTGACCAACACTGGGCTGTTTCAGAGCCCCTGGCCTGCAGACTCTGCAGGGGGGCTGAATCAATTGATCAGGCCAAGTGTTCTTGCATTGAGCGGCCTAGATCCTGAACGTGGTTTTGGGTGGTGGTCCTGGGGTGCACTTTCAGAAAGCCAAAGCTGGGGGGACTTGCAACACCCCCCTAATATCTCCAGCAGCTGGGAAAACCCCAGTGATTTGGAACAGAACTTTCCACCCTGGAAGCAGAGTTTCCCAGAGCTAAAAAAAAATTTAACTGGCTAGCCAACATGAGGAAAAGGAAGCAAAATAAGAATAGCAATAAAACACTAGAATCCTTTTTTGTGAACAAAAAGGATGAAAGCATGGAATGGGAGGAAGAGAAGCCAGTCAGAACTTCTACACCAAAGGCTTCGAAGACAATTGAAGAATGCCTAGAAGCTATACATCAACTGAAAAAAGGACTTTGAAAACCAAATAAGAGAAGTGGAGGAAAAACTGGGAAGAGAAGTGAGAATGATGTGAGAAAACCATAAAAAGAGAGTCAACAAACTCACTGAAGAAAACAACACTCTAAAGAATAGATTAACTCAAATGGTAAAAGAGGCCCAGAAAGCAAACAAGAAGAAGAATGCCTTAAAAAGTCAAATTCCCAGATGGAAACAGAATCTCAAAAGCATTCTGAAGAGAATAATTCCTTCAGAATTAGAGTGGAGCAAGGAGAAGCTAATGACTTTATGAGAAACCAAGATACTATTAAACAGTTACAAAGAAAAGAAAAAAATAGAAAGTAGTGTGAAATATCTCCTTGAGAAAAACCACTGACCTGGAAAATAGATCCATGAGAGACAATTCAAAAATTATTGGTCTACCTGAAACCCATGACCAAAAAAAAGAACTTGGAAAGCATCCTTCAAGAAATCCTCAAAGAAAATTGCCCTGATGTTTTAGAAACAGAGGGCAAAATAGAACTTTAAAGAATTCACTTATCACCTTTTCAAAAAGATCCCCAAAAGAAAACTCCTAGAAATGTTATTGCCAGGTTCCAGAGTACCCAATTAAAGGAGAAAATATTACTGGCTTCCAAGAGAAAACCATTTGAATACTGCAGAAGCACTATCAGGATAACCCAGGATCTGGCAGCTTCTACACTGAGGGATCTCAGGGCCTG
>CM053601.1:115115057-115131920 GCA_028646575.1 Pseudocheirus occidentalis | reverse complement strand
CCTGGGGTAACCATTAACTTTAGTTTCCAAATAAAGTTCTTAGACAACCACACAATCCTTCCACCCCTTGATTTCCAACAAACCTCAGTTTAGTTCAAGGGGAGGTCTTTTCTTAACTTTGACTCTGGATAGTCTCTCTGATTCCCTGGATCCTCTTCCCTGGTCCCAGCTCCCTCCTGAGTCTGTCAAACAATCACCTAGATTTAGGAGCTGAAAGCTGACAGGTTCTCATCTAGTCCTCAGGGATGAACACCTCCCAGGTCCTTGTCCTCTGCAAACATCACACCTTTTCACCAATGGACAGAGTTCTATACTTAACCCTAAGTTACTAGGATCTACTTAACCCTAAGTACATGATCTACTTAGCCCTAAGTATCTGATCAAACAAATTGATTACCATTACAACTTGTCTGGGAAGCCTGTTGCCTCATCTCTCATGACTAGGAGCTTGCCATATTTGTACCTGAATGAATATTCATGGCAACTGTTGCTCCTTAGCCTTGCAGCAGCTCTGAACTCCTAAAGACCTACTAAACTTGAGTGATACACTAACCACCTCCAGTAGCAAGGATTATGGGTATATGCTAACACACTGAGCCACTGAGAAATTAAGTAACTGAGTGACTAGCTTAGCGTCATTGTATGGTATATTTTCAGTGTAGGATGACACCAATATTGATAAATATTACCATCATGACTGTCAAAGTAAGTAAGAACTAAAATAATAATCAAATACCCATATCTGAGAAAGAGACTGAGAAATTCACCTAACTACCTTTCCAGTGTCTTGTAAGGGATTCAGACACAAGGACTCCCTGTTCTTAGAGAGTTCTCCACATGACCATATTTACTGATGGAAGGTATTGCATTGCACTATTGAATACTTCTGATAGTTCTCAGTGAAATTCACAGCAACACAAAAGAAAAACCTTATGGTAAAGGGGCAATAAAAAGGTATTTAAAATTAATTTTGGTTAGATAACATGTAGGTGGATAAACACAGTATCAAGTTAGAAATTTTGTAGCTAATAGACAGTATTTTGATAACTTCTGATCTATGCTTAGAACTGGGCAGTGTTAGGCAAACACGTGAGATGACATTTGAAAAATTTTTTGGCACTTTCAATACTTTCAAGCATCTAATCACTGCTACAAAATCACACCAAACTAAAAAAAGTGTCTTTAAAAACTCGCTTTCTCCCTATCTGATTATAAAGCTGTAAATCATTGAAAACAGCAGTCACCATAGAATTATACTTTAAATTAACCTAAAAGTTGCAGGTGTATATAACACATTTTATTACACAGCTAAGTGGCATGGTGGATAGAATGCTGAACCTGGAGTCAAAAGGACCTGAATTCAAATCTGGTCTCAGTCACTTTCTAGCTTTGTGATCCTGGACAAGTCATTTAAGCCTTTACACCTCATTTCTCCATTTGCAAAAATAAGTTGGAGAAGGAAGTGGCAAACCACACCAATATCTTTGCCAAGAAAACCCCAAATGGGATCATGATGAGTCAGACAAGAAAGAAATAAGTGAATAACAACAACAGCCTTTACAACCTGTGTCATTCCTCTTAGGATTTAAAAAAGTTCCAAATCATTCCCAGGGGAAAATGAGATGCTAGGTTGTCAAATACTGGAAAATATAAAAATAAGACAACTCCTCCTCCTTCTCTTCCTACTTATCCTTCTTTTCTTCCTCTTTTTCCTCCTGCTCCTTCTAATGCTACCACCACCACTGCTTCCACTGCCACCATCATCAATCACCATCACCACCACCACCACCATCACCATCATTAGTACAACTACTACTACAACTACTACAACTACTGCGACTACTACTACTACTACTACTACTACTACTACTACTACTACTATTACTACTACTACAGGTAAGTAATATATTTATGATGCTGTCTACTAAGTCTTTTTGCATATTATCTCAATAGATCATCACAACTACATCTTTTTGAGGAAGGTTCTATTATTACTCTTATTTTACAAATAAGAGATTTGAGGCATCTAAAGATGCTAAATTTAAAGAATGGACACATCAGTGCAAAACTTCAGGAGTTGAAGGTGAGGTTTTACATATGGAAGAATAAATTTGTCCCTCCACTTTTGGTCTTTAACTTTGGGAAAGACTTCTAACCTTCAGTTTTTTCTCATTTAAACTCATAGTTTGACATTTATTTCTTTCATGTGGATGATGAAGATGAGATAACTGTGGAATCATGAAAGTTTGTAACAACAATCAGTTTAGCAGATACTTAGCACTTAGTAACTTAGGGCTAAGTATGGAAGCTGTAAGCCCTGCCCCATTGTTGAGAGGGTGTGAACACCCCTATTGGCTATGGAAGAAGGAGATACGCTGAGACAGGAGGCCAGTGTGTGTATATAAGCAAGAATTTCAGAGACAGAGAGACAGAATTGGAATTTTCCTATTGGAGGAAGCAGGGTTGTCTCAGTATCTGGGAGCTGGGCTTCTGGACTGAAGAAGTGAGTTGGATTTTTCTTCAGAGAGATTCATGTCCAGGATAAGACTTTGTTCATGGCCTGGCTGATCCTTGAGTTTCAGGCAAGAGAAGTGGTGAAGGGCTTGAGATGTGCTGGACCCTGTGAACTTCAGTGTGTTCTAGGGATTGCCCTGAGGACTGGACAAGGTTCTGGGAGCTGTCTACCTCCGAGGACTGGATGAGAACCTGGCAGCTGTCTGCTTCTCAATCCAGGTGACTGATTGATGGATTCAGGAGGGAGCTGGGACCATGGAAAGGGAACCAGGGAATCAGAGAGACCACCCAGAGTCAAGATGAAGAAAAGGCCTCCCCTTGGAGGAAATTGAGGTTTGCTGGATACCAGGGGGTAGAGGGTTTGTGTGGTTTTTAATGATTGTACTAGTGATTAATTATATTTAGTAATTGTGAATCTAGATTAGTGACTGATTATGTTAATGCTTGCCCCATGAGGGGAAGATTGATTATTATATTGTGACTGATTACGTTAATGTTTGTCCCATGAGTGGAAGATTGATATATTGTGAAGTGATTGCTTGATTAAGGGAGGAGGGTTTCCCCCTTAGGGAAACCAGATGATTATTCTTTTGTTCCTTATTCTAAATATTGTGGCCACTACAGTGAAAACTCTGTGGTCATTCGAATGTTAGGCTGTTATGGACACTATATTGTGAATTTCTGTGATAAGATGTAATGCTATAAATATTTTATTGTGACATATTGTTAATGTTTGCCGTGATTTGTCATGGAATAAACAGAGTGTTCACTATTACTGTGTAATCCAAACCTTAAAAGCTGTTTACAGTAGCATTCTTTTGGGAATCTGCTGGTGCATGGTGTTACAAAAGTCAGCTATGTTGGCCAAAGTAAGTTAATGACGCTATGCTTAGACTGACATAAATATTGTAGATTTGTCTTGGGGGAAGTGGTTGGAATGTGCACCTCAGAAGTTGCCATAACTTTTATCAACTATGACAAGCACCAAACAAAACATAAAACTGTTCCTGGAACAAAGAACCAAATCATGTTTTGGAGATATAGGAGTCAGCACTGCCAGCAGTGTATTTATTGTGGAGCAGAAACAGGTTTGAGGTTAAGTGGACTAGAAGTTTTTGAGATTTGTATCAGGTAATAATAATGAATGTGGACAAACTCATCTCCTATAAGGTTTATTTTCAGTTGATACAAATCATTGATTTCTTTAAGAGCCAGTCAAGCAACTCATTTCCTTAGTGCTCCAATCCTTCTTCTTGAACAGAGAGGGACAAGAGATAAATGAGAAAAACTGACTGTGAAAATCATATTTAAAACTGTGCTATGTGAATGCCCTCTTCATTTTAATCAATCTTTTGACTGACTGAGCCAAGATAGCAGAGATGGCAGAGAGAATCCAGGAAGTTGCTTGAGTTCTCCCCAGTTTCCCTGGAAACATTTAGAGGCTAAATCAAGCCTCTAAACATATTCTGGAGTGACAGAACCCACAAAAAGATGGAGTGAAGACATTTTCCACTTTATGATAATTTAGAAGGATGTCAGAAAAGTATGCCTCATTTGGTTAAAAGGGGAGCACAGCCTATCACAGGTGGTTTGTGCAAGCCATCCATAGGCTTTTAGCAGTAGCATAGATCATCAATTGAGTTCCCTCAGTCCTGGCTCAACAGGCCAGCAGTTTGGCCTCCATCTTTAGAACACAACCAATTTGTGAGCTCTGGAACCCCAGCGCAAGTGAGACTAGTTTGAACCTCTGCAAATGCACTGGGAAAGCTACAAACCCTTGAGGCCTTATTGGGACAAGCCATTGGCTAGGCCCTTGCCTCCCAGCATAAGAAGCTTGGGATGGTACCTCCTGAACCCCAGGAGGAGAGCTCAACCTTAAAAGTTACAAAATAGACTGAAAATGAGTCAGAAACAGAAGAGAGTCTATACAGCAAAACACAAGCAGCTTTCCAGAGAACTGCTGTTGTAAACAGCTTTCAAGTTTCTGATCACATAGTATAGTGAACTCTCTATTTATTCAATAACAAATCAGAGCAAAACTATAACAGTAATGAAACTTGAAGGTTCTTTTGTATTTCTATGCTAAGAGGTACTTAATATCTAGTTTCAAATTAAGCCTCTGTTAAAGAAACAGAAGGTATGAACCCCTGTTGCTGACATAACAGGAAAGGACTGAATAGGAAACCCCTGTTGCTGATTTGACAGGAAGGAGCTGAACGCAGAGTAGCAGTACTGTATATAAGGAAAATTCTAGCTGTGAGAGACAGGCTTTTCTGGCAACTTGTGGTGACAAAGCTTATGCTGGAGGTGCTGAGTCCAAAGGCCAGCTGGAGCTTCTGAGGAGCTTCGGTGAACAAGGGCCAGCTAGAGTTGCAGAAGACTGAGGCAATATGACTTTGGTGCCTGCATTTTATCTGTTTGTGGTTTTGTTAAGCCTTGACTTCCTGGGAACAGAGACTGTGGTGGATTTAAGATGGACTGGACACTGTGAACTTCAGTGTGGAACACGAACTACACAGAGAGCTGGACAGGGAATTGAGAGATGCCTGCCTTTGAACCCAGGTGACACTTTGGTGAATCCAGGTAAGAGCTGGGATCATGGAAGGGGATCCAGGGAATCTGGGAGCCTACTCCAAGTCAAGCTGAAAGAAGACTTTACTTGGATACTGTATATTGACTGAGAAGACTTTGATTTACTTGTGACCAATGACTGGATTGCCAGTGTATTTTCTGATAATTGAATAGTGAATAATGACTGAATAGTGACTCATTTGTAACTTGGTGTGCCACATGAGTGGAGAATTTTGACTGAATGATTGAGTTGATTGAATGATTGAGTTACTAAGTGATTGACTAAATGGTTGTAATTTGTTCAAAACTATGTGATGACTGTGGTGAAAAATATGTCGCCATTTTAGTGATAAGTTGCTGTGAATGCTGTATTTTGATTTTCTGTGATGAGTTATGAAATTGTGAATGCTGTACTTTGATTTACTGTGAATGTTTTGCTCTGATTTGTTATTGAATAGACAGAGTGTTCACTATACTATGTAATAAGAACCTTGAAAGCTGTTTACAGCAGCAGTCCTCTGTATAGCTGCTCATGGGTTTACAAAAACAGTCACAGAAAATCAAGGCACAGAATTCACAATGTTACAACCTGTCACAGAAAATCAAAATATAGCATTCACAATGACATAATAACACAACTTATGAATAAAATGTCCACATAGCTTTCACCAAAGTGGTCACATAGTTTTGAACAAAGTACATTCATTTGGTCAATCACAAAATCCTTAATTCAATCACAAAGTACAAAAGTCAAGTTCTCCACCCCCTAGGATACAGCAAATCATAATCTCAGTCAGTACACAATATCCAAGTAAAGTCTCTTATCAGCTTGACTTGACTTGAGGCTGGCTCTCAGCTTCCATGGTTCCTCTTCCATGGTCTCAGCTCCAATTGTCACCTGGGTTCAAAGGCAGGCAGCTCCCAGTTCCTTGTACAACTCTTTGTCCAGTTCTTCATACAGTTGCCATTCCATGTTGAAGCTCACGGTGTCCATTCTACCTCAAGTCCTTCACAGTTCTTGTTTCTGGGAAGATAAAGCTTGATAGAACCACAATAATATATTGTGGCACCATCATTAATTCACTATCTGCCTATGAAATCAATTCAGACCCACCAACAAGGTCAGAGAACTCAACACAAGCCTTCAACATAAAAATAAACACAGATCCACAAACCAGGTCCAAGAGGTCAGTACAAATCATCAATAAAGTCCCAGGGCCTCCAAAACCCTGGACAATTCTACCTTAACTAATTTGATTATTCAGTGTCATTCCAATCAAACTACAAAATCTTTTTTAAAGCTAGAAAAAAATAATAAAATTCATCTGGAAGAACAAATGCTTAAGAAAATCAAGGGAGTTATTGAAAATAATGCAAAGGAAAGTGACCTAACTAGGCCAGATCTAAGACCATATTATAAAGTGTCAGTCATTAAAACTTTTTGGTACTGGCTGAAAAATAGGATGCTGGATAAATGTAATAGGAAAGGTACAAGACAATATATAACAAAACAATAGTAAATGATCATAGTAGTCTACTATTTGATAAACCTAAAGATTACAGCTTTTTGGATAAGAATTCACTAGTTCATGAATTCTGCTGTGAAAATTGGACAATAATATTGCAGAGAGTAAGCACAGACCAGCCCATATAAGGTAACATCCAAATGGGTACAAGATTTAGGCAATAAGAGATAAAAATTAGGAGAACAAGAAATAATTTTCCTCTCAAATTTATGGGGAATGGAAGAGCTTATGATCAAAAGAGATGGATAACATTATGAAAGAGAAAGGGGATGATTTTGATTACATTAAATATAAAAGTTTTTTGCATAAACAAAATCAATACAACCAGGATTAGAAGGAAGGAAGAAAACTAGGAATTAATTTTTGCCACCAGTATTTCTGATAATGGCCTCATTTCTAAAATATGTAGACAAATATGTCAAATGTATGAGAATAGAAGTCATTACTCATTCAAGAAATGGTGAAAGGATATGAATAGGCAGGTTTCAGAACAGAAACTAAAGCTATTAATAAATTAAATCAATTTAAATGAATATAAATATATGTATATTTATTTATATAAATATAAATAAAATGAATTAAATCAAATAATAAGTTAAATCTAAAGGGAGTAATATGAAAAAATACTCTTAATCACTGCTGATTACAGAAATGTATATTAAAACAGCTCCGAGGTAACACCTCATACCTGTCAGTTTGTCTGATGTGGCAGAAAAAATAAAATGATAAATGTTGGAGAAGATGTGAGAAAATTGGAATACTGATACATTTTTGGTGGAATTGTGAACTGATCCAAACATACCAGAGAGCAATTTGGAACTATACCTAAAGCGCTATATTACTGTGTGTTTTCTAGCAATACCAGTACTAGACCTGTTTCCCAAAGAGATAATAAAAAAGGGAAAAGGACTCACATGTACAAAATTACTTATAGCAGCTCTTTCTGTGTTGGCAAAGAATTGGAAATTGAGGGGATACCCATCACTTGGTGAACTGCTGAAAAAGTTGTGGCATATGAATATAATGGAATAATATTGTGCTATAAAAATGTAGATTTCAGTGCAGGAAATCCTGGAAAAACTTACAAGAACTGAAGCTTAGTGAAATTAGCAGAACCAGGAGAACATTGTACATAGGAACAGCAACAATGTGTGATTAACTGTAACAGACTTAGGTCTTTTCAGTAATACAATAATCCAAGACTATTTCAAAAGTATCATGATAGAAAATACCAATCACATTTAGAGAAAGAACTAGAAGAATTTCAATGAAGATTGAAGTGAACTATTTTCATCATTTTCAATTTTTTCTTCCTTGTGATTTTCTTTTGTTCTGATTCTTCTTTCATAACATAATTAATGCATATGTATTTTTAGAACGATTGTACATGTACAACCTGTATCAGGTTGCCCTCTGTTTTGCAGAAAAGAGAGCAGTTGGAGGGAGAAAAATTTGAAGCTCAGAATTCTACAAAAACGAATGTCAAAAACCATCTTTATCTGTTATTGGAAAAAAAATAAAATGCTATTAAGGAAAAAAATAATGCTTTGTTCATGAATAAGTTAATTATCTAAATATTATGACTCAGATATTGTATTCAAGAGTTGGAGGCTGTCCAAATGCAATGCAATGAAGGGACAAAACCACTGAGAAACACATGTAGATTTCTTTTTTTCAATTAAAAATAGATTCCTAAAATATCAATAGATATAGATAGATACTGAATTCAGTTCAGTTTCTGTGCTTCTTGAGCTAAAGCAGTAGAATTTGAGTTCTTAGACATATGCCCTCCCGTAAACAGCGATGGTACTACATCTTTGGCAAAACAAAATAAAACAAAACGTTTTTTGGGGGTGAGGGGAGAACAAACAAACAAACATAATACCCTCTAATAGTATCACTTAGATTGTACTCTCAAGATAGTGCCACTTCATGGTCTAATTATATGCTAGAATCTCTAACTTGTGGAGAGATTTATGCACATGCTGCTTTTCTGTAGATTTCAGGATTCAGGGAAAGGACTTTAGTATGTGTAGTTACATCTATCACCAAACTTTCATTTGGAATAGCTTTTGATTTGCATCAATTGGTGGTGGTGGTGGTGGTGGTGAATATCAAACCTACATGGATGAAATCACAGAGCCACAAAATACCAAATTACAATACTGCTCTGTTACTCTGTTTTTATTTATTTAATAATGCAAAAGCCTATTAAAGTGTAGATTTGATAAAAAAATAGATTTTTCTTTCATTATAGAAAATCAATATGGATATTCATTTAAATACATTTTACTTCTTCCTATATATTTAAATATAAAAATCCTATTATATATACAGTATTTCATTAGTTTGTATACAGATATACACTATATTAATATTTATGCATATATGTATGTATATATAAAATATTTATGTTATTGAAAACAGAGAATCTTTATTTGTCCTTATATTTTCTTTTCCATACTAATATTGTGGAGAGATGTATGAAGGGATATGGAGAAGAGAAAAAAATTGGGGGAAGGAATGCGAGATACACACACACACACACATACACACACATACACACACACAGTGTAACTTCCCAAGACTGTTCTGATCTCTCTCCCTCCCTCCCTCCCTCTCTCTCTCTCTCTCTCTCTCTCTCTCTCTCTCTCTCTCTCTCTCTCTCTCTCTCTTTCTCTGCACCCCCTTCCCCAGTAAATTAAGGTTCTTTATTTTCCAAAATACTGGATGAAACCAATTAGGCTTTCTTCTTATATTTTGGGTAGGGAAAGTATTTGTTTTCCCAAACCCTTAAAGTATCCATTGTATTTGATCTGTCCAATTGAAATCATTATCCAGCAACAGCAAAGGAAATTAATAATTTGCATATCTATCTATCTACCTAACTACTATGCTTCTCTCTTATGATATGAAGAAAAAAAGAATGAAATGAAATTTAGTCTTTGCACTTGAGAACCTTACAATATAGTAAAGTGAATGCTTCTTTATAGAGAGTACTAGCGATTTAAGGAAAAGACTAAGAAATTTGTAAACTGAGAGATTAAGAAAGTCTTCATGTGGAAAGGAGTAGTTAATCACATTGAGAGAGTTTAAGGATTCTAAGATGAGAGACAACATATGACTACATTCTAGGAATGGAACCAGCCATTGTAAAGGCCCAGAGACAGGAGATGGATTGTAGTGTGTGAGGAGCAGTAAGAAGGACTGTGGCTGTACTGCTATGTGTGTGCAGGGAGCAGTAATGTGTAATGAACCTGGAACAGGATAATGGGGGTAGGTTGTGAATGGCTTCAAATGTCATAGTTTATATTTTTTAAATGTAACTAATTTATATTGGTTCCTACAGACAATATGTAGGTATAGTAGTTTATTGCATATATGAGTTACATGAGCAGACATGATGCCTTAGGAAAATAATTTTGACAGCTGTGTGGAGGATGTTTATAGTGGAGACTTTTTTTTTTACTTTTTGGAGGGCAACTGGAGTTAAGTGACTTGCCCAAAGTCACACAGCTATTTTTTGTCTCAAGGGTCTGAGGCCAGATTTGATATCAGGTCCTCCTGCCTCCAGGGCCAGTGCTCTATTCACTGTGCCACCTAGCTGCCCCTGTAGTGGAGAAAGATTTAAAGGAAGGAAGCTAAATTAGGAGGAAATTGAAATAATACAGGAAAGAGAGTGAGGACCACAACTAGAGTGATGGTTATGTATAGGGTATAGGACATCAGATATAAGAGATATTATAATGACAGAAATAGCAAAGTCTGGCAATTTCTTGCATATGGAGAGTAAGTAAGAGTGGAGAGTCAAGGATGGCTCTCAGGATGTAGACCTGGTTGACTAGGAGGGAGCATGTGGTGCCTTTAAAAGAAATAGGGAAGTTGCAAGAGGGATGACTGAAAGAAAATGTAAAATGTTCAGTTTGTCATGTTAAGCTTGAGATTCCCTAGGACATCTATTTAGAAATAATAGCTGGTGACAGGGTACCAAATTTAGAAGAGAGACTTGGCCTCAATGTATTGCTGTGGGGGTTGTCTCTTTTGTGATGGCAATTGAACCCATGGAAACTGATGTCAAGAACAGTGATAGTGTCACGTGAAAAAGGAGAAAAAAATTTCTTGAGGGACACATGGATACCAAGCTTGACAAAGATGTGGATCAAGCAAAGGAAACCAAGAAGAAACATTTGGATAACTAGGAAGAGAACCAGGAGAGAAAACCATGGCAAACTTTTAGAATAGAAGGAAGAATATCTAAGAGAAAGAGGTGAGAATAATGCCAGCAGCCACAGAAAATGAAGTAGGATAAGGATTGAGAAAAGGTCATTTTATTTGGCAATAAAGTAGTAATTGGTAACTTTGGAGAAGGCAATTTTAATTGAATGAGAGGTTAGAAGCCAGATTGCTGAGGATTTAGAATAATGACAAGAGTAGAGACCCAAAATATAGATGTTAATTCTCAAGAATTTAGAAACAAAAGGGAGGAGATCTAAGACAATAACTAGCAGGAACAATACTGTCAAGTGGGGAAAACTTTAAGGCTAGGAAACATCAGTACATTTGTGGATAGGTATTTAACAGTGGCAAGAGAGAAATGATATTTTGGGGGATAATTTCCTGGAATTGTAGTAGGGAATGGAATCAAGATCCCAGGAAGAAAGGTTCCCCTAGGCAAAAAGAACGGCTACATCTGGATCAAAAACTTCAATAAAGGAGAAAATACTGAGGGATAATGCTAAGGAGTTATGGAATGAGAAGAAGGGAAGAAAAGTGTACTGATAGTACTTGACCTCCACTTTCTCATTAAAGTTTGAGTTTAGGTTCCCACAGCTGTGAAGATGAAGAGATGGGATGGTGTGGGAAAAGACCAGAGGTTTAGAGTAATCACTGTGAGAAGCGGGATAGAGGCTCAAATAGGCAGGAATATAAAGACTGTTTTTCCTTCAGTGAAAGTGAATTTGAGATTAAGAAATAATTTATAGTGCACACAGTCGGTGCAGTTGCCTGACTTTTCCCAACTCCAATCAATTTCATGTGAATAGACATTACTGAAGGAAATTGAACAAGTTAGTCATATCTCAGTTTTGGCACAGATTGAGCAAAAGACGACAGGATAGTAAGAATTTCAAGACTGTAAAACTGAGTATCTCATTAGAATATAAGTTCCTTGAGAGCAAGGGATATTGCTGTTGTTGTTGTTGTTGTGTTTTTTGCCTTTCTCTGATCCCAGGCTTATAACATGTCTTCCATCACTATTTAACTAATGTTTATTGGCTGAAAGAATTGGTTAAATAAATGATTATTATTAGAAAGAGAAGAAAGTGAAGTCAAATGTGATAATTTGGAAACGTACTAACAGGTAGAGAGAGATAGAAGGTCATAGTTAAGATGGACAGGTTTTGCAGGAGCGAGGCTTAGAAAGAAATAGAATGCCATAAATATAGGAGGGATAAAGAATTTCAGAGTTCTAAATCTTGGTGATGGAACAGTTTTGATTCAGCAAGGTTCATATATATAGCCAACATTATGTGCAAGAGTAGGTGTTTGGAGTTAAGTAGGTCTAGGTACTAGGAGATTAGGGTGTTTGAGGAAAAATCATCCTGCTTTTTGGTTTCTGCTAGCATTAAAGTGAGTGTTGCTGTGAAAAGAAAGATTATGGGACAAATACTGAATGTGCTTAACAAGGAAGAAAAGCCAGTAGATTAGAACCAATAGATAATCAGTGGTGGTGAAGGGAGAAAATGGAAAAGACAATTGACAAGAAAGGAATATTATGGATATCTTTGCTAAATCAATGTACTGGTGTTTATGAGAAAAGATGTAACCAGTCCAGGAAAGAATGGCCAGAGATGGAGAGTCATAAAGGAGATCACGACTATTTGTGTTCCAGAATATAGAAGAATCAGATGAACAAAGGGTATAAAATGAAATGTTTGTTAACTATAAAACAGGAAATTTAGAAGTTACAGTGGAAGTGGAGCATCAGAGTTGAAATGAGATATTTGAAAGTTAGGATTGAGCTAGATAGGGGTAAATGAATGGGTAATGGAAACTGGTGATAGAGTAGAAATAGAATGCTGAAAATACTGAGGGAGAAAATAATTTTCAAGTGAGCTGACATATATTTTATTAAGGGCTATTTTGAAAACAAGAAGGAATTTGAGTAACACAGAGCAAATCTAATTTAAATTGGTTATAGAGTCTCTGGGGGAAACTTTCCTTTCATAGCTCTTTCCTCATGTATGTAGGAATAAACGACTATATTCTTTCTTTTTCTGGGTCAGCACAGGTTCTGAAATCTTTAAATTGTCAATGCTCCTATCTTAACTATCCCCCTTGTGTCCTATTGATATTTGAAGGAACCAACTGATGATGAGTATACCTAATTGAAGCAAACCAATTTGGGACCAAAAATTCCTACAGAAATTGTCCTTCAGTCTCTGTGTAAATTTTACAAAAATAACAATTTTATTAGGAAAAATTCCTCCTCTTTTCTCTGAGTAAAGTGTCTTATTTCCAAGTGTGTTTTTGAAACACTGTATTTTACTCCACTGAATCTTCTTTTTAAAAAGCACTTTCCTTCAGGTGCTAAGTATTTCTTAGCTTTAAGTATCTGAAACTCTTCTTGAAGCTTTCACAGATACACAGACTGTGTCTTTCCTCTTAGATGTTGAATCTGAAGAAAAATATGTAAGTGTCACTTTGAAAAGAAAAAGACAGGTGCTGTTATATAAGAAGTCCTCTAAAAAGGACTCTAGGATGTCTGTTCATTCAAATTATTAGGTAAGTCAGTCTATTTTAGGATTAAGATAAGCCTCAAACTTTCACGCCTTAGTAATATGAATAGGTTTAAAGTGTGACACCCAGTGTGTATATTTATTTATTTTAATATGAAGAAATCTCAAGGATCAGATTTTTTCAAATATCTCTTACAACTCCCCCCCCACAGTTAACGGATATATGTTTGTACACAATGTGTATAAATATAAATATATATATATATATATATATACACACACATACATACACACATATACATATACCTTTATACACAAATATACATATATAAACATATATACCTATATACACATCTATACACACATATACAATATAAACACACATATATATCAGCAGAGATTTTTTTTGAAGTATCTTCTTATTTGAACAATAAGCAAATGCTAAGCCAGCTGGCACAGTCTACGGGGGAAACAATATGTGGGTCAGCACATTGTCTCATCAGCACTTCTTCAGCAAATCCACCTGGCTGAGTACACAGAGTAAACAGACAATATGGGGCCCCAGTGTAACAAATTACATTATTAAAGAGACAACTTTTTAAATTTGTGGCCTACTTTTGTTTTCAAATGTAGCAATACTTCCACAAAGTCTCTTGTAGAGAAATCCTTTCATCCTACAATTATTTATCTAGTGACAAAAATGTGTGTAACCCCTCTCTTCCTCATGTAATGAGTTTACCTCTTTTTAAAAGAGAGCAAAGAACCTGTGCAGATGCATGACAAGCCTCATAGATAAGCATACAAATTACTTAAATTTTACTTTTTGCTAAAATAATTAAATGTTGTGTTTAATTTTACAGCACAATCGTAATTACAGGTTGAAACAGACGGTAGAGTTCCAGTTAAAAATATTTTGCCCATTGAAATAACCTTATCATCTAATAACCTTCATGACAAGTGTTCACCAGGATTTTTCAATATTGAAACAAACTGTTTATGATGATAGATTTTGGTGAAATACTCAGCACACATTTAGGAGATGTATTTTAAGAGTATGATTTTTATCTTAAAATCCATTGAAATTATAGAATACTCCCATTTCCCTCAAGACAAAATAATTAGCAACAGATGTACTATAGCATAAGCTGATATGGAAGATAAAGGGTCACTCTGAACTATGAATGTCAAGAATTTGCTTAATGGTATAAGCTACCACAGGCTGGCATGTTACAAAAGTTCCTAATGCTTTGAAGGCTAATCCAAGTTCTAAGTCTTATGAAATTAATTAACATACGTATGTGCTCAAGAGCTGATACAAAGCATAATGTTGGTTGCATGTGATTTCATGAGAATACTTATCATTGTTCCTTAGGAAATCAGTATTCCATTGAAACAATATACTTTATAAATTTTCATGAATAATTTTGAATCTATTGAACTTATTCCAATTTTTTAAAATATGAATTTCACTTTGTAGTTAAATTTGTATTTTAAAAATATATGTTGCTTGATATTATTAAAAGGCATCATTCTGGAACTCTTTTCAAAACAAGGATGTTCAGCTACAATTCTATATAATTTTTCTTGTTAACCGGTGTCTTTGCATCCATTCAAGTATGAGAATGTATACATATACATGTATATGTGTGTATATACACACACAATTCACACATATACACATGTGCATACATACATATGCATACATACACACACATACATACATACATACAAACATTCATTGGTGATATCTTTAACAGAAATATAATTTAATACTTTATGGAAAATATTTTAAAAGGCTTTGTTTGTATAGAGTTTCTATGAAGTTACTTTAACAAACAACTTACAGAAATCATGTGAAAATGTCTATACACCTGTTTTTGTGGAAGAACAGATAACAATTTTCTAGTTTAAAAATGATAAAATGCTTATCTGAAAATCCAAATAATCAAGAGGTTTTTTCTTATTTCATAATAATATTGCCTACTATTTCCATATGACATTAAACTTTAAAATTTGCTCCTAATATATTATTTCTCTTCTTCTCTGTTTTACAGATACATAATAAACATATGTTCCCAAAGCAAAATTTTAGTATTACTTGTATACACCTAAAAGGAACATCAGAGATTATTCAAACTGAGTACCTTACTTTACAGATGAGGAAACCAAGTCCTATAGAGGTGAAACAAATTTTCCAAAAAGACATAAAGGGTACGAGTTAGAATATAAATATAGCTTCTTTGACTCTGCATCAGGAGCATTATGCTACCTATTGAAATTTCTTTGTTTTTACACATCATATACATAGACAACTTCTGATAATCTGTTCACTTAGGAAGTCCTATGGGAGAAAGGAAGTGCACCTAAAGATGCATCTGGGAAAGAAAGGAAAGTTTGATGCTGTAAAGATGAATATTGCATAAGTCTCTGGATAAGATCCATGAATGAAGGTAAGTCAGAAGCAGTCAAATGATATGGAAATATTTAAAATCAGCATCCTGGGTTTAGTTGAACTTAAATAGATGGGAATGGGTGAATTCAATTCAGGTTATCACCACATGCGCTCTCTCTCTCTCTCTCTCTCTCTCTCTCTCTCTCTCTCTCTCTCTCTCTCTCTCTCTCTCTCTCTCTCTCTCTCTCTCTCTCTCTCTCTCTCTCTCTCTCTCTCTCTCTCACACACACACACACACACACACACACACACACACATAGCCAAGTAGACTTTATAGTCAGTAAAAGTGTGAGAAACCTCCCTCCCCCATCCCCTGTAGTGGAATATCACCTCAAAATAACAGAAACATGGTAGAGGATTTTGTGAAGATAATTCACTAGTCATAGTAGTCAGAGTGCACACTCTTTTTCAACAGCACAAAAGGCAACTCTACACATGGACATCACCATGATAAATATAGAAATCAGAATGATTATAAACTTTGCAGCCAAATGTGCAGAATCACCCTACAGTCAGTTAAAAGAAGGCCTGGAGTTGAATGTGTTTCCTATTACAAAATTCAGATTTAAGTTGAAGAAATTAGGGAAGACCATTAGATTTTCTAGTATGGCCTAAATAACACCCTAAGGAATATGAAGTAGAGGTGATGAATACATTATGGGATTGGATCTAATAGATAAAATATCAGAAGAACTATGGGCAGTAATTTGCAATGTTTCACAGAAGGCAACAACAAAACAAAAACTTTCCAAAGAAAATGAAGAGGAAGGAATTAAAAGGCATGTCTGATGAGGTTTCACACATAGCTGAGGAAAGAAGGGAAGTAAAAGGTAAAGGAAAAAGGGAAAGGTACACCCAGGTGAATGCAGAATTCCAGAGAACAGCAAAGAGAGTTAAGGAGGTTTTAAATGAGCAATGAAAAGAAATAAAATGGGAAAGATGAAAGGCACTTCAGGAGAAATAAAGGGAAATTTTCATGCAAAAATGAGCATCATAAAACAAATGGTAGGAACTTAACAGGAGCACAAAAGATTAAGGAGAGGTGGCAAGAATACATGAAAGA
>CM053601.1:115100609-115114557 GCA_028646575.1 Pseudocheirus occidentalis | reverse complement strand
TGAAGAGAATAATTCCTTCAGAATTAGAGTGGAGGAAGTGGAAGCTAATGACTTTATGACCAACCAGATAATATTAAACAATTACAAACTAATGAAAAAATAGAAAGCAATGTGAAATATCTCCTTGAAAAAACCACTGACCTGGAAAATAGATCCAGGAAAGACAATTCAAAAATTATTGGTCTACCTGAAACTCATGACCAAACAAAGAAATTGGAAAGCATCCTTCAAGAAATCCTCAAAGAAAATTGCCCTGATATTTTAGAATCCGAGGGCAAAATAGAACTTGAAAGAATTCACCGATCACCTCTTCAAAAAGATGCCCAAAAGAAAACTCCTAGAAATGCTATTGCCAGGTTTCAAAACCCCCAGTTAATGGAGAAAATATTACAGGCTTCCAAGAGAAACACATTTGAATACTGTGGAAGCACTATTAGGATAATCCAGGATCTGGCAGCTTCTACACTGAGGGATCGAAGGGACTAGAATATGATATTTTGAAGATCAAGGGAGCTGGGATCAAAACTAAGAATCAACTACCCAGCAAAACTGACCATATTATTCCAGAGGAAAATATGATCATTCAGTGAGGTGGAGGACTTTCAAGCATTCTTGCTGAAAAAACCGGAACTGAACAGAAAAATTGACAATCAAACACAAGAAGCATGAGAAGATAAACATGGAAAAGAAATCATAAGGAACTCATAAAAATTCAACTATTTACATGCCAATATGGAAAATATGATAATAGTAACTTATGAAACTTTTCTTAGTATGAGGATAGGTGAAGGGAATACAAATGTATATATATATGTATACTTACACATATGTTTATATAGGAGGCTACATATATATGAGTATGAAAACATGTCTGAGCATGCATGTATACGTGTATATAGAGGGTATAGGATCAATTGAATATGAAGTGATGATATATTAAAAGGCAAATTTCTGAGGCAGGAGAGGACTAGAATGAGAAGAGACAGGGAGAGACAAAACAGGGTTAATTATCCCATATAGAAGAGGCAAGGGATAACTGTTTCTACTTACTCTCAATTACTCTCATTGAATTTGGCTTAGGGAAGGAATGGCATAAACTCTAAACTGGGCATGATGCCACACAGGAGAGTAGTGGGCATCGGGATGAGAGGGGGGATGACGGAGGGGAGGGCAGTGTCTGGGGGAGGGATGCTTGAAGCACACACTTCAGTAAAGGGACAGGGATAGGGTAAAGAACAGAACAAGGTGGGTAGGCATAGGAAAGAGGGATCACTGTCACAATATGTCTACTATGACGATGTCCTGTGTAATTACACATGCATAGCCTGTATTGAATTACTTGTCTTTCCAGTGGGTGTGGTGACAAGGGAGGGACCAAAAGAATCTAGAATTTAAAGTTCTGTAATACATGCAACTAGGAATTAATACATACAGGTGCTGGGGTGGGGAGACCCTCCCTGCCTACCAGAAAGTTAGAGAGCAGATCAGGGTAGGGGCTACACCATGGGATCACTATTTTGGCATGGGGTAGGGGAAAGATGGGGAGAATATCTGTTATTCAAAATTCTCACGGAAATGAATGATGTAAACAAGAAAACAAATAAAAAATTTATTTAAAAAATAAAAAATTCACTGGTAATTTGAGAAATATCAGTTTCAGTTGAGAGATAAGCTCAAAGGCCAGAATGTAAAGAGTTGAGTAGTCAGGAAAAGAAATGAAGGCAAAAAGTATATAGAGTATTTTCAAGGAGCTGGGCTGAGAAAAGGAGGAGAGATATCAAATGTTAGCTTGAGGAGTGTTGATGTCTAGTGAAGGAAGGTTCATATAAATATATGTTTTTGTGTATATGTATATTGGATCATATATATATGTATGTATATGTTTGTATGTGTGTATATATGTACATATATATGTATGTATATGTAGAATTAATTGTATTTTGTAGGAAACGAACCAGTTATTGCATCAGCAATGCAGCATTCACAAAGCCTACAGTAACTATAAGTATGCTGATATGGTTATTAATCACAAAATGTAACAGGCTCTCTACTTGAGAACTATAGTCAGAGCATATATTCAAGTACCTGAAGACTGAGTCCCAAAACCAGAAAGTAAAATCCAACACAGTAGTTATGAAGTTGGCACATGTAGTTAAAGTAGTAAATACCCACATTCTCAAGCCTTCAAAACAGGACAGGTGACCTCAGGCAAAGGTCCTCCTCTCCTCACTCATGGCAACTGCTCAACATCCGGGCAGCCTTGTGCCCAGAAGCTCTGGTTCCTCCACAGTTCTCCCCCCTGGCAGTCCTCAGCAAGAGTCCTTAGCAGAGATTCTGACTGGCTCAAAGAAAAAGGAATTTGCACCACTGCCGCTGCCGCCACTGCTGCTGCCTCTGCTTCCAGTCACCAGCACAGATGGTAGCTTGGTTCCTGCATTCTATTGCTCCACCCCTTCCTGCTACATCAGCAAGTTCAAGGGGCATGAAAGATCTTTATATCTCAGTATCATTAAAGTTACAGAGGGACCTTAAAGATTCCATAAGGGGGAAAATATTGAGTGTGCTATTGATGAGAGAAGAAAATAAGAAAATGCCTTCTTTTTCTCAGAGACTGGGGGGAAAGGGGACACAATGGGAGATGATGATGTCAAAGGGCTTTGAGATGAAGTGAATGGGAGAAGTGGTAGCTCTTGTTGAATAGCAGTAATTTTCTTAGCAAAGGTTCTCACCTAAGAGAGAGAGGATGGAAGGGGATATGTTGGAGTATTGAGGACAGAACAGGTTTGAAATACTTTCTAGGAGAGTAAGAAAGAGAATCAATTAAGGAGTCACAGAAAACTTACCTTATTACATTGAAGGACCAATCAGGCTTGGATAATATGACTTTAGAATGAATTAAGTCAGGGTGTTTGAAAGATTTCCTCCTGCTGTGTTCATCATTAGGAGCCCAGGAGGTGGATAGTGAGAGTAATCCAAACTGGTAAAGAAGATTGACTTTGGAGGGCAAGAACAAGTAGAAAGACTTATTTCCATATGACTGTCATGGATAATCACATCAAGTTAGTACAAAGAGTCAGGCATTTGATTGACATCTAAAAATACCTTTGTTAAAGTTTTATTGAAGGGAGTGAAATGTGACAGGCACTGTCAGATGTGATCTTTGCTTTTTGGTGTGGCTAACCATTTTTCAATGTTACAAGATGGGAGGAAAGGGAACACTTATCAGGAAATGACATAAAAACAGAAGCAGCCAATAAAACTTTATTTTAAAAAACTTTTGAGAGTGGGGACATAGTTACTCTGAGGCAGATGGTAACATTTTCCTATTTAGAGACATCTGGCCTCTAATGAAAAACACTCTCTTCATCCCTTTCCTTTCTGCAACATCTACCCTCAACATCTATCCCTGTAATGGTAATTAATTTAAATTTGAAGACCCCTTTTGTTCTTTCAATTAATCAGGTGCTTAGCCCTTAGTAACTAATCAAACCTCTGTGAAAGAAAGAGAAGGTGTGAACTCCTGCCTCCTGTTGCTGACATAATAGGAAGGGGTTGCCTGAAACAGGAAGCTGATGCTGTGTGTGTATAAGAAAAGCCCCAGAGAGTCACAGTCAGAATTTCTTAAGACCAGAACCTGGTTGCAGAATCAATTTTGCTGGGGAGAGAGAGAAAGAGTTTATCTCAGCAGCTTCTAGAGGCTTAGCTGCTACTGCTTGACTGAGAACTGAGTCAGAATTCTATTTGTACAAGAATCATGAAGACTGAAGTTGCTGCCAACAGGACGGCTGAAAATGAACACTGCATCCCCACCCCCAGGTTGTAGAAAATTATTTTTATTTTGAAAACCTCGGAGGAGTGATTTTGATTCCAGAAGTCAGCTGAGATTTCTTCTGAGCCCTAGGGTCAGCAAAACTGCCGGAGGACTGAGGAGGCATGGCTGAAGTCCCAGTATTCTGTCTGTTTTGATGTTCTTTTGCCAGATTGCTCTGCTGGTGAAGGACAGTGCTGTTGTTGCAGAGGTCCTGGAACCTTGATGTTGGCTCAGAAGCCGAGAAGAAGGATTTTCTTGTTGTATGTTTGCAGAAAACCTGGGAAAGTGTCTTGCTGATGTTTTCAGGAGTCCTGGGACTGTTCTGCAGGCAGAGAGTGAATTGATGAGGATGCTGGCAATGTATGTTGTGGTTTTGTTAAGCTTTGTCTCTCTGTTGTACCCAAACCCAAATCCTAGGTCACTATATACCACCTGATTTGTGGCCCACCATTAAGCCCCTTTTTGTCACAGCTTTGAAGCTGCTTATGGCGTATCTGGGCATATTGCTCAAGGGATAGTTCACTGCCCCCTTCTTCCCTAATTGGCACTTTCTATTCTCCTGAAATCATTATAGTGTATAAGTTTCATTATGGTGCAAGGATCTTATCTAGGAACCACCCTGTCCTGTCCTGCTGACCAAGCAGGGTCCCCATCCTCTTTGCCCAGAACATAACCCTAGCCTGTTCTGGGAAATTCTAGTCCCCTTTACCCCATGACCCCTTCACCCTGCTCTGGAAAGCTAACTACAGCCCTCCATCCTGTCCCCTCCACCCTGTTCTAGGAGGGACCCCTATGTTACATGAAAGTTGCACTCTTGTACCCTTGTGCCATATTCCCAAATTAGCTCTGAGCTATGGATCTAACCAATGGCTTTTCTTTGCCTCTGTACATCACAGCTTCTGCTAGCTCCTCTCCCTGATTTTTTTTGTGGTTTTAGCCCATTTAATCAAGTCTGTACCCCACT
This sequence comes from Pseudocheirus occidentalis, assembly GCA_028646575.1. NCBI lineage: Eukaryota > Metazoa > Chordata > Mammalia > Diprotodontia > Pseudocheiridae > Pseudocheirus > Pseudocheirus occidentalis. The sequence goes on along the minus strand of CM053601.1, from coordinate 115,109,782 downwards.
GGATTACCGCCAACCTGAGTGAATACCCCGTCATAGTAGTGCGCTTAATCAATAAATGCACACCTAAATTTTATCTTAAACCTAGGTCTTGGCTTGCTCCTATTCTCTGCACAACATGGCCAGGAATCCCCAGGAACAGAAATTTCTGAGAACTTGCCTTAGATCAAGATGAAGAAAAAGCCCTCTACTTGGGTATTGAATTCTGTGATGATGACATGGATTTCTAGTGACCTAGGGGTGGGGGGTTTGTGTGTTTTCTAATTATTGTATTTGGTGATTAGCGATACTTAGTAACTGATTGCTAATAAGTGAATGATTGAGTTAACCTAATTAACTCATGAGTGGAAGACTGACTATTGTACTCTTAGATGACTGAATGACTTAGTAAGGAGGCAAACCTCCTTAGGGATATCAGATGATTGTTCTCTGTTCTAAATATTGTGACCACTTTGGTGAAAACTATGTGGCTATTTTAATGATAAGCTGTTATGAAGACTATATTGTAATTTTCTGTGATAAACTATAATATTGTGAATATTATACCTTGATTTTCTGAGAATGTTTTGCTTTCATTTGTTATAGAATAAATAGGGTGTTCACTATACTGTGTAATCAGAACCTTACAAGTTGTTCACAGTACCATTCTTTGGAAAGCTGCTCATACATGCCATTACATTACCCAAAATTACAAGTTGGGAAGTAAGAATCTAAGTAGAACTCTTGAGTACATAGTATCCTCTTTTCTTCAATATTTTCAGTAAAATACTAGAAGTCATTTATTTTCCTCCTTATACCAACTGAGGTACCATCTTTGTTTTCTTCTAAAGCAACTACAGTAAAGGAAGTGAAACATACATACATACACACACAACAAAAGTCCTTGTCATGCATCCAGTGTCACAGGTTGACCAAACTGTTCTTCAGCACCAGGCTAGGAAGGGATAATATAAACAATTAAATCTCCTTATGAAGTTCTGATACTGAAGAACAGTTTGACCAGTCATTTACACTGGTAGAAATTTATGGTGTTCATTTCCAACTAGTGCCTCTTTACTTTATACTAATCATTTCATTCTTCCCTGATTTGGTCTTTATTTCCCTGCTCAAGTGTCTGTTCCAAATTTTCTGTACTCAAAATACATATGATACCCTTCTACCTTCCTGAACTCCAGTTTCAAAGAGTCATGTAGACCTTCTCCTTGCTAATACCAATTCCTTTACTTTTGTTTCTGAAATATCTATCTGCTTCTTCTCCAGGAACCTGCTTGGCTGACAATCTCTTTTCTCTCACTAATTTTCAACCTCTCATTTATTCTCTGACTATTTCCTTAACTACCTGCAAACATTCCCAGATCTCCCTATCTTCAGAGGAAAAAGAACAAAAACAAAAACCTACACTTTTATCCTATCATCTCTTCACACTATTATTAACATTTAATGTCCTAGAAAAAAGCTACTAGTATTCATTGACTCCAGTTGCTTACTTCCATTTTACTTCTCTCCTCCATCCCCAAATTTGGCTTCTGACCCCACCACATGGCTAAAACTGCTTTCTCCAAAGTGCCTAGTGATATTTTAATTACCTAATCCATTTTTTCTCATCTCTCAATTTTCTTGATATCTCTGCAGTCTAATCCTGCACTATTCCATCATGGTTCTCTTTTTCCTCAGTGTTCTTCACAGGATCACCATTCATGCTCTGTACCTATATGTTAATGTTTCCTACAGAGCTTTTACCTGGGTCCTCTTTATTTCATCTCTTTACACTTTGTTTCCTGTTAATCTCATAAATCCCCATGTTTTTACATATTATCTTTATACAGATGACTCCTAAACCTATGTATCCAGGCCTCAGCTCTCCATCGAACGCTAGCTCCTCAATCCCAAATGCTTTCTATGTATCTCCAACCATATGTCTCATAGGCATATCAAACTCAACATAGCCAGATGGTTATATGGCACAGTGGATAGAGTGCCAATCCTGATGTCAGGAAGACTAATCTTCCTGAGTTCAAATCTGGCCTCAGATACTTACTAGCTGTGTGATCCCAGCCAAATTACTTAAACCTGTTTGCCTCAGTTCCTCATTCATAAAATGGGCTAGAGAAAGAAATGGCAAACCAATACAATATCTCTGCCAAGAAAACTTCAGATGGCATGATGGAGAGTTGAGACTGAACAACAACAACAATCATTTCCCCTAAACTCAACCAAACTTCCTTCCTTCTGTCTAGCATGTCAACATTCTTTTATTTTCCCAGTTTTGCAACTATGAAATCGCAGTCAAATTTAAATTTCTCTCCTCCTCCTCCTCCTCCTCCTCCTCCTCCTCCTCCTCCTACTACTACTACTACTACTACTACTACACACACACACACACACACACACACACACACACACACACCATTTGTCAATCCATGGCAATTCTGCCTTCCCATCATCTCTTGCATATGTCCTCTTGTAGGTATTCACTCTCTATTTCAGGTTCTCACCAGATCTTGAACATATTTTTGCTATAGGTTCCTAATTGGTCTTCCTATATCTAACTTTTACCTTTTCCAATCCAACCTTCACATAACTACTAAGTTGACATCCCAAATTACAGGTCTGACCACATTGCTCCTTTGATCAGGAAAATTAAGGGATATCCTACAGACTCTAGGATAAAATGCAAATGTCTTTGATATTTAAGTCTTTTAATATCTATTTCTAGACCACCTTTTCAGACTGATTACATATAACTCTTCAAACCAAACTGGTTTACTGACATTAAGACCACAATCCATCTCCCATCTATATGCCTTTGCTGATATTATTTCCTTGACATATCCATGAAATACTCTCATCACCCACTTCCATTCCATAATATAGTCCTTTGTGTTTTATAGGCATTCACACATATGTATTATGTGATTGTGTGTATGTATGTATTTATGCATATGTGTATGTGTGAATATATGTATATACACATGAGATTATATATTCATATGTGTATATGTATATGTATGTGTATGTGTGTGTATTTGTATGTGTATGTGTATGTGTATATGTATATTTTTCTCATCTATTAACATTCTATCAGTCCCAAATAGAATTAAGCCCCTTAAAGGCAAGGTCTGTTTCTTTTTATTTGCCCACTTGTATCTGTATCTATAGTACTTTGCCTAGCATAGTACCAGGCATATAATAAATGTTTAGTAAGTATTAAACTTTATAGCATGCAAGAAATAAACTAGCTAAGACTGAGGTTGCTTGCTTCCAGAAACTTGACCCCAGTAGTCCATTAATCAGTTTCATGTGGGTATGGATGAGTAGGGACCTGGATCACTATAAGAAGTTTCTATATAAATGAATTTTTTAAAGTACTAAAATCCTGTTAAAATTAAACAGAATCTCAATTTATTGTTTGAAATATGTTTTCTAAGTACAGTACGCCAGTGCACATGACTATCGGGCAAAAGATGGATGGATGGATAGATAGATAGATAGATAGATAGATAGATAGATGATAGACAGACAGAAAGACAAATGGATAGATGGATAAATGGATATACATACATGAATGTATGTGTGTGTGTATGACTTTGTGGGAAATCTTTAATTTTTTAATCAACTGTTAAAATAAACTATTTTGCCTATTAATAATATAGCCTTTTTCAAGACAAAACAATCTATATATCATTGAAAGCAGTTGAGTATTTTCAGGGCATAGTTTTACAGTGTTAAACAAAGGCTGGCAGAGCACTTGCCCACTTCAGCTCTGAAATAAAAGAGTTCTTATAAAATGACAGTTATTTCTAACTAACACTCTTCCCCTCCCCCTGCTATAGTGGACAGAGGCCCTGCCTTACAGTCAGAAACATCTGAATTTAAACCTTATTTAGGTACTTACTATGTATCTCAACCTTTCTCTGTGTCAGCTTACATACTGGTAAAATAATAAGTCTGGATTTGAGGGTTACTAAAGTCCCTTCTAGCTCTAAACCCATGATCCTATGATCCCATAGGCAAAAAAGTATCAGTGTTACAAGACCTAAAATGTCAACAGCAGTATTAAAAAGTCGATGTAAAAAAATTACTTCATATCTGTGGTTCTGTGAATCAAAGATGTTTTATCAAGTTTTGCCTGGAGGAAGAAAGCCTTGAGATCTAAGAGAGGCATTTGGAAAGAATTGCCCATACTATAAATATGTGCATGCATTCTATGAAAGAATGCAGGAAATTTGAGAGCATCTGTTCTCACCAATACCAAAATATCACACGAGTAAATAAAAATATATACCATATCTATTGAATAGTTATGCTATAAAGGTTAATAAACTTAATAAATATATGGTAATTTGGTTAGGAGGACAGTAGCATTTTGAGAAACAGGAAAACTTTTCTGTGGAAGACAGTGCCTGAGTCCCATTTAAGTGAAGAGGACTGTGTAATAGAGATAATAAGAAAGTGAATTCCAGGCACATGCAACAGCTAGTAAAAAGGTATGGGAGATGGGAGATGGAGTGCTGTATATGAGTATGACAGAGGGTCAATTGTCCTGGATCGCAGAGTATAAGAAAAGGTCTTGTTCTGATCAAGAATCAAACTTTCTTGGCCAAGAAAAACCAGTTTCAGTATGCATTGAGTATGCAGTTGCTATCCAGAGACACATTCCCAGAGAAGCACAAAACATCAGTTTCTTGGTATATTTGGTTTCTTTAACAGCTGTGTGTAAACCATCATTTTATTATGAATTCCTCATGCCTAAGTATACTGAAGCAGCCAAGGAAGTAAGCACAGGAAGTCTTAAGATAAATGCTTATGAGAAAGCAGTCTGAGAAATATTAACATAGATCTATTTCTTTGAAAAGTCTGATTATTTATAGTAGTCAAAATTACTTATTTGCTCACAGTTGTTCATAAAACTATATTACTATTAACGTATACAACTTTCTCTTGATTCTGCTCATTTTGCTATTCATTATTTCATGCCAAGTATTTCCATAGTTTTCTAAGATAATTAATTTCATCTTTTTTATAGCACAATAATATTCTGCCACCCAAAGTTACTGTAAGGATAAAATAAAATAATATTTATAAAGTTAAAAAGTTCATGTAAAGTCGAGTTGATTTATAATTTCTTAGAACTTTAGCCTGAATCTGTGTGGTATAGGTCTTTATTTCATGTATCCTATAAGCATTGTCTTTTTGGCTTTTTAAAAATATTTTATTAATCTCTTTTGTCTTTAAATCAAAAGCATTTCAGGGGGGGGAATCCCAGAAAGAATAACTAAGTAATATAATTCAATAAGCACATGATAATCCTGCCAACTTACATACCACACAGTGTAACTCACATTATGACAATCTTTCCATCTGGTATTTTCTAACATCCTGAAGGCCTTCTTAAACTTCAGAAACTATTCACTTATCTATCATATTGCTCTTAGAGATTCCATATTTTAACACTCCCTCTCCCCTACCACAAAGGTAGGCATCATATAAAACAGGTTTGCAAAACTCAAAAATGATTAATTTTTCTTAAAAGTTAATGGAAACATAGGATTTTTTCCCAAACTCAATAAAAGTTACAAACCAACCCATGTCTAAGAAACATATACAATTTCAATGATTTATAATATGACCTCTAGCAGAAGATGTTTGGAATTTGTTTCTCAACAAAACTGCTTTCTTCCTCAATGCCTCTTGCTACTCAGCATTGCTCATTCTATTCTGCCCTCACCCCACATTGTGGTTAGTAGACATTTTCTTTGCCTCATTGTTGTCATCTAAAAATATCCTAGCTGTTGCTAGCTCCTTGTTATGGTTGTCTCATTTACTCATTTGCTCATTTACCAATTTACAACAAATTAATGAGTACAAAAGACTTGGCAGGAGCTAGGAGCAGATAAGTCATACTTTCTCCCTCAGGCAGGTTATCACCTTATAGAAAAATCAGCACCCTTTCTCTGCACTGTGTTGCTGAAGGTGTCTTCACTAGTGTTAGAGAGCATACTGGGAAGGTAAACTTCACCTCCCTCCATCCAAGTAGGAAGGATGTGTTGATTAACTGAGTTCTTTTGATGTAGATGGGGAGATGGAATATGAGAGGGAAACACAAGCCTTTTCCAGGGTATACTTCCCAGTGATGATTGTCATCATTTCAGTAATGTTACAATGTTTCTGTCTCTAAATCTCTGAGCCCATAAATATGGGAAACCTTTACAGGCTAGGAATGTCTCACAGATGATGGACAATCGTTGAGAGATTAATACATAGGAATACTATTAGGTACTTAATAATTTCAGTGGGTCAGTTTTTAACCTTTCATGTTAATTGAAGATTCATTGCCTTAGTATGGTGGAACACAAATATTAATAGATATCACAAAATCAGTTTGCTAACACAGAAAATATGGAGGTAATGTGAAGTCATTTAGCTAACACAAAAGTCAAAATGACTCTGACCATGTATTGAGGTTTTATAGCCTACCGTAAAAATATATTATCAATAGGGCAGCATCTATTAAGAGCATGTGTCACATTAGACTGATCGAAGAGACCACAGGGCCACAGTAGAAAGGAGTGGCATGGATACAGAGAACAAATAGGCCAAGGTAATATGGATTCTTTCAATTAAAGGCAGTGCAGTAGGGGGCAGCTAGGTGGTCCAGTGGATAGAGCACCAGTCTTAGAGTCAGGAGTTCAAATCTGGCCTCAAATACTCACTAGCAGTGTGACCCTGAGCAAGTCACTTAACCCTGATTTCCTCAAAAAAATGCAGTACAGTAAATATTATGGCATATTTAAGAAAGAAAATTGTATTGGAATAACAAGCAAAATTCTCAGATGAAATGGAACATGGAATTGACTTAAAAAGAAGTGTAAGTCTCAGATAATGGAGGAAGAAGTAGAAGAGTATCACAGTCAGGACAAATAGTATAAATAAACAAATAGAGATATATCATTTTGGAATGATGTAAAATAATAGATAAAACTTTGGCCTGGACAAAAAGATCTATTGCATGTTCTTATCAGGATCTAAGTGTCCTAGGGGAAGTAGTAACCATCATAACAAGCTAGGGTGAAAGTCCAGGAGATCTGACACTAAGGGGAATAGAGAATTCAAGTCATAGCTGACATTAATGAAAATCTAGCTAGATTGATCCTTCATCATGGATACTATAGAGGCAACTCTTGCTTAGCTATGATTGATTAACCTTTGGAGACCCTTCAGGTTTTAAAAACTTGTGCTCCTTTGAATCCACACCTATATAAAAGATGTATAGTATGATAGAATATAAGATGTGTTTCTTTCGTACTCAGATATAAGTTCACTGTTACAGATCAGCTGAACCCATCACCTTAGAAGGAGAGGTGGGTGAGAAATTGTACTATTGTAAAAAAAAAACAGCACTAAGAATACAACTTTTTTAAATTGAATTACTATTTATGATTTATAAAATATTTCTGACGTTAAATTTTATTTTTGCTAATATTTTTATTTTGGCATCAGATGAACAATTTAAAATTAACTTGGCTGCTTTTTAGAATTTTCCTCATGTACTACTGTTAAAGTTAAGATATAGGCTATGTTACATTTGCCAGTATGAATAGTGGGGAAAAATGGCTGCTCTTTAAAGTGATTCTTTAGCTGCACATCAATGTCAAAATGTTATCTGAGACTAATCTTGACTTCAGAAGCATTAATGGTTGTTGCTATCAAAACCAGGCTATGACCCAGTACAACCATTGTCATAGGACACTCAAACAATGGCATCATAGGACTGGATGTGGTACAATGATCTGGGAAGGGCAACTGTCCATAGGCTTAGCTATTAGGTTCAGAGAAACATCAATTAGTCTCTGTACTCTCTGAACCCCTTGCAGAACTAGGTTGGAAATCAAACAAAACCAGCTTTTGTGTGTTTGATATTTGAGGTGTGTTTGCTTCCTGTCAAATAAGTGTATCTCCTTTTCTATTGAATGTAAGGGTCATGATTTTGATGTCTTCCTATTCTCAAGAACTGAACATATTAGTTCTATAAGTAGAAAGCTCAGGAAATTTGTTCTGGTGTCTGAGGAAAGGAGAAAATGGGAAAGAGAAAGGATGAAAAAGAAAAGCCAAGGGAGAACAGAAAAGGGGGGGAGAGGTAGCATTACTTTCTAATCTTTTCTGTTCTGTTATCTAACCTTCTATAAGATTAATTGTGAGAATAATTTACAATCCATCTGGATGATCCTCACAAAATCTCAACATAAATTTTCCCCAAACACCTAGTCAACTGAGTATCTATTTCTAAGCTGTTTCCCTAATAGACATATGGCAAGACCATGCATACATACTTCTTCATTTTATGGTCCTTGATTTTGTACAGGTAAAATATATATACAAAAAAAATGTCACTGAGGAATGACACTCACATATTATACCTCAACGACTAATCCCATAAAAGCACATCCTTTCTCATAAATCCATTTGTTTCTCATTCCCAAGCCTAGAATAGCTCATGCCAAGAATAGTTTTCTACATGACAACTCCTTAAAGTTGCTTTGATAGTCCACAAGATAGTGTTCTGTTAAAAAGAAACAAAGAAGAGCCCATAGATGGGCCAATTGTAACCTATTGTTACTTGACAACTTGTCTTCACAGTGACCTGGGTTAAAATATCCTTTTGCCCAGGTTCTCTGTGGTTTTGACTTTTGACTTCTAAAGGCTACTACTCTTGCTTCTCCTACACATTCTTCTTCCATCAACTTTTGCTTTAACTACTTTGGGGATTCTTCTGCTCTGCTCAGCTCAGATCTTTAATAGTTTCTGATCTTAAATATTTCCTTAGGTTTGACATTTCTTGCTTTCTTCCCAGCTACCTGATTACTGCATTTTATGTCCCACTGACATTTTTCTTTTTTATAAGTTTAAATTTATTTTAAACTTAAATACAAAGAAAAAAGCATTGTCATGTACACAGCAGAACATATGAGAGGATTCAATATAAAGCAAAATATTTCCATTTCAAGAAAACCTATATAATGAATACTACAAAATATTTTCAAAGCTGTCCATCTTTTCTTTGTTTTCTCGTATGTTTTCCTTTGTCCTCTGCTTATTTTTTTTTACCTCTCCCCCTACCCAAAGGCTACAATTAAACAAGGATAGGTAGAGATATCCATAGATATCCATAAACATAC
>CM053601.1:115070635-115100509 GCA_028646575.1 Pseudocheirus occidentalis | reverse complement strand
AAACCCCCCCCCCACACACACACACACAATTTTCTTCATTCCCTCTATTCTCATCTACATGGGCTTTATTTATATAGACTATATATATATATATTTAAAATAATCTAAATTAAATTAAATTAAAGTGTAAAATTCCATTATACACTTCATTTTACACTGCTTATAATAACACATATTATATTATAATACATATTATAGATTTCCTTATAATATGGTTTAAGGTTTGATTCTACGGAATTTACCTCCTTCTTATTTTCCCATTTATCCTTCTCACCTTATTACTTTCCCTCCTCACTCTTCTACTTTATTTCTAACCACTATCTTGCTCTGCTATTCTTTAACCTACCAGCCCTCCAAGAATTCCTTCCTTATCTTCCCTTTCTACCCTATTCCCTTACCCTCTTATTTCTTTCTGAATTTATGTAATCATATATATGTGTGTGTGTGTGTGTGTGTGCGTGTGTATACACATACATATTTATATAGATGTACATACACATATATGTGTGTGTTGTTCTTTCTATCTCATCCTCATTAATCCAGATATATTAATTAATTAATTATAGTATATAAATATATTAATTAATTAATTCTTTAATTCATTAATTTAATTCATTAATCCTTCTATACCCACCTTATCGTGTTCCCTATCCTTCCCTTATCCTATCCCCCTCCATATCACCTAACCCTAATATTTCTTTCTGAATTTAGAAGACTTTTATATTCTTCTAGATATGAATGCATTGTTTCATCTTTAATCCATTCCCAGTGAGGATTCCAGAACTACTCACCTCCTCTGCCACCTAATTCCTTTCTTTTTCTCCCACCCCATTTGTATGAGACAATTACTCATTTCACTTTTTCCTACATGTTTGCTTTTTAGAATCACATCATCCTTAGTTCTACCGCACTTTTTCTTTCAAATTACTCTATTTCTGACAATATTTAGCATACAGTTTACATTTTCACATATAAAAAGTAAGCAATTTGTCCTTATTGAGTCCCTTATAGTTTGCTTTGATGCTTACCTTGCTTGTCTTTAGTTCTTGAGGATGACCATGACATCAGGAAGAGGACACAGGTGAGGGAGGGCTATGAAAGGTCATTAGACTCGCTTTCTCCTCTAGAGCCATCTCGGTTCAGTGACAAGATATAGAGCAAGATCATTGGAGAAGATGCAGTGGGAGGCCTTGGCCTTTGTAAGCTAAGGTCTTTCTAAGTTCTCACTTTGACTGAGGTAAAGCCCATTCAGTGATTAAGGCTGTTTAAGAGTGGGCCAAGAAATGGTTCGCTTTAATTTTAAAAAATCATTCTGGGAGGGGAAGACTCTCAGAAGTTTCTAACTAAAATAGAAACAATTACTAATTATATTCACTCTGTGCCATCAGGGTTCTAAGTGGTACTTGGACTGAGACCTGTTGTTGGCCAATCAGTGAGAGCCTGAGTGAATTGGGTTTAAGGAATGATCTTTAAGTTAGAAATCAAGCCAGGAAACCTGAAGACATCCTGCTAGGTTTCAGCCATCAAAAATTGCATTCCTTTAAGCATAGCACCCCATGTAGACAGGGGGAGAGGAAGGAGGGAAGGGAAGGAAAAGGGAGAGGAGTTTTTCTTGGATTGTTTTCACTTTAAAAAAATTTCTTCACTATCTCTTCATTTTTGAAGGTTTTTTGAGTTCTTTAATGAATTCCTTTTGAGCAGTTGATCATTTAACATTATTCTTTGGGGTAAGAGAGGCTTTTTTTAACTTTAGTGTCCTCGAAAAATGAACAACAGTCATCTCTATCCTTATAGTAATGATGGGGTGCTTGGATGCCTGTGCTTGGACCCCAATTCCAAAATGACATTTCTCCCTAGCCTCAGAAAACTATCCCTGGCAGGTTATCCCCAGTCTAAGGACACCATGCCTAACAATTCCTCATGAGTGGGCTCCAGCCAAACACTTAACTCTCTTTCTGGTATAGTAACAAACCGTACCTGTGTGGATTATTAGTTTGGACTGGCTTTCTACTAGCTGATATAGATATTCAGTGCCCACTGGACTATCTTATACCAACTACCAACTCCCTACCTCATCATATGCATCCAGGACTCCTCATTATTTGCATCCTAGACTTTAGACATGTTTACTCCCTTGCCTAACAAGATATCTTACGTAACAGGACATTGATGAGAGGAAGACTGGGCATTTCTCAGTCAGCCTTGATGACTAGCTAATTTAGTGACTTTCCAGCCCTAAAACCACACCTCCACATTAGGCTTTTTCCCAGTAGATACTAAAAGTACATTTTCCTTTAAGAACTGAGCACTCCTAAGCCACTCCCTCATCGCACCTTGAATCACTTGGCTTATTTGTCCCATGTTTTACTATATTCTATATAAATTTTAACCGTACCCTCTAAGGTCACAGGTTCACTAAGAACTCTTGGGTGCTGAAAAGTGTAATAATAAATCTTTGCCACCTTGACTTAAAGAATGCTTGAGTCTGAGATTTCATTTCAAATGACCCTGTCTAATACCCTGGTATTTGGGGTATTCAGGGGAGGGGGTCTCTGAACCTCTGGGACCCCATCAGTACCTGTCTATGATTGGGTTCCTTCTTCTTTGAGTGCTCATCCTTTTTTTTAGTAGTTTGTTATTAAAATCACCTCTAATCCTGTGATGTGGGGAATAGTGCCTCTGACGTAGCTATTTCTTGAGCTTTTTTCTTGGGCCCAACCTCTCCACTCCTTTTCCCCTACAATCCACAGCTAACCCCCAATCCCAAGACCACTGGAAATACTCTTGAACCCTCCAGTGGCTATGCCCTTGCAGTCCTCTACTCTGTCTAGCCTGGAACCAAGATCAAGAATTTAGGTCTCCTGTAAGTGCATAGAGCCAACAGTGTCCCCACCCAACTGCTTCTGTACTCACCAGTAATATTCTTCTCTTTGTCCAAGACTGCATTTCAGTAGCTTCTGGGTCTGGAGTCCTTTCTCAGCAGAGGATCCCTCAATCTTTCCCCTCTCAGACATCCAGTTCCCCACACTGTCTAGGAGGTGAAATTTCCTGGGAATGAGCTCAAGACTACCTCCCAAACCAGCTGTCCCTAGGGCTTGCCACTTGCTATTTCTGAGGAACTAACCTGGAGGTGTTTATATTTCACTCAGGCTGTAGCCTCTGTGTTGAGATCTTCCTTTGGATCTTCTCTGGTTGTCCCCGAAGACCACTGTTCTGCCCCAATTATCATTTATTTTTGCTGTTCTACATTGACTTTCAGTCATTATTTTGTCTTTTTTATTGAGGAAATCTGGAGACTTGGAATTTTCTAACCTACTCCACTATCTTCCCAGAATTCTCCCCTCCCACTGATATTTTTCATACATAATATCAGTCATTGATCCTGGCAAAGATTTACAGTCAGGATTGAATAAGTGTCAGAAGTTTCAGCTTCTTACCACTACCATTTCAGTTCCCATTATGCTTTGCAGAGGTTCTGACATTTATTCAATCCCAACTGTAAATCTTTACCAGGATCTCCATTTTTCATTTCCTTTGATTTTTTCTAGTTCTTTTTGAATATCAATTATTTATACCCAAAAGCAGATATTCTGTACCTTCTACAATAATCACTATTTTCAATGAAATTAAGGTTGTGTAAAAAAAATAAAGACTAATTTACTGACATGATGAGCATATCTTATAGAAGTAAATGCAGCATGATGAAAGGCCACTTGGTGGAAATGGACATCAGGAGACAGAAATAGAATTAGTGAATGCAATTTTTTTTCAATTAGGATATTCAGACAATCAGTACTTTAATCATATGAACTGATTATAAATGTCTTATGAATATAAGATATTAACATTAAGCTTTTGCTATTCAAACGTGATGTTTCCATGACTGTTCTTGTTTGATGTCAACTATTATAAGAAGACAATATCAGCAATTACATTTTTTGAATGCACTCGGCAAAGCCATGGCTGTCAAAATTTATCAACCCCATGATGCAAGAAAAGGAGTTAACACAAATGGTATTTGAGCTTAGTGAAAAGTATAATGCCACAACTTATGCTGATGTCAAATATCAACTGGAAATCAGTTTATTGGGAACTAATATAGCTCTTTTTTTGTAAACAATCCTTGCCTATGAATCCATATTTCAAAGACAGTCAGAGACTAGAAAAAAAATAATACCCTTGGAAAATTGAGAATACTGTTTCAAGAAGTTTGGATCTTCAAAATACAAAAATAAATTAAATAAACAAATAACAAAAGTTAACTTCCACCCTGGAAATAAATTGGAAGATAAAGAAACAAACAATGGGATGGAATTGTTCCCGTCTTTTATTGGTTCATTCTTCCTTACTTTGCAGTGATACAATCCATCAATTAAGTGCATTGATTAGCTAGTTCATTTCACTTTCCACATTGTCCTCCTACAGTGAAGAATTAAAAAAGATATGTATAGAACAGCTGGAAATCTAATACCTAATAAGAGGAAACCCAAGAGAGAAATGCAATTTACCTATATGTTGATGCAAATGATGCAATTGTATACTGTTACACTATATGGTCTAAAAAAAAACCAAAAGCTAATCCTTCCTCTTTATCTACTCTCCCCTCTCCACTGTAAACAGTCAAATAAGAGCATCATTCACACAGTTGTAAAATTATATACTCTCCCCTTCACAGACTCTGATGATTAGCTCTTCAACAAGTTAGAAAAGAGCAACATAGATTCAAGTAATGGATGTATTGTGAAGGACAGGGTATATAAACAAAAAAACTGATGCAAATTGAGACTATGTGTTTGTTTCTAATATCAAGTGAAAATAAATAAAAGCTCCATTTGTTGAACTATAATTCTATTTGGCATATATTTTTAGTGAAAAGGGGCATCGATTTTCCACAAATAAGAAACTATGACATATTGTGGGCACATGCATCTGAATTTAATTGAGTTTTTGATAAATGTTATTTATTTATTCTTCCTGCTAGTGGATGTAGCTTATAAATGGGAAAGGCAGCTAATGAGACATACAATATTGTCAGATATGCCCAAATGTAGCTGATAAATGATTATCAATCTTTAGTAGGTCAAATAGACCAGACATGAATTTAAATTCTTTGAGTCCCTGGATTACATAATTAATATTATGCAGAGATGTATGTCTAATTCTTAGACTTAAAACCTTTCCACCAAACCTTCTGGACAGTCTCATGCCTCTGTTCATTTTGGCTCAAGAAAGTATGTTAGCATTGCCTGTGATAGGAGATCTTTAATATTCTTTTGCTGGGGCCTAGTCCTCCACAACAGCTATCTCCTCAAAATTTCCACACCCAGAAACTCCCTTTTTCTCCTTTCCTCCTACAGTTCCCTTTCAAACAACCTTTATGTGTTGCCTTCCCATGTTGGAATTTAAGCTTCTTGATGGTGATCTATTATCCTTGCCTTTATTTGTACTCCAGAACTTAGCATATTTTCTAGCATGATAGTAAATACTTAATAAAAGATTCATCCATCTATCTATCTATTTGCCTGTCTCTCTAATCATAGGATATAATAAAATTGCATAAAGTCAAAATATTTCACAAGAAAATAAACCAATCTGCGTATGAACGTGGATGTTGTGTAAATAGATTTTATATTATGCTTTAATGATCATTTCATTCCTCAAAATGTAGATGAAATGATAAATAGGAATGGTTTTTCTAAATTTGATTGTCATTTATGAAAAAAAATTGCTTCATTAAAAAAATGGTATAGAGAAGAACTATAGAGAAGATACAGTGTAATATTCACTGTAGATTTTAGGAGAGAAAATGCCAAAGTGTTTAAAGAAAATAGAGGCAGGATTCTACCAAAGCATCCAACCCCAAAGGGAAGAAAAGCCTGCAAGAATGAAATTCTGAAAATTAAAAGAGAAACTTATTGCAAAAGGAAGAAAATCTACCAAACATGAATGAGGGTGAAGTATGGGAAACTTATTGCCCAACTAAGATTGATTTTTTTTAAACAGTAAAGCAAAGCAAATGTCCTCATTGGATGCTTCCATGCATCATATGTCTCATTCTGAGACCTGAGTCCATCCCTCACCTTTCTGTCAGGAGATAGCTGGCATGCTTCATCATAAGTCTTCTCTAACAAAATAAAGTATCATGTATTTATGGAATTATTTAAAGTAGATCATTTTTGGGGTGAAAAAAAGGGAAAAAAGTGTCCAGCAATAGGGGAAAGACTGAACTAATTGTGGGAAGTGAATATACTGGAATATTATTGTGCTCTAAGAAATGAGGAAAAATTATTTCAAAGAGAAAAAAATGAGCTTGTGATGACTAAAAGTAAGCAGAATCTGACAAATTTCTAATATAACATCAAAAAATTTTTAAATGAACAGTTTTAAGAGCTTCTTTGAGTTGATAAAAAAAGAAGTGAGCATAACCAAAAGATCAATTTATACCATAACGATAGTACTGTAAAAACTGATTATAATAGCAATATGAATTTTGATCGGATTGCTTTAAAGAACAAAGAACATGAAAATTTTGGTTGATAAGAGAATGACTACAAAAGCATAGAGTGGATTGGCAATCATGGCATCAGAAGGGCTGTAGAACAAAGTTACCTTAAAATAATGGTTACTAAGGACAAGGACAAGGACAAGGCCCTTCACTTTTGCTATGGTATGGAAGAAGAGAAGAAGAATAGAAGCATTGCCTAGAGCAACTGACAGAAAGATAAGATATCACCAAAAGAAAGCAGAAGTGCCCTACTCCTATTTGGTTCCCGTGTTCTGCTAAGGAAGATAATCTTCTCACTGGCTATCAGGAAGAAAAATGACTCATAGGAAGTTAAAACCCATTGTAAGTTGAGAGATAATAAGAAACCAAGTGGCTTCTTTGTGTCTGAGTTCAGTTTAACAGGCTCAGGTGAACTATATCCTGAAATGTTGAATGAGACAGTATGTATAATTGTTAATTCACTGTTGGTGATCTCTAAAAAACTACAGAGAACAGGAGAGATACTATAAGAAGAAATAATGTTGTTCTGATCTTCAAAAGAACAGGAGGTAGTATAAAAATTATAGATGAGTCAGTTTCACATTGAACCATGAACATTGTTATATTTATTTAAATAGGGGATTTGTGAACTCAAAGAAAGAGGTGTAATGATCACTAAGAGACAGGCAGCATGGGTTCACCCAAGACGGGTCACATGATTAATATTTAATTTCCATTTTTGGCTAGGTTAACAGAATGGAAAATAAGGGGAGATTTGTAGAGGCATGTAAGCAAGTATTGAACAGCAGATCACATATTATCCTTTTGGACAAAGTGAAAATGTGGGATAGTTACTAATGCACTTGGGTGTGTTTGCAACTGGTTAAAAGACTGAACTTCAAAAGCAATGAACTAAAATTATTTAACTTGGGTCCAGGAGCCAAGATGTGGGTGTAAGCAGTAAACTGCCATAACTCTCCCATACTCACCTCCAAATAACCATAAAATAGTACCCCAAAACAAATTCTGGAACAGAAAAAATACAGGATGAAACAATCCTTTAGTCTAAGAAACTTGGAAGATTGGCAAGAAAGGTCTGTCTTACTTAGGTAGTCCATGACAGGAAGCATTCCAGCAAACTAGCAGTATGCTACATCTCAACAAATCAGTGAGAGATCCTGAGTCCAGTGGAGCAGGCAAATGCCAATACCAGCACACAGACACTCACACACACACCCCTCACCATAGCCAGGGTAGTGTTAGAAATTGAGGGAATTCGTATTTATTGGGAAATGACTGAACAAGCTGTGGTAGATGGATGTAATGGAATGCTTTTGTGAAATAAGAAATGATGAATAGGAAGATTTCAGAAAAAACCTGGACAGATTTGTATGAACTGATGAAAAGTAAAATAAGCAGAACCAGGAAAACACTACACACAGTATCACCAACAGCATGTGAGGATCAACTGTGAATGACTTGATTCTTCTCAGCAACACAATTAACTAAGACAAGTACAAAGGATTCATGAAGGTAAATTCTATCCACATCCAGATGAAGAACTGATGGACTCTGAATGCAAATGAAAGTGTACTTCCTTTTTCACTTTTTTTTTCTTTTGATCTCTTTATTTTTTCACAATTGTTACTGATATGAAAATATGTTTTACATGTATACACTATATCAAATTGCCTACCGTTTGAGGAAGAAGGGAGAGAGGGAGAAAAAAATCTGGAACTCAAAATCTTATAAAAATGAATGCTAAAAATTGTCTTGACATGTAATTTGACATGTAAAAAACTTGATGTGTAAAAAATACTATCAAATGCATAAAAAATTATTTAGCCTGGGAGCTCTGGTATTTGGGGCTGTAATATTCTTAGGAGTTTTCATTTGGGGATTTCTTCCAGTAATCAATCTGTAGATTATTTTTTTGTTTCTACTTTTATCCTTTGGTACTAAGAGATATGGACAGATTGCTTGAAATGTTATGTCTAGGTTCTTTTTTTGGAGAGTGAGGTCAAACTCTTTTAAAACTTCAAAAACATTATGGAAATTTATCTTCTACTAATTTTATTCATCAATTTGCACAAGGGTCCCAGGTTTATCTGAAATAGTTTGTTTTGTTATTTTTTACAAGCTACAATATCCAGTGGTATTCATATACCATATTTCATTTAGCCATTCCTTAGTTGTTAAGTACACAGATTTTCCACTCTTGGCCATTAAAAAAGTTATTTGTTATTTGTACTTGTGGTTCCTTTTTCCTCTTTCTTTTATCTCTGAGGTGCTACAGTTTTGAAAGCGCATTGTAAACTGAAGAGTGTCTATAAAAAGATGACTGATATGATGAGGAGACTGTAAATCAAGCCAAATGAGAACTCTTTGGAGTATCTAGAGATTTTAACCTGTAATAGATAAAGCATGTAGATGGCATAAAATGTGTCTTCAAATACATAAAGAGCAATAAAGGATAATAGAGCTTTTTGTGTGTTTTTCAAAGGGGAAACAAGTGTCAGTGAATGGCAGATAGAATTTAGCATGAAGTAGATTTCAACTTATTATTAGGAAAAATTGTAACAATTAGCACTTCCCAGAAATTAACTGATCTAAATTCAGAGGTAGTGAAATATCACTATTATCTCAACAGGGTCTAGATAAAATGTCAGAAATTATTAAAAAGGCATAATCATATGGTGTAAAAGTCTTCATGTTTCTATGTTCTAGAAATTAGTCATATTCTTACCATTTATGACGTCACAGAAAGAATTAATTCTTTCATGCACACAAATTTTTTTTCAAATATTTGAAGGCAATTATTGTGCTCCTCTAATTTTTTTCTTCTCCAAGCAAAGCATTCCTAATTGTGTCATTTCTTCTTAGTAGGACATGATTTCAAAAATAATTATTGATTGGTTTTTACCAAGGAAAAAAAAAACTTCCTGAAATCCATTTGCTTCCATACTAAACATAGAGTATATTATTTTAAAGGTACATTAATGCTTTTAAAAAAATCTCTTGTCAACTCCCAATAACATATGCTCTAAAAGAATACTCTCCTGTAACAAAGAAACATTTAAACAAATCAAATTATTACACTGCCTTTTCTGTTAATGTATTTTTAATTCTACTCTTGATGCTTAACATTACTGAGAAGAGGCAGTCACATTTTATCATGACTCCTTTGAACTCAAAATTAATCATTGTGATGGTCCAAGTTCAGATATCTTTCACTATCATCTTCCTTTATATTATATTGATCATGAGAATTTTCTTTAGGACCAATATAATTTGTTCTACATTGGTTCATAAAGGTTTTCCATGAGTCTCTGACTTCATAATATTTATTTTTGCTACACAATTTTTGCAATAGCGTCCTAATTATTGGATATCTCTGTTATGGCCATTTTTCTTTTTGTTTTTGATATATTATTTCTGAATGTATGAGTCTTTTTCCTCTGGGTATGATCCCCTCAGTTATATGCCTAATAGTATCAGCCAATGTGTATTGATAGTGTAGTCACTTTGGTACAACAGTTACAAAATGGAAATGATAATGTCTTCTACATCCTATCTGATCATCAAGATTCACTGTGATCCTCTGAGCCATATCTGCCCTACTGCCATACATGATATGGCAAAACATAATGATTCTCAAAAGATGCATAGTCATAGCAAAAATCATGACTAGCAAATTTTTCCAAATATAAAATTTTATCATGATCAGATTGCTAACTTTAAGGCATCTTACCTTGGATGAGAGAAATAAAGAGTTTTCTATGTATGGTCAAAAATATACTGTGTGACTATTACTTCACACCACTAATAGTGAAATACTGTAATGTATTCATAAAGTAATATCTAAGTCTCCTCATCAATGAAAAGAAAAAAAGAATGGATAAAGTGACTTTCTATTCTCTAGGAAAGCTTTTAAATTTGTGTTTCTGGCTTGAATTTTTACTGAAAAGGCTTATAGAAGTCTCAAAAAATATACCAACTGTTAGATGCTTTCCCAAAGCTAATTGAGCCTACAAACTTTATAAGCCTGCCAGTTGGCAGCTTGCTGTGTGAATCTCAGTGAATATGCAGCACAACAGAAAACCATCCTGATTTGAGTGCTGTGGAGTCATGGTTTTGGATATTTTGAGTTCATAGCATTAAATGTTTCTAGTTACACTATCCAGCCAATCTAAGGTTAGCTGCCTATGCCCTATGGTGATACTCAAGCATTTGCCAACCATTCTGTTACATTTGCCTCTCACTGTCTACGTAGTTTTATGTCAAGGAACTGTTCCTTTAAAAAGAGAAATGCTTTAGATGGAAAGAATGAGAATCAAAATGGCATTAAGGGAAGACTATTACCTAATTGAGGCTCTCTCCTTACAGCAATTTGAAAATAAAATTTTAAAGAAAATAAATTCAAAATTCAAATTATATGATATTATGAACATTCTACAGGCAGACCATGAGTATTTATTAATTGTCTAGTTCATGTGAGATACCATTCTAAATTCTGAGGATACAAAGAAAGATAAAAGGCAATCAATCCCTGTCCTTGAGGAATTCATACTCTAATGTGGGTAAAACAGCATGCAAACAACTACAGAGAAATAAGTTTTATATAGGAACATTTTTTAAAATGATAACAGGTAGGTACTAAAAGTAAAAAGGACTGGAAAAAAAGTATTCCTATAAGGTAGGATTTTAGCTGGTTCTCGAAGTAAATCTGGAAATTCAAGAGACAAAGAGGTAAAAGCAAAAGCATTCCTGGTATGAGGGATTAGTAGGTGAAAATGCCCAGAAGAGCTGGATTAGTGACACTGCTGTAAGGTCTAAGAAGACTGGAAAGGTGGCTATTGCAGCCATCCACACATAAGGGCATGCAGGCCTATACAAGGATTACAGCAGAGGAGAGAAGGGGGCATATGTGACAGATACTAGAAAAAGAAAATCGGGTCTTGGCATATAGATATGCAAGGTGAGAGAGAGTGAGGAATTGAGGAGAGTAGAAGAATGGTGTTGAACTCAACAATAATAAGGAAAGTTGAAATAGGGGAGGATTTGAGGGAGGATAATGAGTTCAGCATGGGGCATATTTTATGTAAGATGTTTACAAGTCATCCAATTTGAGATACTTTCTAAATTATTTTGTATACCTGTGGTAGAACACCCCAAGTCATATCAGAAGTGCTATACTTTGTGAGTTGTGGGTGCCAACACCTAGTACATTGTACATTTTGTTGTCATTGTTGCTGTCCAGTCATTATAGTTATATCCAACTCTTTATGACTCCACTTGGAATTCTGTTGGCAAAGATACTGGAGGGGTTTGCTATTTCCTTCTCCAGCTCATGTAAACTGAGGCAAACAAGAGCAAGTGACTTGCCCACAGTCACATGGCTAGTAAATGTCTAAGGCAGAATTTCAACTTTGGGAGATGTATCTTGCTGAATTCAGCCCCAGCACTCTATCCACTGTGCCTCCTAGCTGGGTATCATTATACTAATTTTGCATATCAGGAAACTGAGATCAGTGAATGTTATTTGGAGGAATCAAACCCAAGACATACTATTCACTAATCAAGTGTGCTTGCTCCAAACCCCATATTCTTTCCACTGAATCAGGTGGTCTTACAAATATAACCAATGGTTCCCATGACTGAGTGATAGTTCCCTTAACCCTCCCCAACAGCATGGAATTGTGTATTTCAGATGAAATTTAACACATCTAAATTTCCTTTTTGTGGAGATGTAGGCAGTAAAGAAAAATGAGGGAAGAATTATAAGCAGCATGGAGAAATAGCTCACAGATTTTTTTAACCTCTCTATTAATATCACCAACCTAAAGATATTTTGAAGTTTCTAGCTCACTTTAAATGTGACTTTCACTTAAGAAGAATCTTCCTGCTTATGACTTAATAAAATTCACCTCATCTTACTCTCTCTTTTTTTTTTCTTTTCTGCTATCCAACAAATCCCCATGATTAGATTAAAGGGCTGGGGAATTTGGAAGACCCTTTCTTTTTATTTCTTTTTCCTGGAGCAAAGTGAAACAGTATTTGTTTATGAGAACACTGAATTTATTTAACTGTTCCTGATTAGAACTTCAAAGTTTATTTTTCCCCACAGATATTGGACTGATACATATAAATACATTCCTCTAAACTTAGAATATTATTTCAGTATTACTTGTACAGGAACTATATAGCTAAGAGAAAGAAAAAAAGATACTAAGGACTCCTAGATTACTTGGAATAATTTATTTGGTGACATCTTTCAAATAGATTTGTAGTAATAATTAAGTTATATTTTTCTTTAGAGAAGTGTCAGACAAGTACCAGTGTTTGAATATTTTCTATGTCCTGTTCCTCCATTAAAATCCTATTTCAGTACGTGGTTATATGGAGGGGACTTGGATTTCTTCAAAGCTGCTCCAGAGCAATTATAGTCCAGCAGATTCTTAGCCATTTGTGAATGCTTCAGTTATAAGTCAGTATGTTTTTTTGCTCTAAGACCAGACTAGCTAAAACCCGAAAGGCTTATCATCAGGTAAAGTCAGCATGAACTTTTTGGTCATAGCAAATCTTGAAAGACAGATTACAGAATCTCAAATGTGGAAAATACCACAAAAGCCAACTAGTATAACACATACCAGAACAAGACTAGGTCTATGCATACTTTCAAGTCCAAGAGGGAATTGTATAAACTGAGCACTATCTACATGCTGGTTAGTACTAGGCTCACTGGCCACTGCCCTATTCCTCTCATCATGTGCTCTTGGCTTCATGAAAGCTGAGGGTGAAAGTAGGCCAGTCATTGAGTTACATTTTTTCTAATCTGATTATTTTTCTTAGAGAAGTATACCCTAATCTTATAGGTCTACAAAACTGGTCTCATTTCCAGAACAAAAATTATGATTTTAGGGTAATTTCTTAAATGATGTTATTTCTTCCTCTTTAAAATGTTTAGCACTTTTCTGACTGCAAAAGATGATTAATACCAATTTTTCTCCGTCCATTGGTATTTATAGTTCTGCTCAACAAAAGGAAGAAGGTTACAATTAAGGAGAGAACAATCCAGTTATCTCTCCTCATTAATTCTCTTTTTTTTTGGTAAAGTTATGTAATTGAGTTTTGTTTTGTAGAAGAGCCCGCAAACCTTTCTGTTGTGTAGGTAAGCATCTTTCTGGAACTATAGCTTCCCTTGAGATTCTGGCAAATACAGCATCTGTTGTAGAAGCCTAGAAGACAGAGACTGTGTGCTCTAATTAGATGGGAAAATTACTTGAAAGGTATCTACAGATCACCAAGAATGACTGATGAAAATAGCTGAAGAGTATCAACTCTTTCTCTTTTCGAAAACAACACTCTATTCACCATAGGTCTGCTCAGCATAGGTAAATTGCCTTCTTTCTTTTCTCCACAAGTGTAAATTAACAGTGGGCAAACTATAAGACATTTGGATTTTCCTTTCCCATAAGCATGAGAAAGTACAAATGCTAATCTGAATCTCCTGAGTTTGCAAAATTTGGCTGGAAATACTGTTATAACAGATTTTCTCTAGAGAATTTGCTCTGCTTCCTGCTTCCAAAAAGGCTGCAAATACCACAGCAACAGCTTTTCATTGCAGTATTTTGGAACCTTCCCCTCCCTGCAGGAAGCAGGATGTGCCGAGGTCTGCAGATTTGAAAACTGCTGGTTTAAAATAAAGTTTGTCAAACTTTGGTTTAACCTCCTACAAGGGATGCTTCAGTATCAGTTTAGATTTCAATTCAAGAGGCAGCTTACTTCCGATATGAAGTGAAGCTATTCAAGCAGGGCCTCATAGAAGCAGTATTTTAAATACAAAGCTCAAACACTGTCAACTTTTGACAAAGGTTAAATGCCTATTTACCAAAGTTAATGATTTAATAGCATTTAAATATCATTCTTTATATAAAGGTTAATCTCATATTTGTGATTTCATGTTTCCTTTCTTAAAAGGAAATACTCATTAGGTTACTAACAATTATCTAATTGTTGATTTGTTTTGATCTCATTTATAGTTCCTCACTGAGAGCATTGTCTGTTTTGATTTCAAGAGAGCTTCATTTTTTAAAAGTATTTCAGGATTAAAGTATAAAATTTGCCATCTTGATTTATTTTTTTAAGAAA
Source organism: Pseudocheirus occidentalis (assembly GCA_028646575.1). Lineage (NCBI taxonomy): Eukaryota > Metazoa > Chordata > Mammalia > Diprotodontia > Pseudocheiridae > Pseudocheirus > Pseudocheirus occidentalis. The sequence goes on along the minus strand of CM053601.1, from coordinate 115,085,874 downwards.
AAATAGGAGAAATAAAGCAATTTCAGTAAAGAATAGACAGGAAGTTGCTGTCTGTAACTATCACCTGTCAAGGAACTGAATAAAGTTAATCATTAGGTGGTTAGTTTGGTTATAGTTGGCATTATATATTTTCTTCTATTTCCTTTCATATTTTTGCCTTCATATACCTCCTGCCTTCAGGAAAAAAAAGTAATCTTATTTATGATTTTTTCCCATGTTGATATGAAAAAGGTAAAATTGCTTTGTAACTTTTAGGCAGAATCTACCATACTTTCTATATTGGTCATTTAGACTATATAAATTAATTTAGGTGGTTCAACATAAGATCTGACTTACAGAACTGTATCAAGCAGTAAAACATATGGTATCTGCCAAAAATATGATGATTGGAAAAAAGAAACTGACCAATTAGATAGCGAGAGTAAAAATCCATGTTGCCTGTCTGCTTTGTTGATGACCAACATTGAGAGAGAGAGAGAGAGAGAGAGAGAGAGAGAGAGAGAGAGAGAGAGAGAGGGAGGGAGGGAGAGAGAGAACAAAAAAAGAAACAAAAAGGAAGGAAGGAAGGAAGTGTACCAATAATGAAATATTCACAACACCCATGATGGTTATGAATATTCTGGTGTAATTTTGGATCACAAAATGTAGCAAACTCTCCACATGGAAGGCAGAACCAAGGTCTTTATTCAGAAACCATAACACTGAGTCCCAAAACCAGAAGGACAAGTCCCAAAACCAGAAAGCCAAAGTCGTTATAATGGTCACAAAGTTAATACACATAGTTAATGCAGTGGACACCCACATTCCCAAGCCTTCACAAATAGAACAGGATCCCTCAAGCAGGGATCCCTCTCAGACTCAGGACAGTTTCTCAGCCTGGTCCTTAGAAGTTCTCAGTAGAAGCTGTAGAAGGAGGATCTCAGGAAAAGGTGCAATCTCCAGGTGGTGACTGGGAAAAGAGCTCAAGGTCCTCCTGGTTCTGTCCTTATATACAGTGTAGCTCCTCCCTGTTCAGCCCCTTCCTGTTAGGGTGTGAACTACTCCCAAGTAGCCCCTCCCTGTTCAGCCCTTTCCTGTTAAGGTGTGAACTACTCCCAAGGAGTTAATTGGAAATAAGGAGCTAAGCCTTTACTAGGTGTTAAGTGCCTTTACTAGGTGCCAATAGAAAGAGGCATGGAAGATCTTCTGATTTCATTAACATTACATTAAGGAAGGAAGGAAGGAAGGAAGGAAGGAAGGAAGGAAGGAAGGAAGGAAGGAAGGAAGGAACGAAGGAAGGAACGAAGGAAGGAACGAAGGAAGGAAGGAAGGCTCTTCCTATCCCAACCTCATGGTTGATGCACTTCCTGTGGTAAATTTGTGGAAGTACATAGACAAGATTTTAAAGAAACATGTTTGATGAGTTCATATAAGCATGATTGGAGGAAGTAGTCACTTTGACAAGAACACAAACACATTGGAACAGTAAAATATAAGTTAATTACTGACAGGTATCTTACTCTTCTCTCTTCATGACCTAATGTTTTCCATTTACAAGGTTTCAATAAACTCTTCTATGTAGATGATTTATAAATCACTCCTCTCCATCTCACATAGTACAATGACACACCATAAATTCCAAAAGACTCATGATGAAAAATGCTATTCATCTCCAGATGGAGAAATGATAGACTCAGAGTGCAGAATGACCCAGATTTTTCCTTTTTTCTTTTCTTTTCAGAAATGACTAATACAGAAACATATTTTGCACAACTTTGTATGTATAATGAATATTATAATTTTTTGCCTTCTCAATGGGTGGGAGAGGAGTAGACAAAAATAATTTGGGACTAAAAATAAATATATCAAATAAATCTTACATGGGATGTTTTACTTCTTATATTCTTGATTTATTCTGTTATGTATTTGTTATTATATACAGGTATTATAGATTTATATTTGTGTATGATCTCTATATACTGATCATGTCACAATAATCTTATGTCCACTAGAGTCTAGTTCAGCAATTTACACATAAAACTCTCTTTACTCAATGATTTCTGTATTTCTTAGCCATTTTCACAAAATGAAAAATAATTCCCTTAGCCACCATCAAAAACTCATTATTTAGAAGAGGTAACCTGTCAGTTCAATTCAAAATTAGAGACTTGATTTGTGAATATAAACAAATTCTAGAACTGTTGGACAGAGAAAATATGAAATATAATCTTCTTTTATGGTACCACAATTCATTTTCATTGAACTGACTCCAAAAGTATTTTGGAATTTTTAAAAAACAATCATTTCCTGTTACAGACTATGTCGTGTAAAATATGAACAACTCTTTAGGAAGGTAAAAAAAAAAAACAATGTATTTTATTTTCTGACTTGTAACAAAAGCCTTAAGTCTAAGTCTCTTTCTTAGGAATCATGCTATTAGTTTCAGAGATTTTCAGGTGTAGAACACTCTAGTTAAGGCCTTGTTTACCGCCTTCTGATTTTGAATTGAAAACTTCTTCAGAGAATTAGTGTAGGACAGCAGATGCATCAAAGTCTCCCTGGAGAGTTTCTAATTGGCCACAAAGTTTCATGGGATTAAGGCCATGTAATTGTTGCCTGAATCATCTCCATCTGTGCAATAGGAAATCTCCCCACTAAGTCATGCCTGCCAGCATCAGTGTCAGCAGCAAGGAGAAGTGTTATCTGGCAAGTTAATCACTGGGTGAGTGGTAGAGGAAACTTCATAATAAAAGCATTCATAAGTAGAGAATATTAATATTTGGCTTGATGATAATGATAAATTTTTTATTCTGGTCTTCCTTTAAGCCCATTTGGGGATATGTACATAGTCTCATTTCTGTGTTTCACTTTTCTGATGTGGAAGGGTAATATGTGGGTGCTTAACTTAAAATAATTTTCAGCCCAGGTGCTAAAGCTAATCCAGTTTATAAAATAGTATAAACTGGCATTATCTACATTAAGCTGTTAAAGAAAAAAAAATCACAGAGGTAAAAAAAAAAGTGGGCCAAGGCTAGGATGGTAAGAAGAAAGGTTCCACCTAAAGTCAGTCTCTACTAATCATGGTCTGTATGGATTTCTACCCCACCTCCTTTTTCTGGTAGGGAGGAGGGAGTAAAATATATACAGCTAACTGATTTCTAGTGATGCTAGAACTTAAAGATGTACATTAAGTGTATATCTTTCACAAACTCAGATAAGCCTCTTATATTCACTGTTTTGATTTCCCAGAGTGTTAATTCAGTCATAGAATTAGCAATCATCATTTTAGCTTGGTGACTTTTGAATCTGGGCTTTGAATCTATGTATCTAATCATAAAGTCAGTGAATGACTTGATGTACAAAACATTTATGCCAGGATATTTTTATTAGAGTAAAAGGTATGTCATAACAGTGTCATAAGGACTGGGTTTCTTAATCCAGAGTTTATGAATGTTTTCTGGGGGTTTTTTGTTGTTGTTTTAAATCTAGTTAGAAAGACACGAATTACAAACATGAAGAATAACAACAAAACAAAATGTCAGGACAGTAGATATTCAAATATAAAATACATGGATCAAATAAAAAGTTCTGTAAGAATTTAGTGGCAGGATGGCATAATAGAAAACTTTCTAAACAGATTTTAATCTCCTTTCAAATACTTAGTATATTTGTAATCATTAGCAAGCTAAACCTCTCATGTTGTCCAATTCCCCATCATTGATAATATACATGTACTACTTTATAAGGATTTTATGGAAAGTGATTTTCAAATTTTAATTCACTATATAAAAATGAATTATTATTAGTTCAGAAGGATATGAGATCACTGTCTTCTTGAGCAGTCAGAAAAGGCTTCATAAGTGATTTTGGCTTTGGGATGTCTTAAAAATATGGGTAAGACTTATATTATGTGTCTATTACTTTAGAAGTTAGTTTCATCAGTATTCTCTTTGCAGACATGACTTCCCCATCAGTGGCTTCTCAAGCTCCCAACTTTGAAGTCATTTTGATGTTTTTTGTCTCCTTCAGACTTCATTAGTCATGTAGACTATTTCTCTGAAAATATGGAAAGACCCAGGAGACTTTTTATTTTTAAATTTATAAATTTCTTTATACAGAAAGCTAAACAAAGCCAAAGACTTTTTGGTTTTTTGGCTAGAAGGTATGTAAGATAGAGGCAAATATTTGGACCATGGTAGAAATGAATAAGAACTCTGGCCTCAACTAGGCTCTCTTTCCTTTCCTCTAGTTGATTTGGATAATAGGCAGAAGCATTAAGGGAAGGTGGAGGAGCTTTGTCATCTCTGTACTACAAAGGTTTGTTGGGTAGAGTTCCCTGAAATGGTTTGAGGAAACAAAAACTTATGATAAAGGATAAGAGAAAGTTTCTTAAGGCTGAGAGTTGGCCAAGAACTATTGGCTTTGAATAGTTGTCAGTAAAGTCAGTAAAAAATATATGAAATATCATCTTAAGGGCTACTGCTAACTTCACTGGTAACTTGTCTGAGTATGGCTGTCATGGCCTGTAGGCACAGCATAGAAATAAAAAGAACTTAATCCTCTCCTGTAATGGAGAGGCTTACTACAGCTGTATGTAGGAGGGGGGGGGGAAGGGGCGGAGAATATGGGAATGCAGCTCAGTAAATACTCCAGCTCGAGTGCTGAGAAAATGGTTAGCAAACATTATATATATTTTTTGCAAAGTGGGGATGCAACTGTCAGCAAAGATATAAAGATGGAGCAAAATAGATGACGTCCATTAGAGAGCGGCATGATGATACAAGCAGAGGACATTAGTAGCCCTGCAACATCAATGTTAGAGATAGGAATTTCTGGAACCAATTTATTCTACCCCTGGCCAAATATATATGCCATCCTTTGGAAATTATCTTCCATTTGCACTGTATATATCTTATATATACCTAGTTATTTACTTACTGTCAGCCCCATTAAATGGGTTTTTGTTTTTCTCAATATCCAAAACACAGGGGTTAAAATAATGCCAAATAAAATAAATGCTTGATGACTGATGACTTTGTATACATGCCTGGACCAAATATATGTCCTCTCTGCCAATTCATGAATTCCTATATATGTTGCCTGTACTACAAAGGCTGTCCATCTATGAATGTTCATACATGTTTTCTCTGTGAATGCACATGTCCCCTGTACCTCTGTAAAGGGATTTCAGTTATGTCTGACTCTTCGTTGCCCTACTTAGAGTTTTATTGGCAAAGATACTAGAATGGTTTGACATCTCCTTCTTCAATTCATTTTACACATGAAGAAAGTGAGGCAAATACTTTGTGCGTGAAGAAAGTGAGGGTTCGGTGACTTGCCTAGTGTCACAAAGTTAGTAAGTGTCTGAGGCCAGATTTTAACTCAGGAAGATGTCTATTTTTTTTTTGCTTTCTGGAGGGAAATTGGGGTTAAGTGACTTGCCCAAGATCACATGGCTAGTAAGTGTTAAGTGTCTGAGACTAGATTTGAACTCAGGTCCTCCTGACTTCAGGGACTGTGCTCTATTCACTGTGCTATCTACCTGACCCCAGGAAGATGAGTCTTTCTGACTCCAGGCCCAGCACTCTAGTCCCTATACCATCTAGCTATTCCTAGTGAAATGGTCATTTATGTGACAGTGAACTCCTGTAGAGGATGTTTTAGAGGAAAGGATCTCTTTTTTTCAGTTACTTAATTTGATGTTTTTTACTAAATAAGAAACAGTTTTATATAGTATAGAGAGAGCAGGCCTTGAAGTGAGAAAGAAATAAGTTCCCATCCCCAATAAATAATGACAATGTAACTTTGGGGAAGAAGAATCTTTCATTGCCCCCATTCATCTGAGATGCTAAGCTCCTTAGCAGTCCCTCAACTGCACTGGTAGAGAGTGATTCCTGACCTAAACCAATGAAATCACGTGTCTAATCAAAATGCTTGAGTGTAATTAAAATAAATTTTGATATGGTTATGTTACTTAACCACAGTTAGAAAATATTGGCTTTGATGTCCTGTCATATAATTATTTTCCATACATTTGCAAATTGATTGATACTAGTTAAAAATAAAAGATTCTTATACTTGTAATATGTTAAAAAAAAATGGTTGAGTGTCTTTTCCTTTGAATTAACAGACCTTTCTGGTAGACTTAGTAAAAGCAAATATAATTGTGAAAGCTTATGAACAATAGCTTTCTGTGGCTTCTGAACCACAAGGTTCCTTAAATCTCTAGTGATCTCTAGGGGTCCACCTTTGAAGGGGTCTCTAAGTGCTCCATAAGATACGGCATCCTCAGTTTTTATTTATTTCAGTGCCTTGCATATTATATAGCTGGTGCTCAATATTTTTTTTGAATTTCTACATCTCCCACCCAAATCCAAGTTCTAATTACCCAGGAAAAAATAGGAAATAGACCTTAAAAGAATGCTGTAGTTAATTCAATCAAGCTCTCACATTTTACAAATGAACAAAAACAAACAAACAAAACCTAAGGCCCAGAGTTACCTGATATTATCACACAAATAGGTAAGGAGCAGAGCTGGGCTTCTAACTCAGATAGATATTCTAAATCCTAATCTATTATTCTACTATGTCTAGATAATAATAAAGTTTTCTCTTTGGATCCTTTGACTTAAGCTTCTCCTCAATCCAATCCATCCTGTTCATTTCTTACTGAATAATCTTTAAACATGATTTTCAACATTAATTTCATTCAGAAAGTACCTAATAAATGTAAAGTACTTTGCTGGGTTGTGAGGGATATACACAATTAAATAGGACCATGCCCCTTCCCTCCCAAGGGAGCTTAGAATCTTTTCTGTCATAACATTTGTTTCTTAAAGAAGTCATAGCAAATTATTACTGACTACTTGGCTTTTCCAACTGATATGCCCAAAACATCTCACACCAGACATGTACAAAACAGGATCTTTTACTTTCTCTGAAATCTACCCATCTCCCAAACTTCCCTATTTATTTTGAAGAGAACACTACCCTTCAGTTTCCCAGGTTTGCAAACTTGGCATGATCTTAGATTCCTAAGTCTCTCCAACCACATAGGTTTAATCAGTTAACTATTTTTCTGTTTTCTTGGTTCATTTCTCACATCTAAGTTATTGATCTACACATCAACCACCTTATACAGGTGACCCATCATCTGTTACCTAGAACATTTCAATGACCCACCAGTTGGCTTCCCTTCTTCAAGTCTCTTCCTCTCCATCATCTTACAGATGCCAATGTGTTTTTTCCTTAACTGTAGATCAGATCAGATCAGTCCTCTACTCAATAAACTCTAGGCATTTCCTCTTACCTCTGGAAAAATATAAACAATCATTTTTGCCTTTTAAGGCCTTTTACAATACAGCCTCAAATACTGTTCCAGCTTCATTATGAACTCACTAGTCCCCTTCTCACACACTCTGGTCAACTTAAACTGGCCTTCTTTCCATTGGGCATACTCAGCACTACACCTCCCATTTCCTCGCTTTTATGGCTTTTAACACCAACACCACCCCTAAACTAGGATTCATTCACTCCTTCTTTACCTCTGCCTCACAGAATACTTACCTTTCTTTAAGATATTTTCTTACTTTGGTTTCCATTTGGGGAAAACAACATGTGTACAAATAGGTAAATACTAATTAAGTACAAAGTAATTACGTAGGAGTATTAAAAATAGTCTCTTTGAATTTAAATACAATGTTCTTTTGGAGATAGATATGTACCAGGCCTGTATTCTAAACCTTTCAAGTTTAGAAAGACATTCTAGAACTTGTGATCCATGGATATAGCTTTCATGACAGCTACTTCTGTAACATTGACAAGCCTGTTTCCTCACAATGTATATTCTCTTTTGCAATACTGATGGGTTCCTCATCTTTATGTAAATAATTCCCAGAATAATACGTCTAGTTTTTGTCACTTGAGTTCCAGTATTTTTGTTTGCTAGGTCAATTTGCTGCTAGACTGTGTCATTCAGATTATCTTGAAGGCCTAGCTCCTTTCTGAGTTTGGCATCTTCAGCTGCTGGCAGACTCTTCAAGACCTCTACTTGTTGGACCTTAGGTAGACCCTCTAACCTTTTGATGCTCACTAGTTCGCATTTTGGTCTATTCTATATCAGATATTCAGTTACCAAGGATAAGGAAAGAAGACACAAAAAAAAACAAAAATAAAGGCAGCACTGCATTGTCATAGCCATATAGTGGTTTGAGTGAATAATAATAATAATAATAATGATGATGATGATGATTTATATAGCACTTATTATGGGCCAAGTGTTGTGCTAAGTGCTTTACAAAAATTATTTTACCCTCAAAATACTGAGGTGGGTGCTAATATCACCATTATTTTGCTAATGTGTAACTAAGAGATTACCCTGAGGAAAGTAGAGATGAAATGACTTGTCCATTGTCACAGAGATATGATGTGACAGAGGTTGGATTTGAAATCAGGTCTTCCTGATTTTCTGAATAAGACCCAGAAGGAGATAAGGTATTGTCATTTCCCCAACCCAGAGGTTTGGAGCACTGCTTCTTCCTCTTCACTTTAAAGCTGCATATGCTCCAAAATGGAAAGAGGAAGGGCCTCACCAATGTTCTTTTCCTGAGGCAAGCCCATTATTCCTAGATGGGGTTTAGAACAGTCAGAGCACATTGTGCGCACTCCAAGGACTAGGTTCTCATTGGCCAGTCTTCCCAGACCCATTACAAACACTGATTTCAATTTTACTAGTAAAATGTAGAAAGAAGATTATATAAAACAGTGTAGAGAATTTTCCATTATTTATTGGTAGAGGGAGGGCCCACAACAAGAATATTGCAGAGCCTTAAGTTTCAATAGATCAAAGTGTGCTCGAAAATACTATGTAAGTGGGGAAAAAATTCTAAAAATACAAATGCCAAGATAAAATTTCAGTTATTATGGCACCTTGGTACTTAGAGTTTGTTGAACACTCATAGTCTCCAAAATCCTATTCGTGAATCTATAATTGTTTTTAATCTTCAGGCTTTTCCATTCTTCAAAAATTCTTTAAAAAGAGGATGGTATCCTTGGACAAACTTCAGCCACTTCATTTCATTATGACAGTGAGGCAAAAATGTAAACATAAAAATTAACCTGATATCAAATGAAATCTACCAGAGTTTGACTAAATACATTTAATGTATATTCTGTGTATTTAATTTTTCTTGAAAGAAAGCTAGAAGGCATTTAAAATATTTACCTCTTATCAACTCAGCCCAAAATGGAAAAAGCAGAATCCCGTCCAAAATGAGTACTTGGTTTACAAATAAACATGGCAGATTTATAATAGAGAGAAAATTGTGCCTCTAAGGAATGAGAAGGGGTTCAGCAATACAGGGAAAATTGTAGCCAGAATAAGGAAAAAATAAATAAACAACAAACAAAAATCACAAATAGTACAGCAAACCTGTCTACAAGTAACTAAAATTCTAACTTCATTATGAATATATTGGGAGCAAATACAAAATGAAGTATTTTCATATCTGGCAAATCTTACTTTATGGAAATAAAAAATTTGACTTCTTATATCAGATTTTATTTTTTAAGCCAATTACATTTATCAAATGTGTATTAGTAGTCATTTAAATTTAGTGAACTTTTAAAAGTTTACAAAGAACTTTCCCATGGTATTACTGTGAGAGAGTTAGTAGAAGTATTATTGTTCTCATTTTGCAGATATGGAGATGAATGACTTGTCAGAGACTTTATGTCTAATAAGAATTTGAAACAGAATTCAATCTCTGCTAGTAATAGCATTTCAAGGCTTTTATTAAATAGTAGTGCAGGGACAGGGAAGCTGTGATTCAGTTCATAGAGAGCTAGAGAGACATACATAGATATAGACAGATGGATATAGACATTGATATCAGGAAAGCTCCCAATCTATTCCTATTTCACATAGTGTTTTATTTTGGTCTTAAGTAGATACTTTAAACTGTCAAAAAAATCTGCATTCCTATACTTAATAAGATCGTTGAAATTTAGATTTAATTTTCAGTTCATTCTAATCATTTATATTTTGGGGGTAGTGAAGGATGCTCTGGACAGACAGAGAGAAATAGAAAGGAATAACATTAAAAGAACACATACTCTCCATACAAACAGAAGCCATTGATTTTGAAGAAATAAGTTAAGAATATCACATCTCACAGAAGAACATGGAGAGTTAAAAAGATATGAATATTCAAAATCAATGTCCAGAGCATCCTTCACTTCACCAATACATGTATATACAAACTACTTTCCCCTCTTGTTCTAAGCCTTCAGGGCAATTTTTGTTAACTTTTTTTTATGTTATTATATCAAGATTCATTTTCTTGAAAATAGTTTTCTGGTAGTCCAATTATTCTTATGTTTTCTCTTCTTAATCTGTTCTCTGCATTATTTTTTCTTCTGAGATATTTCACATTCTCTGCAATTTTTCTCATTCTTTATATTTTTTTATTATTTTTTTGGTCTCTTCTAACTTCAGTGGCTTGCCCTTAACCAGTTCTAATTTTCAGGGATTCATTTTCTTCCTTATGATTCTGGATCTCCTTTTCCAGTTGGCTGACTTTCTTTCCATAAACTTTTTTTTCTTGCATTGTTCTTATTTTTAATTTTTTTCCTCAATCTCTCTCAATTGATTTTTGAAGTCTTTTTTAAAGTTCTTCTATGAATTCCTTTTGGGCAAGTGAACACTTGATGTTACTCTTTGAGATAGGCAAGTTTTTTGTTCTTTTTTGTTGTTTTTTTTTTGTTTGTTTGCATTTTGCTTCAATATCCTCTTCTGAAAATTAACCTTGATCTTCTCTGTTCTCATAGCAACTTTCTATAGTTTGATTCTTACTCCTTTGCCTGCTTTTTTTTTCTTCTAAATTTGTAGTAGCTCATTATTGTAATCACCTCTAATCCTGATGAATGGGGTATGTTGCCTCTGGCTTCAGATCCTCCTTCATTTCTCTTTCTGACCATGAACTGAAATCAAGAATTCCACCCTCTTTCAAATGCCCACAGCTAGCAGCACCCTTGCCCCACTGCTTTTACACTCAGCTGGTTCCTTCTTGCCCAAGGCCACATCACAGCAGCACAGCTAGGTGTGGCATCCCTTATCAGCAGAGTTTCCCTCATCTTCCCCATCTCAGACAACTTATTTCCTACAGTCTTTAGGACAGGAAAATTTCTGTGGCTGGGGCTATCCCCAGGCCCACCTATTCCCAAGGCTGGTAGCTTCCTGTTTCAGTGGAACTAGCCTGGAGATATTTACACTTCATAGAGAACAAACCTCAGTCCTGGAGTTTTTCTTAGGTTCTTCTTCTTGCAGTCCCAGGAAGACTACTGTTCTGCCCCAACTCTTGTTTACTTTTACTGTCTATGTTCACAGATCTAAGAATTTTCTGACCTACTCTGTCATCTTCCCAAAATCCTCTCCTTTTATTCTCTTTTAAGAATATTCTCACATCACTCATTTCTTTCCTCAGTTTTTCTTTCGTCTCTTTTTTTTATTTCTGAACTTTTTTTCAGAGACCCCAAGAATTCTTATTGGATCTGTATCTAATTTGTATATATGTTTGTGTGTTTAGATACACACACAGATACACATATTATACACACATTATATAAGCATTATATATTCTCTTAGACTTTTCTTGTATTTATTTTGACATTAATGCCTTCTTTTGAGTTTGTCTTGATATTCCCTGTCACTACATTAGCTTTACTTCATAGTTGTTAATTTTCCAGTCTATTTCTTAACTTTTAACTTTATATCAAATTTGGTCTCTGCTCTCAGGGTGGATGCTTTTTTTGTGCTGCTATTTCCAGAGTTAATTCCGAGGAACCGTAATTTTTTGGTGCTTCTAATGTGCTGTGATCCAAGGAGAGGTGTGGTCACTGCTCTCCTGATCTATATTTTGGCTTGTACTCAGGAAGAGAACTTGCTTCCCTGCTTCCATAAGCATTAGTGATCCCATTTGCCCTCTGTTTGTAGTCTGGAAATAGGTATGCGAAATGCTACAGGGTCCTGTACATACATAGTACCAGCAAAGGGGTCCCCTATAATCTCTTTCTGACCAGTTATCTGACTCCCTTACAATCTCTGCACTGAGAGTTCCTGAAGTAACTACTGCTGCTATTGCAGCTGCCTTCAATGCTTAATCTTGGTGTTTCTACCACATATGGTGTCTCTTTGAACTGACTCCCATTCTGGTATCACATATCTTCTGCTGACCTCTTAAATTGTCTTGGACTGAAAAAAAATGTCTCAGCCCAAGTTTTTGTTAGTTGTGGTTTTTTTTTCTGTCACTCCACAATTTGATTAGTGTGTTAAAGTTGTTTGGAGGGAATGTTGGGAGAATTCAGCTGAGTTATTGACTGTATTCTACCACCTTGGTTTTCCCTTCAGAGCTAATGAAGTATCTGAGAAATGCTGTATATAGAGAGGGGCCAGAGAAAGCCCAGCACAGAACCTGTATGTATAATACTTGGCCAGGTTTGTATTTTGTTTCTTCTCCTATGTGTCTTATTGAAGAAAACTTTCAAAATGATCTCTACCTTGGGCTACATTTCTGAAGCTCATAATAAGCCAGAATTGAGTTCTGAGTAAGTGATGCATCTGGGCAAAATTCAGAAGCTATGAAATTTATTAATGAATTAGTTCATTGTAGACTTTCCATTGTGGTGTTATATAAAATAACCTTCATTATCTTCTTTTTGTTATAGAAAAGTGAAATATAGTTCCTTCTGCAATACATCATACTGAAGTTCATCTTCAAATTAAACAGTCATTGATTTAATCTATTTTGTTTGCTAGGCACTGTCCCAGTTGCTGAGTGAGAAAAGAGGAGAGAAAAAAAGATACCTTTCCCTAAGAGAGTTTATTTAGATCAATTAATCTTTCTTCTGGAAACACTTCACATTCAGAATAATTTCTTATTAAACATTAAAGATGATTAACATAGATCTGTGTTCTCTATTATAACTGCCTCTTTTTTCTGCTTATCTTAATGGATATCTTTCTTGGAGAGTGAATCTAGAAAGCTGAGTAATGTGTTACCACTGAGTTGGAAGTTCCAAAGCGTACAGTACCTCAGAACTTGCAGATTTTTACCAGAGAAAATCCAACTTGCAGCTGCAAGAAATTAAATGGTTGTTTCTCAAGAACACCCTTTATTTAAACACTGTAATTTTTTCGCATTGAGTCTTAGAAGAATATCAGATTTCAAACCAGGGATTAAAATGTAAAATAAATAAACATTTCCTTTAAACAGCCAAAATTCCTGCCACAAACACTTCTGGAACAAATACATATTTGGCATTACTTTTTGGTGGGTGTTATTCCTTCCTGAAACATACTACCACCTGATTATCACACCTGCTATGAATACAGCAGTTGTACAGAACGCTGAGGTTTGAGGCCCCAGTGGGCTAAGTTATGTTGATTCAATGGCATCAGATATTTTGCTTCTGAAATGCAGCCTCTCTTAGGAATTTCAGGGCGACAGGGGTAAACATTATGCCATCTGTCTAATTACTCTATGTACTTTTCCTTCCTTTAACTTTAAAGACAGAATCAAAATCAGTATAAAATCAGAAAACAGATTACTCTGAATGAAATTAGCAAATAAAAATTCATCTGTTGGATATGCAGGAAATTTTCTTAAAAATCAATTTTCCAACACTGTAATTTAAATCAGGACTAAAATTTTGGGTCCTTGCAGAATGAGAATTTTCTGGGATTTGTGTAAAATGTCAAGTTGAATTAAAAAAAAAACAAAAACAAAAACTAGACAGCTTCCTTTGTGATTTTACACTTTACTTTTAATGGAAATCAACTTAGGGGGTCATAGAAATGTTATCTGTTGAGAAGATAAATAGCTTTTTCATGGAATTTCAAAATTACTTTAGCTTCCAAACAGCATGCTTTTTTTTCTTAACCTAAGTGTGTAATTCAGTTACTTAAGATAGGCTTGAATAGAAGAAGACAAAATTCCAAATCTGACTTTAACATTGTGTGGTATTGCCCGAGGTAAATCACTCAACCTCATTCAGTCACAAGTTGTTCTATGACTAAAGTAGAAAAAAAATGTAGACTACTTTCTTCACAGGATTGTTGTAAGGATCAAATTAGCTGATATGTGAAAAAGACTTTGTAGAACCTAAAGCACTATATATCTATCCATTATTATCATAATTTAATTTTGTATTGTAAAAGAAATCCTATGAGATTTTAAAATTTTGTCTGCCAGTGTTTTAACTGGGATGCAAGATCCACTTTGAAAATGTTTTGAATATTCATTTATTAATCAACATTTATATGTAGAGTCTATAGCCCCTAACATCAAGTAAATTAAAATCCAATAGACTAAATAGGACAGAGGCGCATATAAATATAAGATAAAATAAAAACATTAAATGAATAAGAAAAGTAATAATGCAGTGAAGGCATGTATGTGTGTATACACAAACCCATATTGAGATATAAATAATAAATACAAAGTTCTCCAAAAGTCTTAATACAATCTTAAGCTTTAATGGCTTAAAACTGCTCTAAGACATGTGAGACACCCCCATATGAATACATAATGTTGGGGGGGAATAAGGGGGAATTATAAAGAGGATCACTGAAGAAGGTATTTGAGCTTTATCATGAAGAATAGGAATGCTTTCAAAAGACAGAGGGGCAGATAAAAAAGGAAGAGTATTCAATTCATAAGAAAGAGTGAAAAGGGGGCAGCTAGGTGGACACACTTACTAGCCGTGTGACTTTGGGCAAGTCACTTAACCCCAGGTGCCCTCCAAAAAATATGCTTAAAAAAAAAAAGAAAGAGTGAAAAAAAATGCAGCAAAGTGGTAACACAGAGTTTGCTTCTGGAGCCACATTTGTAGAATCCAAATCATCTGAAACAAAATTTTTTGAATGACTCTGTTCTGAAACAATGTTAAATGGGTAGGTTGGAAGCAGATTTGCAAGAGCATTCAGTGTCATGCCTAATATTGCTTTTTTTTTTTTGGAGGGGAAAGGTAGGGCAATTGGGGTTAAGTGACTTGCCCAAGGTCACATGGTTAGTGTTAAGTGTCTGACGCCACATTTAAATCTTGGTCCTCTTGACTCCATGGCTGGTGCTCTATTCACTGATGCTCTATTCACTGTGCCACCTAGCCTCCCCTGTCATGTCTAATATTGTAATGAGTTCAGGAAATATGAGAAGAAAAGATGATTAGATTTTTGTATATAGCAGGTTATCTTTTACAAGAAG
>CM053601.1:115045642-115070135 GCA_028646575.1 Pseudocheirus occidentalis | reverse complement strand
GGGGGAGGGATAGGAAGGAGGGACATATCATCACTGTCACAATATGTCCACTATGAAGATGTCCTGTATAATCATACATCCACAGCCTGTATGGAATTGATTATCCTTCCAGTGGAGATGGGTGACAAGGGAGGAATTGAAAGAATCTAGAATTTATAGTTCTGCAATACCTGCAACTAGGACTTAAGATATACAGGGGCTGGGATAGGGAGACCCTCCGTGCCCTACCAGAAAGTAAGAGAGCAGAGCAGTGGAGGGGCTTTACAGTGGGATTGTGGTTTTAGGGTTGGGGCAGGGGAAAGATGGGGAGAAAAATTGTAATTCAAAAATGTCATGAAAATGAATGATGTAAACAAGAAAACAAATTTAAAAAATTGTATAAATAAATAAATAAAATTAAAAAAAAAGAAAACCCTTAATGGTGTCACAAAAAGTCAAACATGACTGAAACCACCAAACAACAGTAAAATATTTATATTTCTATCTATTTATGTTCCCTGTTACAGATAGGGATATAAAATAAATGTAGATGATATAGATAATTGTTAGTCTTAAAATTTTATTGCAATTTCAAGTTTTAATAACACACAAGTATAAATCTTACAAACATTTAAAAAATGAAAGGTCAATAATTTAAAATTTTAAAATATTGATATGCTTCTTATTAACATTCAAAACAATCACCATCTTGCAATCACATATTTTTGAACTTTGTAAAAATTTTCATCATCTGCTGCTCAGTGACTGAAAGTGTTGTGTTTGGAATCCTAAACTTATAATAATCCAAAGAATAAAGATATGATGTGATAAGAAAGTGAGTTTTGATGTGCCTGCATTAAAAATTTTTTACTACTATAGCTAAATCAAGATTAATGTGATGAAACAAGAGTTCCTCCCATACCAACTCAGAGGAGTGAGAAAGTGTTAACACATTCCAAAACTCTTGCAAATGAAACACATGATGATAGAACGCCCCATCTTGTTAATATTAAATTTTAAAAATTATTCAGAATTTGCAACACTAAATAAGTATAAAGGAATTTACATAATTAAACTTTCAAATGTTTAATTTGTAAGTTAGTAGTATTTACACTTCTGAAGTTTTCCAAGTTTAAAGCAGCACTAAGACTTTGGGGCCACCTTTATTTATATGTACATACAATTACTTGACATTAAATTATTGATTTAGAAGTTCAACGACATTTAGAAACCATTAAGTCATGGAACCTTATTTGGGGGATGATTCCCTGAAAACTAGAGCATTTAAGTGATGGGCTCAAGTTTATGCAAATCCCCACAACTCAGCCAAGCCATGATTTAAATTTCCAGTATTTTTTCAATACACCATACATTTTGTTGACAAAGTAAATTAATAAGATAAAAAATGCATGTGTATTTGCTATTGAAAGGCAGAAAGGACAGGATACTCAATATATTTTAACTCATATTGCAGATATGGATTATTTGCTTTCATTTGTGGAACTAGGATAAAGTATTATCTGAAGTATAGGGTCAAATTATTAGTTAATACTAGAGTACGGCAACTCCAAAATGACATTGTATCCTGGTAGATATAACTATCCCCCTTTTTACTAAGAGATTTTCTTTTAATGATATGAGGATATGGTCTTGTACCATGATTTCATCTATGCCAGTATCCCCCATTTTAGGAACTCTATTAAAGCAAGTAAAAAAAATCAAACAAACTCAATTTGTAACTTTTGATGATAAAGGAATGCTTAGGGCATTGACAGGATTAGCGAGTTGTCTATGGTCAGCTAGCAGCCAAAGGCACAATTTAATCCTGGTTCTTCCTGATTCTAAATTGACTACATAGCCACTATTCTGTCTTTCATTGTCATATTTAGTCCCATTATTTACTTGATATTCATCATATAAAATCATATGAGTTCTCTTAAATATCTTAAATTCTTTAATATAATACATACATTTTATTACTTAATGATGTACATTTCATTACTTCTTATACTTCACATTTCCTTCAGATATTTTATTCTTTATACTTAGAATAATTCTAAACTTTCATAAGGTATTAAAGTTTCATTCCTATAGCAGATGTGTTTGTCTAATTATTTCTTATCTTTTATTTTGATATTTAATCGTGTTCACATGTACTGTGGAGATTTTAGAAATCATCTAGATTGTTTGGTACAGGAAGGAAATCAACTCTGGTCTGCCTAATTACTTTCACTTTTTAATTTTTTGGATGCTGGCTCATCCTGACATCCATGAGGACTCTTCTTTTTAACCATGTCTATGAGCAGTGCATTTATACTCTTTATTAAACCTCATTTATTTAATATCATTCAAAAAATTAAAATCTGAATATGATCTTTTGTGTTCAAGAAACAAAACATGTTTAAATTAGCAAGACCTTTTGGTTAAATCTGCTGTGAAAGACATCAGTTAATTAATGCTTGAAGAAATCTGAAAGAAGTAGGTGTTTGATTTATAATAGTGGGCATTATTTAAATTCCCAAGGTATTGATTAAATGTGTACTATATCTAAGATTGTCTTCTAGTTGCTAGGGATGAATAACTGGAGATAATATGAAAAGCCAGTCATTCCCTGTCCTCAAAGGTACTGCAATTTAATAGGAAAGATATTGTACTTGAATCTTAAATTTTGTACTTGAATTTTGTACTTGGATCTCATCAATTTAATCCTTATTTGGAGGGTACCCACTACAGTGGTGGAAATCACAACCTATCAACCCTTTTTCATTCTGTGTAATTCTTGTTCATACCCTATAAACAATATTGCACAGAACCAATCTGTTAGGGATATTCCTCTCTTCTCTTACCACAACATGAATACCAATAAGGCAGTGGTTCTCAACCTTCCTAATGCCGTGAACCTTTAATACTTATAGGTGGGTGTATCTGCATGTGGGCGGACCTGCCTGGAGATGGATAGAGGAGCAGTGTCTCCGTTCCTAAGATCATTAGAAATACGTGTTTTCTGATGGTCTCAGGTGACCCCTGTGAAAGGGTCATTTGACTCCCAAAGGGGTCATGACCCACAGGTTGAGGACCTCTGCAATACGGCATCAGAGCTATGTATCATTTTCCCCTTAATCTCACTATATAGGATTGCCTCTTTTTCCAATCAAATAATAAGCAATAATTTATTAATTTCTACTATGTGCAGATTATTGTATAAGACAATAGGTTACCAAAAGAAATATGAAAATCCCTGCCTTCCCTACCTTGTAATCAACCAAGAGGAGACAACCTGCATACGTACATGTTGTTGTTGCTGTTGTTGTTGCTTCTCAGTCTTTTGTCCTGACAAAAACTACATGAAACCCGGGAACATACTGTCCATGGGGTTTTCATGGCAAGGGTACTGGAATTGTCTGCTATTTCCTTCTCTGGTAGATTAAGGCAAACAGGGGTTAAGTGACATGCCCAGGATCACAAAGCTTGTAGGTGTCTGAGATCACATTTGAACTCAGATTTCCAGGACTTCAGGCTCACCACTCTATCCATGGAGTCATCCAGCTGCCCCCCAATATGTGTGTATGCATATATACATATGTATATGCATATACATGCACATGCATGCACAGATGCATGCACATACATATAAATGTATATATGCATGCATGTGTGTATATATGTATGCACACAAAAATAATTTTAGGGATAAAGCATTAGCATCTAGAAACTTTCAAAGACTTTTTATAGGCTTGAATTGATTCTGGAATGAAGCTAGGGATTTAAAGGGGAGAAAATAGGACATTGCAAGGAAACAGCCAGTGTAATGTTATGGAACTGGTAGATGGAGTATAATGTGTGGAGTCCTATAAGTACAGTATGTTTATACTAGTGTGCTATAAAAGGAAGTGATGATTTGTATTAAGGCTGAAAAGACAGGACAAGGCCAATTTTCAAAAAGTTTTTTCTTTTTTAATTTAGATTTGACAAACACCATAAAAAGGTATATTTCTCTGCATAGAGAAAGGAACAATAGGTCTTTTGATGAAACTGAATATCAATTCACAGACTAAATCTGTTTTTTAAAATTTATCATCCATTCAAAAATGTTTTGAAACTGTCCTGATTTTCTGTATCTCCTAAAATTCCTTCTTTGTGAATTTTTGATTCCTTTAGTGACACTCATTTCTTTTACCTTTGTTTTCTTTATTTTTTTTGTATCACTGTTAATAACATTTTTTTTACTTTATTTCAGCTCCACCAAAAGTGAAAGCAAATCCCTTGTAAAAATCATAATTTTAAAAAGTGCTTACATTGTCCCTGTCAAAGAATGCATGTGTCATTCTACTATTACGTCTCTTTTAAGACATAGGTAGCACGCCTTGTAATAGGGTTTGCTGAGAAGTGGTGTTAAGTGGATCCATGTAGGCTGCACTTTGACATAGAAAGCCACAATTTAAAATCATCTGTGTTTTATTGTGTTCACATTTATTCAAGCTTTTCCAAATTACACTTTATTCCCTTGATGACCACACAAGGTAATATTGTCATGATGCCTGTGGGTCAAGAACTTGACGTCTCTGCTCTACAGCCATGAATGGACATTGACTAGAGCATAACTCAAATTTTTTCTGATTTTTTTGTTTTGTTGAAATTCTTCTCCTAACCTTACAAGTTCTCTTTTAGTTCACAGACATCTTATTGATTTTGTCTTAATTCATTCCTCTTGTCATTTCTTAAAGTTCAATATTTCGTTATATCCACATATCATACTTTGTTCAGCTATTCCGGAATTAATAGGCATATCCTTAGTTTTTGTTCTCTTTCTATGACAAAAAGCACAACAGTGATTACATATGTAAATATATACATATACATAAACATACACACTATACATATGTGTGTGTTCCATTTCCTCTGTTTTTTACTTCTTTGGAGTGTATATCTAATAATAGTATCAAAAGTTTTGGTACAAAAGTGATACAGTTTAGTGACTTTTATATATATTAGCAAATTGCATTCTCCAATGTCTAGAGCAATTCTTAGTTTCATCCACAGTGCCTGCATACCAACAAAGGGTCAAAGCTATGCATTATTTATCATGTATCCCTTAATCTCACTACATGACACCACCCCTTCTTCCAAACAGACAACAAAGAAGCTTTTATTAGTTTCTCTTACCTGCAGGTAAAAGTATGATGCAATAAGTCACTCCACAGCCCCTCTGAAAATTCTAATGTTCATTTTTGACATCTTTACCAACTTGGTAGTTACAGTGTTTGCAGCTTTTAGTGCCCTCTGGATCATGTGTGTTCAGAGTGCTTTAATTATAAGGATCTTCTGGAGATTATACACCATAACTTACTGAGGTTATGGTGTATAAAGCTGTTCTTGGTTAGATCAAGTACAGCCTGGTCCCTGGCCTCAGATCTTTACTCTTATTTATCTTTAATTTTTAATTATTTATTCTAGTAATAGAGTACATGGGTAGTTGGTCTTTTCTAAAACCTTTCATAATTACTGGAAGTCTTTGACCAAGGGCTGTGCATGACCCCCCCACACCCCTGCAAAAAAAATTACATTTTTTCCTAGAATTAATAGTGAATCATAATGTATATGTGGTATGACACAGTCACTCACATGTATTAAGAAAATCACTTTTGCAACTATGTAGAGGATGGATTGGAGGTAAGAGACTTGAAGCAAAGAGACCAATTAAGAGGCAAGCCTCTAATTTAATTGTCCAGGAGAGAAATGATGAGGACTCTCATTTGCCAGTGGTGGCTATGTTCATAAGAAAGGAAGGCAGAAGAATGAATGAATGAATGAATGAATGAATGAAAATCCATTTATTAAAGATATTATTGGACTATGCTAGGGAATCAAACCACAAAAGCAAACTTCTGAAGGGAATATAGAATATATGAAAGAATAGTGGCTAGCGTGGGACAGCTTTGGCCCAGAATGTCACTGAGATGTTGAGTGGGGTTGTTGGAAAGTAGAATGAAATACTCATTCCAAAAAAAAGGTGAAGGTGCTAAATCATGCTTCCAGAACTGGAAGTAGATGTTTGAGGGATGGTACAGGGAAGAGTTGGTTGTTGAGAAAATTACTCAAAGTAGAGAGTAAAATGAGATGGGGCTAAGGTGAAATACTAACCCAGGGAAGGCAAAATCAGCACCTATATTTCATGGGAGAGTGGGCCAAACAGAAATAGCTAAAAAGAGGTTACAGTAAGTAGCAGTTGTTTTTGTTTTGCATATGTCATGTCTTTTAAGTTTTAGTAACCCTGTGATATACATTAATAGCTATTGTCCCTATTTTACATCTAAAGAAGAAACTGTGTTTCAGAGTGGTTAAATGACATACCCACAGAAACTGAGAGTAAAAGTCAGATGTAAAAGTCTCATCTAAAACTCCTTGACAATAAGTCTATCACATTTTCTCCCTATATCGCACTGCTTCCTCTCCGTGCATTAGGAAGACCATACTAGGGGTGGAATGAATATGATGCTCAATTAGCCTTTCAAACCTTTTTCTTCAGGCCCAAAAGAATTTGGAGATGGAAACAAAAATGTTTAGCACTGGCTGAATATCTGTGGTGAATAAGAGAAAAAGAGTTCAGTGTCACTGATGTTGTAAATGTCATAAACCAGAAAGATATTGCTGCTTTTGAGAGAAATAGGCAAGTATGAAGGGAGAGTCAGTTTGTGGGAAAAGATATTGAGCACTTCATTTGTACATGTTAATTTTAAGTCATAAAACTCCAGCCAGGGTCGCTTCTGTGCTTCAAAGAGATCAGAAAGTAAGACAGTGAAGAGGATTAAGCAATGTATGTATGCATGTACATTTCAGTAGATCATATTAAGGGCAAAATGGGGGGACCAAGCCAAATAATATGAGAAAAGTTGAAGAAGATGAGGGGGTATTTTTGACTGGAAATACTCATTAACCATCTAACATCTAAAAAGATATTGGTTTTAACAATAACTTGTAAGGGAGTGGAGCCAAAATGGTGGTGTAGAAGCAGAAAAATTCCCATGGATCCCCCCATAACTACCTTAAATACCTATAAACTATGACTAAACAAATTTTAGAGCTTCAGAACCCATAAAGTGACAAAGAGTAACAAATCTCCCACTGAAGGCAGCCTAGCAGGCAGACAATAAGGGTCCAATGCAGTACATTGGGGGCTGAGTTCAGCCCTGCATAAGCCTGAGGTTTTAGGCCTAAGGCAGCCCATACCAGCAGCTGCAGCAGACTTCAGGAGAGTGGGTTACCAGCAGCAATGGTGCTCACCAGAATTATCAACCCATAAATGATGAAGAAAAAGTGAGAGGTAAGTGTAGAACTCTGTTGGAACTGTGGGGGATGGAGGAGCAGGTCCAGCCCCTGCCCCTGGAGCTAGAAGTGGTGGAAGTGCAGTAGCCCAGCAGCTCCCTCCATGTGGCTGCTTCAGAGTTCTGGGCCTATGGATTGTAGGGGGGGCAAGCAAACATTCAAAAGGTAATCGCTCTTGTTTTAACCTGCCTGCATCTGGATTGCAGTCTTGGGTGGTAGTTCTGAGGTATGTGACCACCAAGCCAGAGTTTGTGGGAGCTACGGAGACAAAATGGTGCCCTGCTAATGGCTACAACAGCTTTGAAAACCCCACTGATTTAGAACAAAGCTCTTCCCTCTGGAAGCAGAGTTCTAATGTGGCAAAGAGCTCAAAAGTCAAATAATTGACTGGCAACATGAGCAAGCAAAGAAGCAAAGCAAGCATAGCAATCCAACTTTAGATTCCTTTTTTGGGTACAAAAATGATTGAAGCATGGAATGGGAGGAAGACAATGAAGTCAGAATTCCTGCACCAAAAGCTTCCAAAAAAATATGAACTTGTTATAGGCCATAAAGGAGCTCCAGAAGGATGTTTTTCCCAGATGACCAAGCATTTATTAAATAATAAATGCTTTAATCCAAAATGTTATCCTCCCCTGACTAATCCCATATCTTATAAATGTTCTCCCCCAAAAGCATAAGAAATATACAGATGATGATGACAAAATCACAACAGTGAAAATTAAGATCTTCCACAGCAAACAAAAAGTATAAGAATGGAAGTGGTATTGTAGAATGAGCACTGGATTTGCAGACAGCCTGGATTTAAAACCTAGTTCTCCTGCTTGCTGTTGGTCAGTAAACAAAGATTTAATATATTAAAAAATTGACTTTTGTTTATTTTAAGTTTACATCATTCATTTCCACAAGATTTTGAGTTACAAATTTTCTCTCCATCTTTCTCCTATCTACCACCCCAAGACAGCAAGCCCAATTTATACTTCATTCCCCCAATCTGCTCTCTCTTATATCATCCCTCATTACCCCTGTGGCTTTCCAGTAGGGCAAGATGGATCTACCTGCCCCTGTTCCTGTGTATCTTATTTACCAGTTGCAGGTAAATAATAATAACAATAATAATGATAATATATGATATATTTATATTATATTATATATAATTCTATATATTTATATATATATTACATATAGAATTATATATGCACATATACACATATACACATATGCCCACATATACATATACACATATACATATATACATACACATACACGCATACATATACATGTACACATACATATACATATACATGTACATATATTATATGTATACTTTGATTTAAAATTTTAAATTCCAGATTTTTTCCCTTTCTCCCTTGTCTTCAACCCCCACTGGAAAGACAGGCAATTCAATACAAGCCATATATGTGTAGTTATGCACAACGTCTACACAATGGACGTATTATAAAGGACTGACTATATTTCCCTCGATCCTATCCTGCCCCCCACTTGTTCTATTCTCTACTTTGTCCCTATCCCTTTACAAAAGTGAGTGCTTCTAACAACACTCCCCCCAACCTGCCCTCCCCTCCGTCATCCCCCCTCTCATGCTCTTCCCCCCTACACTCCTGGAGGACAAGATACCCAATTTAGAGTGTATTTCATTCCCTCCCTAAGCCAAATTCAATGATAGTAAGTTTGACCCGTTCCCTTTTGCCTTCCTGTTCTTGCCTTCCATTGTACAGTTATCCCTTGCCTCTCCTATATGAGATAATTTGCCCCATTCTATTTCTCCCTGTCTCCTCTCACTATATTCCTCTCTCCCCTCTCAATTTCACCTTTTAAATATCATCTCTTCCTATTCAATTGATTCTATGCTCTTTCTCTATATACCTGTACACATATATTCACATACTCCCATATGTATTCATACGCATATATACTCTTCCATATAGACATATATGCATGCATACACATATACATACATACATACATACATATTATTATTTCTTTTCCTTGTTTACCTTCTCATGCTTCTTGCATTTAAATCTGAATTTTTCTATTCAGCTTTAATTTGTTTTTCATCAAGAGTGCTTGAAACTCCTCCACCTCATCGAATGATCATATTTTTACCTGGAACATTATACTCAGTTTTTCTGGGTAAGTGTTTCTTGGTTTTAATCCTGGCTCATTCTGGAATATCATATTCCAGGTCCTTCAGTCCCTTAATGTAGAAGCTGCTAAATCCTGAGTTATCCTGATTGGGTTTCCACAATATTCAAATTGTTTTTCTTGGCAGCTTGTAATATTTTTTCCTTGATCTGGGAAATCCACAATCTGTCTTAAACATTCCTAGGAGTTTTCTTTTTGGAATGTTTTTACAAGAGGTGAGCAGTGAATTCTTTTAATTTCTATTTTGTCCTCTGGTTCTAAAATATCAAGGCAATTTTCCTTGAGAATTTCTTGAAGGATAATTTCTAGGTTCTTTTTTTGATCACGGCTTTTAGGTAGTCCAGTAATTTTTAAATTGTCTCTCTTGTATTCATTTTATAGGTCAGTGGTTTTTTCAATGAGAGATTTCACATTGCCTTCTATTTTTTCATTTGTTTGAATCTGTTTAAAATACCTTGATTTCTCATAAAGTCATTGACTTCCATTTGCTCTAATCTTATTCTGAAGCAATGATTTTCTTCAGTGAGCTTTTGAAATTATTTTTCCATCTAGCAATTTTGGCTTTTTAAGCCATTCTTCTCCTCATTGGCTTTTTGGTCCTCTTTTGCCATTTGAGTTAGTCTATTTTTAAGATGTTATTTTCTTCAGTCAGATTGTTGATTCTCTTTTCATGATTTTCTTGCATATTCTCATTTCTCCTCCCAGTTTTTCCTCCACTTTGCTTACTTGATTTACAAAATTCTTCTTAAACTCCTCCATGGCCTGTAATCAATTCATATTTTTCTTGGAAACTTTTGGTGCAGGAGTTCTGACTATGTGGCCTTTCTCCTGTTCCATGCTTTGATCCTTTTATATACCCCAAAAAGGAATCTAAAGTTGGATGGCTGTACTTGCTTTGCTTCCTTTTCTTGCTCATGTTGCCAATCAATTACATGAATTTTAAGCTCTTTGCCACAGTAGAACTCTGCTTCCTGAGGAGAGAGCTTTATCCCAAATCCCCGCTGACCTTTGTCTTTGTCTTTGGCATTTGTGGGTTGATAATTCTGGAAACCACCACAGCTGCTGGGGATCCACTCTCCTGAATGCTCAAGCCTGGGGCTAAAATGTCAGGTTCATGCAGGGCTGGGCTCAGATGCCAGTATGCTGTGATGAACCCTTCCTGTCCACCTGCCAGGCTGCCTTTATCAGGAGCTTTGTTTCTCTATCACTTTGTGGGTTTTGTAGCTCTAAAATTTGTCTAGAGTCATATTTCATAAGTATTTGAGGTGTTCATGGGGGGCGCCATGGAGTTCTCCTCCTTCTATGCCACCATCTTGACTCCACCCCTCTTCAAGATGGATTGATGAAGAAAAACAGAGTTGAATAGAAAAGTTGACATTCGAATGCAAGAAGCAAGAGAAGAATGAGAAAATATACAGGGAAAAGTAATCATAAGGAACTTATCAAAGTAGGATTGTTTATATGTCTGCATGAAAAAATCATATTTGTAACATATGAAACTTCTCAGTATGAGGATAGTTGCAGGGGATATAAATGAATATTTCTGTATTCTTACATATATATGTCTATATAGGAGGGTATATATGCATATGAATAAATATGTGAGTATGTGTATATGTGTGTACAAATATACATAGACAGAGGGTACAAGATCAATTGAATAGGAAGGGATGATATTTAAATGGTGAAATTGAGAGTTGAGAGAGGAATATAATGAGAGGAGATGGAGAGAGACAGAATGGGGTAAATTACCTCATATAGAAGATGCAAGGGATAACTATTACAAAGGAGGGGAAGAATTGGAAGGCAAAAGGGAATGGGTCAACCTTACTCTCATTGAATTTGGCTTAGAGAGCGAATGACATACATACTAAATTAGGTATCTTGTCCTTCAGGGGAGCAGGGAGAAGGAGATGAGAGAGGTAATGATAGAGGGGAGGGCAGGTTGGAAGGGGAAGGGTATTCAGAAGCACACTTTTGAAAAGGACAGGGTCAATGTAGAGAATAGAATAAGTGGGGGTGGGATAGGATGGAGGGAAATATAATCAGTCTTTCACAATATATCCCCTATAGAAATGTTTTTGGGTAACTACACATGTGTAACTTATTTCAAATTGTTTATCTTCCCAGTAAGGGTGGTTGACAAGGAAGGAAGGGAAAGAATCTGGAGTTCAAAGTTGTAAAATCAA
Organism: Pseudocheirus occidentalis; assembly: GCA_028646575.1. Lineage (NCBI taxonomy): Eukaryota > Metazoa > Chordata > Mammalia > Diprotodontia > Pseudocheiridae > Pseudocheirus > Pseudocheirus occidentalis. The sequence continues at coordinate 115,058,478 of CM053601.1, read as the reverse complement.
ATGTTAAAAAAATATTGTTGTTGTTGTTCTTTTTTTCATGCAACTGTGAAATAAGATATACAAGCACTGAGGTATGGAGAGCCATCTTGCCCTATGGGAAAGTCAGAGGGACAATGGGGGAAAGATATAGGAGAGAGTAGATTTGTGGAAGGGGTATACAGTGGGATCACTGTTTTGGGGTGGTCAGTAGAGGAAAGGTGGGGAGAAAATTTGTAACTCAAAATCTTGTGGAAATGAATGGTTAAACTAAAAATAAATGTAAATTTAATTTTAAAAACCCTATAACTTGTAAACTACTCCTTAAGAGATAATTGGTTAAAGGAAATGAAGAAACAGAACTTAAAAGAAAATTTACAAACTCTTAACAAAATAAATAACTTTCCAAATACTACAACTACAACAATAAATGTAAATAATTTCATGTTTTACCTTATACCCTACAAACTGGAAAAGATGACAAAAGCTTTGAATAGTCAGTGTTGGAGAGGTTTGGGGAAGATAGGCACAGTGTTATTGGAGCTATGAAACATTGTGTAAAACAGTGTGAAGTTATGCAAATTGAGTGACTAAAAGGGCATGTACACAAAAGTCATTGACAAAAACAGACAATTATATATAAAACAAAGTATAATGTAACTTTTTGTGACTTTATACCTAGAAACAAACCCCACATTTATTGAAGGACTGTGAAATGAATTGTGCTACATGAATATAATAGAATATTATTGTCCTGTGAGAAAAGAAATGAACATTATGAATATAGTCATCAAATAACATGTCAAGTGATGAAAAGTGAATTAATCATATCTGAATAAACAAAATATAGAAGGACTACAACAATGTAAATGGAAAGAACAACAGACACAGAATATTGTAATATTCTGAAAAACAATATTAGCCTCAAGTAAAGCATATGATGACACCTCCACTTGACTCTTTTCCAGAAATGGAGATTTACTGCATCATAAACACACACATGCATATCAGATGCTTACATACATGTGTCATATGTATATATGCCTGTTTAGATTTTTTTAAACCCGTGTATTTGTTGTGTTTATTTATTTTACTTCATTAAAAAAAGGTCTTTGTAATATAATATGGCTCTTTGTGATGAAAGGGGGTGAAAAATATCAGGGAATTTGAATGACAAAGCCCAGATGATATGAGTCAATTATTAAGAAAACTACAGTATGTAAAGGATATTCAGAAATAATATAGTATTGATTCAGTTGAAACCATTTTTTCCCTTCACTTCATAGAAATAGAGAACATTGAAGTGCTATTTAGATATCAGTTTCTGTTGGCATTATCTATTATTAATAAACATTTTCCTTCAATCTGGATAAAGTAAGTCCTTGTCATTTTTGTCTTTTAACTGGTGATATTCTGAAAAATTAGAACAGTATGACATGTCTGGATGAAGTAATTCTGGCTCTTCCATAATTATCATCCCATAAGAAACATGGACAAAGTAAAAGGTCAGTGGAACTTGGCTAAGTTTGGGGGAGAGAAGCAGGTCTGGCCACCAGCCCTGAGGGCAAGAAAGCAGCCAAAGTGGCCCTTGCAGCAACCTCCATGTAGCTGCTTCAGAGCTCTTGGCCTGCAAATTGCAGGGGGGACAAGCGATCATTCAGAGACTAAGTACTCTTGCCTTGAACTGCCTGGATCAGGATTGTGATCTTGGGTAGCAGCCTTGAGATATGCGACTAGTGAGCCAAAGATGGTGGGGGCTGCAGAGACAGTGACACCCTAATAGCTCCAGCAGTGGTGAAAACTCCAGCAATTTCAGACCCAGCTCTACAACTGGAAGAAGAGATCTACAGTGGCTCAAAAACCAAATTAATTGACTGGTAACATGAGCAGGCAAAGGAAGCAAACAAAGCTCAGAAATCCAACTTTAGATTCCATTTTTGGGGACAAAAAGGAACAAAGCATGGAACAGGATGAAGATAACACAGTCAGAACTCCTGCATCAAAAGCTTCCAAGAGAAATATAAACTGCTTATAGGCCATAGAGGAGCTTAAGAAGGATTTTAAAAACCAAATAAGAGAATTGGAGAAAAATTGGGAAAAGAAATGAGAATGATGCAAGAAAATAATGAAAAGAGAGTCAACAACCTGACTGAAAAAAATAACACCTTAAAAAATAGATTAACTCAAATGACAAAAGAGGTCCAAAAATACAAAAAGTCAAATGTGCCAAATGGAAAAAGAAACTCAAAAGCTCACTTGAAAGAAAAATTCCTTCAGAATTAGGGTGGAGCAAATGGAAGCAAATGACTTTATGAGAAATCAAGATACTATTAAACAGATTCAAACAAATGAAAAAATAGAAGGCAATGTGTAATATCTCATTGGAAAAACTGCTGACCTAGAAAACAGATCCAGGAGAGACAATCTAAAAATTATTGGACTACCTGAAAGCCATGGTCAAATAAGGAACCTAGAAATTATTTATCAAGAAATTATCGAGGGAAATTGCCCTGATACTTTAGAACCAGAAGGCAAATTACAACTTGAAAGAATTCACCACTCACCTCTTGAAAAAGATCCCAAAAAGAAAACTCGTAGGAATGTCATAACCAGGTTCCAGAGTTCCCAGATCAAGGAGAAAATATTACAAGCTGCCAAGAAGAAACAATTTGAATATTGTGGAAACACAATCAGGATAACCCACTATCTAGCAACTTCTACATTAAGGCACTGAATGACCTGGAATATGATATTCCAGAGATCAAGGGAGCTATGATTAAAACCAAGATTCACCTACCCAGAAAAACTGAATAAAATGTTTCAGGGGAAAATATGGTCATTCAATGAGGTGGAGGACTTTCAAACATTCTGGAGGAAATCCAAGAACTGAATAGAAAACTTGAGATTAAAATACAAGAAGCATGAGAAGGTAAATATGGAAAAGAAATCATAATGAACTTATCAAAGTTGAACTGTTTACATGTCAATATAGAAAAACGATAATTGTAACTTATGAAACTTTTCTCAGTATGAGGATAGGTGAAGGGAATATAAATGTATACATAATATAAAAGCATATATACACATATGTGTATACAGGAGATTATATATGTGCATATCAATACATATGTAGGTGTGTGTGTAAATATATATATTTATATATATATGTATATACATATATATGATTGTGTGTACATAGAGAGCACAGGATCAATTTCATAAGAAAGGATGATATTTTAAAAGGTGAAATTGTGAGATGGGTGAAGAATACAATGAGAGGAGACAGGGAGTGACAGAATGGGGTTAATCATCCATATAGAAGAAGCAAGGGACAACTGTTACAATGGAGGGGAAGAATAGGAAGGCAAAAGGCAATGGGTCACCCTTACTCTCGTTGAATTTGGCTCAGGAAAGGAATGTCATATACTCTAAATTGGATATCTTTCCCTACAGGAGAATAGGGAGGTTGGGGATGAGATGGGGGATGACAGATGGGAGGGAAGGGCTTGGGGAAGGGTTATTAGGAGCACATGCTTCCATAAAGGGACAGGGATAAAGGAGAGTATAGAACAAGTGCAGGGAAGGATAGGAAGGAGGGAAATATAGTCAGTCTTTCACAATATGTCCTTTGTAGAGATGTTCTGTGTAACAAAACATGTACAGCCTGTATTGAACTGCTTGTCTTTACAGTGGGATGGGGGATGAGGGAGAAAGGGAAAATTCTAGAATTTAAAGTTCTATAATCAAATGTTTAAAAAATATAAAACATATATATGTATATATTGCTGCTATTGTTATTATTATTATTTTATTATTATTATTTACATGCAACTGGGAATTAAGATATACAGGCCCTGGGGTAAGGAGATCCATCTTGCCCTACTAGAAAGTCAGAGGGGTGATGGGGGAAGATATAGGAGAGAGCAGGTTGAGGGAAGGGGTAGAGAGTGGAATTACTATTTTGGGGTGGTGTGTAGGGAAAAGATGGGGAGAAGATTTATAACTCAAAATCTTGTGGAAATGAATGTTGTAAACTAAAAATAAACAAAAGTTAATTTAAAAAAAGGAAAAAAAGAAACTGAAGGCAAAAAAATAAAAAAAAATCAAAGTTGTTTTATGAGTTCTCTGTGTATTCACATTGGCTTCATGACATATCTCCATTTTTCCTCATGATTTGGATTGTTTTTCTTTGTGTCTTAAGATTTTCATTCTTTATCATCTCCCATATCTCTTGAACTGATGTCCCTTGAAATATATTTTTTTCAATGGGATGCTACATATCATTTTTTGAAACCACTGAAATCTGCTTTCCCTAATACAGGGCATGTGTCCAGTTTTATTTTTCTACACTGGAGTGATAACTTCTTCCCTCCCACCCCCAACAAAGTTTCCATCATTTCTACAATAGCAAACATTTCCTCCATTAGTGACAATCAGATGCAAAATAGAGTTTTCATTTGTTGATTCCTCCATCTTTTCAAAGAATAACTTTAACATTAATGCAAAACAAGAAATTATTAACTCTTCTGCTTTTGGCAAAGAGACTGTTCTAAAAGTTGTCTGGATAATACATCTTCTCTCCCCAACTTCAACATATCATGCCCTAGTGGTAAGTATGGGATCCGTTTCTCAAACGCATCTATTTCTTCTTTCCATCCAGGTGGTCTGCAGTATACTTCAAAGAGAAAATGATGCTCCCTCCTTTGAATTCCATCCAAATGCTTTGCCAAATTTCCCTTTATTTTTCTCTCTTTCCTTACATTAGTATATCTTCATGATATACAGTGCTAAATATTCCCACCTCATTTTACTTCTCCTTTTTTCTTTTCCATATAATGGGCCAATTCAGTGGTACAAACCTAGGTTTTTATCCCATCATGTCTCAATAATTACTATTTTTTATTGCTTCCTGGTATTAGGACTTTGTTTTTTTAGTTGTTACCCAAACTTTGTGTATTTATTGTATCCAATTTGTTAGTTTAATTACATGTAGATTTAAAAAGAAGGAAATGTGGCTACTAATCTGCAGTCTAAAAATTTATCATATTTTAAATGTGAAGAACAAGGCTGGAAGAATATGGGACAACAAGAAAAATAGTACTTTCATCCTGAGTTTTTTTTTGTATTTTCAATTCTTCAATTTTTATCCTGAAAGAAAAAGTTCACCTAATATCCCCCTCCTCTCTTGTAATGGTAATGAATTTTAAGATCTTCAATGCCCCTTGTATTGGCAAGCAAACAGGTACTTAGCACCTTGTTTCACGTTCATGATTGTGTCATGTCAAGTATTATGATCTAGAACTTGGAATCTCGTGGTGGGATGAACTTGGCAATGTAACAGGAAGAGGCAGAACAGGGAGGAGATAATGCCATATATAAAGAAAAGCCCAAGCCAGAGAGTCATAACTTCTTCTGAAAGTTGCTGAGAACTTCTGAGAGCCAGCCAGAACTGCCAGGAATGAGAACTCCTGGGAGTTGAGATTGCTAGGAATGAGCAGCATGGGTGCTGAGGAGCTACCATGAATGAGGAGAGGAGGATCCTTGCTTGAGGGAGTGAATGAGAGAGGAGGATCCTTGCTTTAAGGAGCCTGTTCTGTTTTGAAGGCTTGGGAATGTGGGTATTTGCTGCATTGACTATGTGTCATAACTTTGCGGTTACTATAATGACTTTGAGTTTCTGGTTTTGGGACTCAGTTTTTTGGTATTTGAATAAATGCTTTGGTTCTCTCCTCCATGTGTAGAGCTTGTTATATTTTGTGATTCACAACTTCACCAACATATTCTGGTGGTGAATATTGTGTTGCTGATACATTCCTTCTAACCGTTCCAGTCATTATAGAAATGCTAGCTATCATGGCTCTTTCCATTGTTGTTATTTTTATTGAGGTCAGAATTCCTTCCCCTCCACTTCACCTTCCCTTCCCCCTCAAAAAAAAATTCAAAAACATACTGTATATGCTGTCTGTTCAGAAGTAACTCTTTTGGGCATCTGTAAACCTATGTTTTTATTTTTAGGGTTTAATTACCAATTTATGTGAAACTAATAGTATTTTATCATTTTAATCAATTTTTGCGTCTGTGAAGGCAATCAATAAATATTTATTAAGCACCTTCTTTTTTCAGGCACTGTGACAAGCAGATACAAATAAGAAAAAAAAGAAAGACAATCCCTCTCCTCTGGGAACTTACAGTCTAATTGAGGAAGACAGCAAATAGAATAAGGGAGGGAACAGGGATGGGGAACACTGGGGCACATCTTGTGCAATGGCATCTTGTTCAGTCAAGTTGAAACAAAGGAGCAGCAATGCAAAGTGGAGGGAGCTGAAAATCCAATTTCTTCTCTTTGTAAAGAATATTTTTGAAAGGATTTTGGTACTCTTACTCTCCAGTCAGAGATGAGAAGGGAGTGAGAGAGGTGGTGTTAGTCAAGGCTTGAGTTGGCAGCATGATGATGATATTAGAAGTGAGGAGCTTATCCTGGGAGGTATATCTTGTTCTCTGGAGCTAAACCCAGACAGAATAGCAGATGTTGTTCACAGCTGGGTGAGACAATCTGGGGTAACAAAACATTACATTAACAAAAACAAAAAATCTGACTAAGCAATCCATAAATGTTTCTACACTCAGTGATTTTTAAGTATTTAAATTATTTTAATTTCTTTGTCCTCAATTCCTTATGCATATTTTTAAGCAATAGAATTATCAGGATAATTAGCATGGAGCGTGCTGAAATTCTCTTTGGGGTAGGAGGAACTGGGTTTTATTTAAAATTTATATAATTTCGTGTGTGTGTGTGTGTGTGTGTGTGTGTGTGATTTCTCTATTCCAATGCTAGGTAATTTTATAATGCCTACCCCATAATCTGCCAGTTATGTGTATCCATAAGTATAAACTCTTTTCTGTGCTTCAGTGCTCACATTTCCCTCATTAGTCATCTAAACACCTAAGGTTCTTTTTGCCTTCTTTTTAAAACGCGTATGAAAACTAAAGCTGCAGAGACTTGACAAACTTGGGTGCATTTTTTTTGCCTTTTAAATTTATTTTAGAAAATGAATCAAAATGTCTTATAGCCATCAAAATTGCAGCTCTGATAAAAAGTCTTTCTACTTTTTAAATGCCATTTGGATCCATATACTCCAAAGACAAATCTTTAGTTAACAAAGCAAACTTTATCCTTATGGCCTGAGCCACTAATCCTAGTTCAAATAGATAATGTACATTATCAGACATTTTGTTGTTTTATGTATAAGTGGCAGGATTAATAATAGATTTAACAGGAAATTGACTTATCTATTTCTGAGATTCCAGAATCACCTCTAGAAAATCCATTATTTTTATAAGGTTTTTCTAAGCTATTCTTTGGACTTATATTTTTCCCATTTAATTTTTCCCAAAATTTGTATGTAGCAATGGATCAGGTAAATGGGGAACACAGAGTTAAAAAATTATAATGGGGCTTGTTAGTTGGTACTTTGCAGCATTTACAAGGTTATTAAGTACCTCATTAGGCAAGCATGAAAGCCTTCTGACCGACCACAGTCCTTTGGAATTTTTTTTCACTAATTACCCAGGGAAAGTATTAACCTGGTAAGGACAAATGCTACAATTTTTAGTTTTATCAAGCCATACTTAGTCAGTTCTGAGTCACTTAGGGACTTTTGTGAGGATGTTTTTATTTTTGTGTATTTTTGCAGCCTAGTAAACTTTTTCCAGGTTTCATTGCAGTAGTAAGTATAAACATATCCCTGTGCAGAGATACAAGTAGGTTATGCATCATTGAAAAATTAAAAATAACACAATTAGAAGAATCAACTATTTAAAATGGTGACTCCAGACTTAATAGAGAAAGAAATGTATATGTGGTAGTTTTTATATTTTGTAGGATTTGTGTTTATGTCAGTCTAACTCATCAGTTCATCAATACAGATGACAACCTCACTATTGAATGTCTGAATTTCTTAAAACTTTACCATACAGAAGATATTTAGGTCTTTGAAGGTCTTTTCATTTTTTTTTTTTTGCTTTTTGGAGGGCAGTTGGGGATAAGTGACTTGTCCAAAGTCACACGGCTAGATAGTGTGTCAAGTGTCTGAGGCTGGATTTGAACTCAGGTCCTCAGGACTCCAGGGCTGGTGCTCTACTCACTGTGCCACCTAGCTGCCCCTTCATTTTTTTTTACTATTTTGGAAGGGGTATCTATATGACATATGACACTCATGTTGTTAATTTGCTATTTCTTATTTTTAGGATGATGCCTCTCATATCAAATGTCCTTAATGATTTTTGGGGGCTTATTGTTGTTTTTGAATGTCTTCATTGATAACTGTATGAGGGCTGTTTCTCCTTGCCCTCAATCTTTCTAATATCTTTTATTTGTCATTTGAGTTATTTGTGACATTTATCATATCATTATTATATGATTTATAGCTATATGACTGAGGCAGCTAGGTGAGTCAGTGGATAAAGCACCATGCCAAGACTCAGGAAGACCTGTGTTAAAATCTAATCTCAGACACTTATTAGCTATGTGACCCTGAGCAAGTCACTTAATCCCTGTTTACCTTAATCTACTCAAGAAGGAATTGGCAAACCAGTCTATTATCTTTATCAAGAAAATATTACAGACAACATTGGGATTTATGGTCATCAGGGTCATGAAGATTTGAACATGACTGAACAACAATGAACTATATGTTAATATCAAAGGACTTTAAAGAGATAGGCTATTATAGTGGTGTGCAGTTTGAAATCATTGCAAACACTTTGCATCCTTCCAAATCTGGCCTGATCTTCTGCTCAATTACAGAGATAGCTTATTATCTATCAACAGCAATTTTCCAGTCAGAGGAGAGGCTGAGTCACATAGTGAAATTTAGTCAGTCAATCACTAAGTATTTATTAAGCACCTAAGTAGCCAGCACACTGTGCTAAATACACTGTGTGTATTTAGAATACAAAAAGAGAGAAAATATGACCCATGCTCCCAAGGATCTCACAGCTTGCATTCCCAAAGTGGGCAATACTGCCTTCTGAGGGGCACAGGAATGATCCAGGGGGTTGTTGCCTTGGGTGCAATTAGAAGCACTGGACAAAAGTAAGGGTAAACCTAACCCAGTTGTCAACTCCAGGCCACGTATGGTCTTCTAGGTCCTTGGGTACAGCCTTTTGGTTGTGTCCAGGTTTTACAGAACAAATCCTTTTATAAAGCAGTTTTGTTCTGTGAAGTTTGGGCTCCATAAGAGGACTGCACTTGAAGACCTAGAGGGCCACATGTGGCCTGGAGACCATAAGTTCTCTACTGTTGATCTAACTTAACCCCAGGAGTGGGGCACTGAGTAATTTTTTTAAAGGAGTCAGTAGACCAAATGGGTTTGGGAACCTCTGAGGAAAGAACACTGGATGGTGGTCCAGTGGGTAGAGTGCCTCACCTGAGGCCAGGAAGACATCTTCCCAAGTTCAATTCTAACCTTAGACACTAACTAGCTTGTGATTTGTGTCAAGCCACTTAAGCCTGTTTGTCTCATTTCCTCATTAGTAAAATGAACTGGAAGAGCAAATGGTAAACCACTCTAGTATCTCTGCCAAAAAAAAAACAAACCTCAAATGGGATCAGGAAGAGTTAGATGTGTCATGACCTGTCCACGGTCACAATATATTTCATAAGTAGCATTTAAATTTAGGTTTTCTTGACTCTGCTTCAGTTTATTTAAGTGTAAATCAGAATCATAGACTAAAGCTTGAATCCATCTTATGGGATATGGATTCCAACCTTCTGTTTATTATTTGTTAAGTCATTTTCCAGTCACATCCAGCTCTTTCCTGACCCATTTGTGGTCCAAAAATATTCTTTTTCTCTCCTTATGGCTACCAATAACCTCTACCTCTAAGACTGTTCCTTATTACAGGAAATAATATTTGAAGAGTGTAGACATCTTTGACTAGGATCTACCGAGTTTTTAGATTTTATTTTTTGTAATATGTTGAAAGATATCACTTTAGAACACCTAGGAATCTCTAAAAGAAAAAAAAGAGGAGAACTCATGCAGTACTGATAACTTTACCTATGATAGTCTCATTCAAAAGCAAGGTTGAAACATAAGCTTCAAGCTAGTGCATGCGTTTTTGGATACTATTCCTGGAACAAACAGGTGGATTTAGTGCCTGAGGCAAATGTGAGTAAAGTATTTGAGAATCATAATCTACTTCTCATAAAGAAAGGCAGCTTGGAAAGCAACAAAGAGCTTTCTGAAACCTGACTATATAAGGGAAATGGAATAGAAGTAGGCAAATGAGAAAAATCTATCATTTCACAGATGAAATTGAATCAACAAAATAGCCTAAAGGAAACCATCAAATATTCTAGTAGGAATTACATTTTGATTAATTTAAATTGCCCACAAATGGGCTTTTAAAAGCATTTGCTGAAAGTATATATTGTTCTGAAAAGAACTGAATTCATACAAAAATATAGAGCTAGAAGCAACCTTAGACATTACTTTGTTAAATTCCACTTTCCAAATAAGGGAACTCATACCTAGAGAGTCTATGTCACCAATGTCACATAGGAAGTACCAGTGTTCATGCCTAGATTCTCTGTCCCTAAAACCAGCCCTTTTTCTAACATACTATACTGATTCATCATAATCCGGGGTTTTTGTTGATTTTTTCTCCTCTCTTCCATTGCTTCCCCCCCTACCCAGTTTTATACAGTGATACTGCTCATAGCTTTCTGCTATTCTCTATGTAATAGTTTGCAACTAAGCTTATACTCTAAACCATTGTTGTCCTTACATCTCCATTTCTCTTTATGCCAAAGTAATCAAGAACATACTTTCTGAGACAGTTTCTGGATTCTCTTGCCTTCATCACTGTAACAACTATTTAATATATTTATTTAAAATATAAGAAATGGTGATGATCTTTTAACACAATTATTTTTATTGAATTCTCATCTTCAAGAGAAAACAGCTTACTCAAATAGATAAGGGTACAGCTGTTGTCATTTCCTGTATATCTGCATGCTTATAATTTCTTCTCATTTAATGCTAATTTTAAACTTTACTCCAACTAGTCAATTATCTGGATCCACTATTATTATTATTATCATTATTATCATTATTATTATTATTATTTTGTTCTCAGTGCACAACTCATGTTTTCTATTTCCAACACTGGCCTAGAAGAAAGAATTGGTGATGATCAGGTACAAGTATGAGAAATTTATAGTCTCTTTAAGAAGTATCTTTGGTTTCAGTACAAATTTGAACCCTTGTAATTTATCTTCCTACCAACTATGGGAATCAAAGATGAAGACAAATAAGGTCAGTAGTTTTTGTTTGTTTTTGTCTCATTAAATGAGATTGATATCTTCTTCTTGTCTAGGAAAGTTGCTGTTAGCCCATTCTACTAAAGAAGAATAAAGAAAAAGTCTTCTCCAGCGTAATTCCATTTTACCCCTTCATTTGTTTTACTTCAAGTTTGCTTTACTTAGTAACAGCCAATTTGATTCAATTCAATGAGTATTTATTAAATGCCTAGTCTGTGGTAGGCATTGTACTAGATTCTGAGGAGTAAAAAGGAAAATAAAAACCTTTATAAGTACCTCTCCTCAATGCTACCAGACTAGTCAGAATTTTCTTTTCTATATCAAGAGGTGATTTGGGCTCACTGAATCATTAATATATTTGCATGATGCCTTATTATCCTTTTGTACATAAATACTTGGCCAATCATCAAATCTTGTTTCTACAAAAGTATCCACTTAGTTATAAGAATCTTAAATCTTCAAAGATCCCCAGACTCAGATTATGGTTTTTTAATGAACATTTTAAAAAATAATTAAGTACCTTTATAGCTATCAAAATGCAAAGTACATTTTGTTAGGTTAGAAGAAAGAGTTGACCGTGAGGGAGAAGGGCTCTTATTTATTTTGTTGTGTTAACATATCACAGAAAGTGATGTTTGCCTTTCCTTACCCCAAATTGTAGTATTGAACCCCTCAAGCCAATGAACACAAAGTGAGATTATGGAATCACAGTCTTCTCTTCAAAATGCAACAAAGTTACCATAGGCCAGTGGTAGAATAGTTGTGGTCAATCAGTCCTGAATTCAGCATGACGCACATTTTCTTTCTGCTGTAAGAACCACCATGAAATGGTGCTTATGAAGAAACTCACTTACCTCATAGAGAATTCTTCCCTGAGTCAACTGATATTTCTTTGTCTTGATTTGTATCCATGGATGAAATAAAGGCTTTGTAGTGACTCATGGCCTAAACTATAAACAATAGGGTTTCTTTCCAAAATAATATTCAAATACATCAACCCACCCTCCAACCTCCCCAAAAAGTACATAATTCCCAAGCATCACTACTAAGAACACATTCTTCTAGATTCCTCGTGGCAGTAAATGAACAGTTATGGGAAAGGATTCTGGAAACAGTGCTTCAGAGAGAAGCAGAGCAGGCAAAATCCTCCTTAGCCACATCTCATGTTACACATGCCTTATGAAGGTACAGTCTCAGAGTGTTCTCTTCTATTATACAGAGCATTAGTGAAACAATAACAACTTGGTGATATTTCCTTAATAATAAAGAGAGGATACACTGAAAAACTGAAAGTTTCCCATGGGTGTGAGTAGCAGTTTAAAAATGAAGGGGAAGAGGAAAAGTAAATGAATTGAGTGACTTCCCTTGAAGAACAAAGAAATAGTCAATGAAAACTAGTTAATATGAAACATACTAAGGATTTCTGAAAGAAGAATTGGAAGGAAGGCTAATAAATGGAAAAAAAATGAAAAGAAAAAATAAAGGAATGGAGAGAAAAGAGTTGGGAAAAGAGGTTCAAAATAAAAAAAATGGA
>CM053601.1:115029300-115045542 GCA_028646575.1 Pseudocheirus occidentalis | reverse complement strand
CTGCTGTCACTCTCATTTATAAAATAGGGATAAGAGCAGCTACTTCAAAAACTTGTTGGGATCACATGAGATAACAGTCAACATGCTTTTGAAACCTTAAGAGGCAAATTATTTGTTTCCTTTTGAGGAGGGAGTTTCCACAACTGGAGTTATTCACCTCAATGAAACCAGAGCTCTGTCTTAAGTTTCTCCTTGCCCCCACTCCCCGGAGCTTATTCTTATAGATTTTCAATGTTCTATTACTTTTCCTCCATGAACTACAACACCTTGATTATGGCTTCTTTTCTTCTCTGTTAGAAAATCCACAACTCCAAGATGGAAAGGCTTCAAGCTTGATCAGTGCTGAAGGGGGACTGGCCCTAAGATCTCTGAATGGGGACTGTTCAATGTTGGAGCTCTCTTACCTTTTTCCCTGCCCCTGGCCCAGGGCAGAGAATTCATCTCCACCAATAAGAACGACCATACCAGGGGATGTTGGAATACTCAGATTAAATATTTTTTTTTCCTGAGGAAAGTCTTTATCTGCCTTATTGGGTGAGATTCAGTCTCTTTTAGTCCTGTATAGAGAGGCATTCATAACATCACATGACAAATTCAAAATCAGTGAATTATCAAATGAATCCGTCAGAATTGTTATTACATAATTTACTGTCAGAATTCTCAGAGGATTAAATAGAAGAAAAAAACTCATACTTACTTTTCTCAAATTTTTATTGTCAAATTGACTTTGCTGTTAACCATTGCTTTTCACTTTGGCGACTCATATTTTTTTTAATTAACTCCAAAATGAACATTTCCAGATCACTTTCTTGAAGTTATTTTGTCCACTTATGAATTCGGATCACTGAAGTAACTATGGAGTGTTAGGTAGTACATAAATTAAGAGCAATGTGCTGTCTCTCCTGAACTTCATGACTGTGATTAATTTGTTCCTTTTCTTCTCCCAGACAAGGTAATAGTGGTGGACATGATGGAAGTAATCTTATACTGAATGGGTCAAGCAGATTGTATCACGAGGGCAGGACACTGAGGACATGCAAAGGGACCAGATATTCGTGTCTGGCATCTCTAGGGCACAAAATATTTGATTTGTGCCAGCTTGAGACATGTGTAGCAATGTAAAAACCAGAATAATGCCTCTAACCTTGGGCAGTGGGTCATTTTTTGTTCTTGTACATAGGTGATATGTATCATTACCCTGGTTGGTCACCTGTTTCTCTTTGTCTGCATGTCTTTCTTGCAAATGCAGCTATGGTGTCTGAAAATTACTGGTTTGAATATAAATGGAAAAGGGAAAAGTGAATTTACCAAACAGGTGTTCACTGTTTCATCAGCCAATTTTTTTCTTCCTTTAACTTTGTACAATACACACAATGTTGTAAAGAGTGACAGAGATTAATGGAATCAAAAGTTATCTCTCACTCAGGCAGGTGCAAGCTGGATTCCAAATTATGCAGTCATTTACTTTGTTCTAGGGGGACCTGCTTCTTCAGCCTACTATTTTACTTTCCATGGTAATTGAGCTTTCCAGAAGCAAACTGCCTATTCTATTATGTTTCCCTGTGTGAAATTTCCATTGAATTTATTAAGGACTCTATTCCTTTAAAAACCTAAAACACCAACCTATTTTTTGTGTGATATACAATGAAAGAGTAAAATAAATTGAGCCCATAAAAGTATTTTTGTATTTAATTCTGATTCTTGAGAGTAAAAATTGGGCAACCTATGATTTTCTATTTTTTTTCTTATTCTTAGCAGAGTAACATCGAAATGATACTAAGATTTTTTTTTTTTAGGAAATATATACACAGAAGTATATGTATATATAGGAATTGAGACTAGATGTATAATTTCTTCTGTATAGAGAACTCCCAGGTGAGTAAAATCCCTTTATAAATTCAGGTCATCACCTTTTTAGTAATATATAGCCTTAGAGAGCTGCCTAGGGAACTGAGGGATTAAGTGAATTGCCCAGGGTCACAAAGCCAGACTGTGTCAGAGAGAGAACTTATATTTACATCCTGATCTTTCCATAACCTCCTTCCTAAGGCCCCCTCCCTAAAGAACAAGACAAATTAGGCCAGAACATAGTTTACTTTAACCTTTGTAGATAATCACTATTTATATATATTTAGTCTTTAGGGGTTTGTTTGTTCTGTATAGACCTGCAATTTCTGTGAGGGGAGGGAATTGAAAATTCCCCACATGAATATAGATTAGGAAATCAGGAACATTATTAAAGAATTGCCTGGGGCTTTGAGAGGTTAGATAATATGCAGCATTTATATAGTGCTCAAATACTTGCAAGACATTTTACAAATATGATCTTATTTTAGCTTCACAACAACCCTGAAAAGTAGATGTTTTCTCATTTTACTAGAAAAACTGAGGCAGACAGTGATTAAGTAACTTACTTGGGGTCACACAGCTCAATAAATGTCTAAAGCCTAATTTGAACTCTGGTCTTCACTCCAGGACTGACACTCTAGCCATTCTTCCACCCAGGCAAGACACAGCTGCTGTGTGTCAAAGGCATGCCTTGATTTCAAGGCCAGCTTTCTATCAACCAAATAATGTTCTGTTTAATTTAATAAATCATAGATAGGTACAACCATGACAGTAACAGAATCATGCAGCATTCATCTGGAATGTTATTCCCCATTTAAGCCAAGGCTAGCCCTTTTGGGAGTTTTGAATTAATCATTTGAATGTAATCGGTCAACAACAATACCTTTTGGAATTTTGAGTCCCATCATGTATATTCTACTATCAACAGACACCTTCATAATAACTAGAGCTATTAAAAATATTAATGTCATATCTCATGACCAGCAGTTTAGCAATTTTGTCCATTTTACCAAATGAAGATCATTTCCCAAGGAATATGAAGCCCCACTGTTTCTAGTTGTGTATTTCACTGATGAAGGAATAAGACATTTTGGGCATGACAATACAATTCCCTTATTGGACTCTAAGAAGGAGAATCTTATGAGTTGGTGAACCTTTAAAAGGCAGTGAAATCTGCCATTTGTTCCTTTTCTGTTCCTTAGGAGAGAATGTATGAGTACCCTCTGGACCTCTTGTTGAAGGGGTAGAAGTGGGGAAATGGTTCCCTTCCTATCACTATATCACAATGGCAGTTATTCTGATAGAGTAACTTGAATGGGGGCAGAGGGAGGGGAGGTCATCTAAGTTAGCTTGAGCCTCAGCCTCTGGCTGACTTTTTCTTTGCCTGTTGACCAATCATTCGTCTCAAGATGAAGCTGTACAGGGTCAGAGTTCCAGAAGTACTAGGTACTTAATCTGTGCTGGCTACAGTTCAGAGGATACCCTGGCAACTATCCAGGGACCCTTGAAGATGATTGTTGGCTAAAAAATGAAAACAATCCCTTGCATAAGTAGCTTGAAAACATCTACCTGGAAGGTGGAGAGGGAGATGAAAGAAAATGTAGTTGTGACTATTGGCATCCCACAAGAATCTTCATGTTCTTATGCTGAAGTCTCATTTTTCTAGCAGGGTATTAAAAGTGCTTAGTTTATAAAAGTTATGGTTTTTTTTTAAAACTTTTTGGAGGGCAGGGCAATTGGGGTTAAGAGACTTGCCCAAGGTCACAGGGCTAGTAAGTGTTAAGGGTCGTCAGATTTGAACTCAGGTCCTCCTGACTCCAGGGGTGGTACTCTATTCACCGCACCACCTAGTCACCCCATAAAGTTATGTTTTTTAAGATTTTGGTTGAAATGCACCAATGAGAGTCATTTAAATTGAGTATTTCTTCTGTGTGTCAGAAATACATACTTGTCCCGCATCTGAGTTACATTGTACGGTATTTTCTTTTTTTATTCCATACTTTAATGCAACCACAAAGAGGAGTCATATTTAGGTTTTAAGGAGTTTTTCCTTAGGGAACCAGAGTGAAGGTGCAACCAGTAAAATAGTATAAGATAAGGAGTCTAAGTGTCTCACCAGAGGCCTAGGTCCCCTCAGGACAGAGACAACTCCAAAGAAGACTGCTGTAAAAACAAAGGATCAGAAGGTGAAGTACCTCAGGACCTGTGGTCAGTATTTCTTAGTGTCAAACACATGAGCTCTCTGAGACTGTTTCCTCCTTTATAAAGCAAAGGTGTTAAACTGGATAAGTGAGGACCTTTCCAGCTGCAAAACTTATGATACTAGAGACCCTGCCTTGTTTATCTTTGTTTCTCTCCCAGTACTTATGATGCTCTGTGAAAATTGGATTAATAACTATTTATTGAGCAATTGAAAGTAAATGATAATATTTTAAAGATCCTAAGTCTAATAACAAAAAATATTTCAAGTCTATTGTATGAAAATATATTTTATCTCATTGAAAATAATTGGAAACGGGTCATCTGCTTTTGTAGGTTTTTTTTTCTCTTTCCAACTCCTTGTCCTATTGGAATCTCTCTAATGTTTGCAATACAGGGAAAGAGGTGAAAAAGCTTTGAGCCTGAATGTTATTCTATATTAGTCACAAATGTGCTTGTACTTTAATTCTTGTGATTATAAATGGCCTCTCTAAAGCCTTTTTTTTTTGGTTTTGTTTTCTATGAAAAGCATCTGAAACCAAAAAATTAGGAGTTAACAGAGTCTCAGGATGCCCTGAGCAATTACCCAAATTAAAGAAAATTACTAGTGGATGCTTGATGTACTGCAGGGAATCTGTGGATGAAGAAATATAACTGCTAGTCACACCTGGGCTGATTTGCACTGTTGAATTGAAATTATCATGAGTAAATATAATTACTTATCAAATTTAATAAATGCTGCTGGAGTTCTGAAAACAGCACTCAGATCTCCAAATTACACAGTGATAAATGTGGCTGCACGCATTCAATGTGATACCTTTAAAACACAATTTACACACTGCTTGGGTATTTACCAAGATGATTATTGGGTAGCTAAAGGCAGTTATAAATTAATGTACAAAATGGATACCAAACTACATCTTAATTAACTACCTTTCCTCTCCAGCTCTTTTCTTGCTTATTTAATTTTGTGAAAGAAAATGTTCTTTCCAGTCTCTCCATTATTCTTGAGAGATGTACACTTTGGGTAGCCTCCTGAGTTCTAAACAAGTTTTTGATGGTGGAGAATTAGTAAATATTTGGTAACACTTGAAATGAAGTACTCTAAATAAGCATTTAATTAACAAATAAAACAGTTATTGCTCTCAAGCTCTAATGATTGGCAATAATTGCTTTACAGGATTTAATAGTTATGAAATTAACATGAACAGAGATAACTAATAAAAAGAAGAAATTAAGTTATGTTCTCCTACTAACTTTAATTTGTATGCTCTTAAGAATCATAAAATGATTGGCTTTTTAATTAAATACATATTAAAACACCTCTCAATGTTAATCTTATCTTCCAGAGGCTCTCTTGACCAATGAAGCCTCTACTAACAATAAACTTATACAATTTTTTTCTAAAAGAAAATTAAACATTTATTTGCTACAAATATATGCTTCTAATTTAAATTAAAGAATAATATTTCTGATCTGATATTAAATATAATCATTTCATGTCTTTTTTAGTGACCAAAATTTTAAGGGTGATATCTCATTTGAGTTTTCCTGGGTTATGAATATCCCACTTAAATCAGAATAGCCATTAATGACAATACATGAAAGAGTAAGCAATTTAGTTGGAGAACATAGCTCAATTTGCATGGTAGGAAGGATCTTCTGTATTGTGCAAAAGATGTGTAGTTTTGTCAATGCAGGAAACTCCTGGTTTCCTTTTGCAAACCACAAATCTGAGTAATCAAGGAATTAGTAGGTAAGGCCTACAATATTACCAAAAGAATGAAGAGGTTAAGTGACTTGGCTAGGGTAACTCACCTAATAAATAATGTCAGAGATGGGATTTGAACCCAGATAAGTCCTGACTCCAAAACCACTTCTCTATCCATTGAATTCTATTGCCTCTACATCGTAATTCTTAAAAATGTATAAATGAAAGAAAAAATCATAAAGTGAAGTCTTTTTCTTAAAAGATGTTTCTATAATATTCCAAATTATTATTATTATTTTTAGGATAAAGGGTATAGCAGTCTTCTGAACATGTAGAGAAGTAAGAAAACTGGGGGATAAGGAGAGGGTGGAACTTTTAAAGGGTTATGTGGATTGGGATTTAGGAGGGTGGGGCCAGGATGGGGGGAATTTTAAAGGGGTATGTGGATTGAGGCTAGCATGGTAGAGATAGGAGATGGGGGAAACTCTTGCAGGGGTAGGTGAAGTGGGAGGTGGGAGAGTATGAGGAGAAAATAAGGTAATGAGGACAGGATAAAAATAGACTCAGAAAGAAAATAGGAAAAATAAGGTGGAGGGAAATCCACAAATATTAATTGTAACTTGGACCGTGAATGGGAGGTTTATAGTAGCTCTCTTTGTGGTGGCAAAGAACTGGAAATTGCAGAGATCCCCATCATTTGGGGCATGGCTGAAAAGTCTGTGGTATATGGTTGCATTGTAGTATTATTGTGCTATAGAAAATATTGAACATAATGAACTTAGAAAGGCATGGAAAGATTTGTAGGAAATGCTGAAGAGGGAAGTAAGCAGCACCAAGAGAACATTGTATACAGTAATTATATACATTGTATACAGCATTGTATGCATTGTATGCAGCTGTATGCATTTTATACAGCTGTACACATTGTATACAGCAATATTATTTTAAGAACAACTTTGAACAACTAAATCATTTTAACAAATATAAATACACAAATTAAAAATAAAGGACATATATTGAGAGATACCATCTGTGTCCTGTGAAATAACTGATAAATAGTAGTATCTACACAAATTTACTCCCCCCCATACTACACACATACATATGCCACATGACCATATTTGTGTCTAATGATAACCCTTAGGGGGATTAAAAAAAGAAATTTAAATGATACCTTTGTTGTATATTTGGAGGTAATAGCAAGGTATACATGGTAGATTTGCAGTTTCATATGGATTCATTTTTTATTGTTCTGTGTTATGGAAATACTGGTTTGGGTCCCTGAATTGAAAATAAAATAGCTTTTTTTTTCTTTTTATAAATATGTATTTTAGAAATAGGAAAAGTAATATTTAACATGAACCAAAACATATAGCTCACAAATGGTACTGTGGACATATTCACTTAACTATTTAAAAAAAATCTTTTTAAAACACTGCTGATACATAGTATTATAATATAGTTTAGGAAGGCGTAGAAGAGGGACATTTTCTTTGGAGTAAGAAGATCTGGAATCAAATCTACTATTTCCCAATTTGGGGGCAAATCACTTAATTTCTTAGTTTCCTCATTTGTTAAGTGAGGCATGTGAACTAAATGACCTCTAAGGGCCATTCCAATGATCTCTTTTTACTTTTCAATAGACTTAATCGTTTCATAAATTAAAAATAGAAAATTTTCATAGATGTGTCAATTCTATTAGAAAGAAAACTTAGTAATGGAAAGTATTTTATTATTACAAACATAATATATGTGTGTATGTATGTGTGTGTGCTTATATATAAAAGAACGGTTCATTGCTTAAAATATAGTGTTAGTATTTTCCATTTTCAGCACTCGAAATTGAATTCACCCATGTGATGTCAAATAACCAGTTTGATTGAATTTTTTTCCCCTCTTGATTGGACTGACCATCTTGATGGCCCATCTTGTGGGAGCCCTGTAGTCCATTTTGTTTCACTCATCAAATGGCCTTCAAGACAGATCAGATAACACAGTTTTTCCTAGTTGTGAATATTTAAGTTAACTCTAAAATAAAGCTTAGCAAAACTCTCAACTGATTCTTTAGTATACCTCACAAAGGCCCTTTCCTAGAGAAGTCATTTAATATTTTGTATTAAAAAAAGTTTCTAAGTATACTTACTCCTATATTCAGCCCTCTTTTGATCTCTCAATTTACTTCCCTGCAAACTCTTTCTGGGCAAGATCAAGAGGCAGCTTGTTAAGATGTTTTTAATTGTTCCTATGCCTTCTCAAATGGCAAGCTACTGGCTCTGCAAATTCCATCTTCTATGTCCCTTTTGTTGGCAGTGTGATAAGGTGAACTGAGAGGAATAAGACAAAAAAAAAGTATATAGAAGTAAGTCTTAAAAGGAGGAAAAAACCCTTAAATTTTAAATGTCATTCTGGCCTATAACAAAGAGAACTGATAGTTAATGTGTTTGACTACATGTACAAGAAAATATTTGGATACAAATGAGAAGATAGAAAATACTGATCACATTTGCATAATGCAAATATTAGCTATGTGAAAGTGTTTATGGGATGATTTGCATTTTCTAGTCCTTTCCAGTGCTATTTTTGGCAATTCTCCCCACCCCAACTTTGTTTCCTGAGTAGTCAAAGACAGCCAGAAAGTAGGGTTTGCTTTTTTGGTATGTGTGAAGCAAAAAACAAACAAACAAACAAACAAACAAAACCCCAAAACCAACCAACCAAAAAGTCCAAAAAGAGTCCAATCAATTCAGCCAATTTTGTATAAAAACAACAAATAGCAGCGACAATCAGTAGCAATAACAACAAGACAACCTGAATTTCTGACATCCTATGGATAAATTATCCTGCTGTTTAAAGTTTTCATTTTTAAAAGCTGAAGTACTGTTATATGCACTTGTAATCAATTTATCCTTTCCCAACATATCAAAAGAAGAAATAAAATTACTTTTGTAAAAAATAGAGGTGATTTAAACATTAAAAAAATATTTAAAGGACTAAAGTATTTTTTCTAAAAGAAAAGAAGGGTTTATGTCACCTTTCTAAAGAAAACATTCATATATATCATATTTCATTACACCCAGGAAAGTATGACTATTATTCAGTATTGTTGGAAGCACAGCTCTGTCTCCCTTAGTCAAGTAATTAACAACAATGCTGTGAAGCTTCTGAGACAAGAAGAGAATTCACTGTGTTCAAACACTTAAATGGAAAACTTTAACAGAGGCCCTTTGAAGGATACTTGGGTTACAAGCTTTTCCTCTTCATTATATTGAATATTATTTTGTTATTTTTTTATTCTAAATTTCACAGAGAATTTAATAAAGTTCACATCTTGTATTTAATTATAAATCTTATTTAAAAATCCTTATGAAAGCAATTTAACTTCCAAAGGGAAAAATGAGTACAATTTCATTTATTAATATTTAAAATGAGACATATACTCTTTCATTTTAAAGTTCTCTTCTACATTAGATTGCCAGCTCCTTGTGAGGAAGAATTGTTTCTTCCTTTGAACTTGTGTACCCACTAACAAGCATAGTTTCTGGTACATGATGGGAACTTCTTAATAAACACATCCATTATTTGAGTCAATGTCATTAGTCTCTAAAAAGATCCACACATTTGAGACTGGTTTGTAGAGAGCACTGGCCCTTTCTCTTGATATAGAGATAAGCAAATAGGGTTATATCAAATATTTATTCTATGAAGTGAATAAATTGTTTCCCAGGGACTATGTCTATATTAATGGGAAGGGGAAGAGGCAATGGGAGGTGACACATTAGAAAAGATGAAAGAAAAAAGCTTAAAAATAACTCCTACATTTGGCATTATTGATGAGGAAAAACATTTAAATAGTCTTCATTATCATGCCATATCATTAGGAATCTGGATTTGTACTCTTTCCACAATGCTGACAGAACTAGTTGCAAAATAAAACTGGAACTGCAATAACATTGATGTGAGAATTCTCTAAAGAAACACATTGTGACCCAAACAGACTTTCTCATTTCAGTCAAAAGAATGGCCAGCCCTGTGAGAACAGGACCAGGAGTACTAAGAAGGAGCTAAATAAGAAGATAAAGCAAACAGCAGCCTTGAAAATGTTTTCTGTTTATTTTTTGTATACTGAACAAGAGAAGGAAATGACAAAAATGGGACTACAACTCCTGGTGGATGAAAAGATGATAACTATTGACACAAAACTGGTAGAACTGATCAAATTCTTGTTTTAAATGTTTTTATTCCAAAGAGAATAAACTTTGGATCAGAAAGGAGAGAAATGGCTGCTAGGTACTTGAAAGCCTTGAAAATGAAGCAGATGGTAAGCTCCTCACTACCTTGTATGATCCATATGGACCACATCTTGGGAAACTGAAAGAAATAGCTGGCATTATTTTTGTGACACTGTCTGTGATATTAATTTTTTAAAGAGAAAAATGGAAAGTGTACCAAAAGACCAGCAAAATAGGAATTGCTCCCTACCCTCTTTTTAAAGGAAAGGAAATGCAACCTACAAACTTTGGGTCGAGCTTTACCTTGATTCCTGGTAAAATTTGCACTGTATTATTAAGGAAATGGATAGTAAACTTCTAGCAAAGGAGTAGGAAAAACTGAGAATAAGCATAGACTACGTTCATCTATTTGCTAAATTAATTAACCATGCCACACTTTGCATTGATTATTAGAAAAACTGTGGTGGAAGTGAAATACCCTTCTGTCAGTTTTAATAGATACTTTACCTGTTTTGGTATTCTCTTGTTGTGCAACACTATCACTTCAATCAAACTCCACCCAGATATCTAGTCCTGGGATGGGGAACCTGCAGCTTGGAGGTCTCATGTGGTCCTCTACTTCCTCAGCTATGGTCCTTTGAATCCAGACTTCACAAGAACAAATCTTAATAAAAGGATTTGTTTTGTAAAAGTTGGGACTCACTCAAAAGTCCTAGAAGGCCACAAGTTTCTCACCCCTGGTCTAGTCTATGTTTTGCTTCTCAGTATGACTTTACATTGCCATACCTCTCCTGGTGACTGTGGGCTCATTTCCACATTTTCCTTCCATTAACACTTCTCTATATTAGCACTCAGTCCCTTTAGGTTCTGACTCTGTGACCTCCAATGGTAAAATACACTAAAAATGAATTGATCCTGAAGAGTTGATGGGAGAGAACTTTTTGGGACTATGCTAAATAATTATTTGTTCTCACAGGGATCCTTCTGAACATCATACCTAGGTCTCTTATATCTAAGCCATTGCTATCTCAAATGATAGCAATTCCAAGCCAGTTGGAGAGAGTGATAACAGGATATTATGCCATACAATTTTTTTTATTAGGGTCTAGAGATGTTCTTTACATCACCCTGAAAAGTGGCCATATTCTTATCAAGTGTATGGACCTAACCTAAAGACAATCAAAACAATTTTATACAGTTTTGAATAAATTTTAACCTCTGGGGAACTGTATGTCATTCCTTTACAGAAGAATGATATTGTTAGATTTTATAGATTAATGTAGAATATTTCAGTAATATAAAAATATGAATATATGTATGTGTGTATCTTTATTTTATCTAACACTTAGGGAGATGGAGGAGTTTCTCAAAGTTTCAATATGAAGAAGAGTATTTAAAAAAGAATGAGCCACAAAAATTACTGGGAAAACTAGAAATCAGTTTGACAGAAAGTAGACATACATATCACATTGTATGGAAAGATAAGATCTCATTGGGTATATGATTGAGACATAAAAAATGATGTCATAAGCAAATTAGGGAAGCATGAAAAAATTTACCTGTCAGATACACGGATAAGGACAGAGTTTGTGAAAAAGAGACAGAGAAGATCATGGGAAATAAAAGAGATAATTTTAATTATAATAAATGAAAATGTTCGTGCACAAACAAAAGTATTGTAGGCAAAATTAGAAGCAGGAAACAGAAAAAAATCAGTGAGGATTTTTCCCCCCCTTATAAGGCCTTATTTCTTACAGTTATAAGGAATTGAGTCAAATTTATAAATATAAAAGCCATTCCCTAATCGATAAATTGTAAAAGGATATGAACAGGCAATTTTCAGAAGAAATTAGAGGTATTAAAAGTCCTATAAAATGCTCTAAATCACAATTAATTAAGGAGCAAATCAAAATAAGTCTGAGATATCTTTTCACACCCATCAATTCGTTTACATGAAAGAAAAGGGAAATGTCAAATGCTAGGGCAGGGGGAGTGGGGGCAAAGGATTTTGAAAAAAAATGCACTGTTGTTATGCTTGTGAACTGGTTCAACCATTCTGGAGAACAATTTGGAACTTGCCCAAGAGGAATATAAAATTGTGTATACTCTTTGCCTCAACAATACTACTATTAGGTCTGTAACCCAAAGAGATCAGAGGAAAAGTAACAGAACTTTGTCCAAAAATATTTGTTGAAGTTCTTTTGTGATGGCACAAAATTAGGAATTGAGGGGATTCCCATCAACTGGGAAGTGTTTGAATAAGTTGTGGTATAGGATTGTAATTTATTGTTGTTGTCTTTATGATATGGATGGTTTCAGAAAAACTTGGAAAGACTTACAGAAACTGATACAAAGTGAAGGGAGCAGAAGCCAGAGAATATTGTACACATCATCCACAATATTGTAATGATGATCAACTATGAAAGCCTTAGCTATTTTGATCCATATAATGATTGAAAACAATTCTAAAAGATACACAAAGAAAAAAATGCTATCTATATGTAAAGAGAGAACTAATGAATACTTAGTGCACAGTAAATCACTTTATTTTTCTTGCTTTTTTTGGCAGCATGGCTAATATGGAAATGTGTTTTAAATGATTTCACATGTATAATTTATAGATTACTTACCTTCTCTATGAGTCAGGGAGGAGCTGAGGGGAGGGAGAAATTTAGGAACTCAATATTATAAAAATGAATGTTAAAATACTAAAAGCATATATCTATATCTATCTGCTTATCTACATCTGTATCTATATTTAAATTGCTATGCAATAAAGCTATCAGAAACCTAGAAGAAAGCTTCTAAGATTACATGGTTTTATTAACCACTTGCAGTGTCAGGAGTGGAATAGAGGTAAAATTTAGTAGCTTTTATGACTGTCAGCTCCACCCTTCAACACTCCCAGAATGAAGACTGATTTAAAATCTGTTATATTTGTCTCATTTTAATTTCAATCTGCTTTTCTTCTATTCTCCAGATGATTCCTCTATCAAGAAAATAGATGATTCCTCTATTAAAAAGAACTCCTTTAAGAAGACATTTCATAGAAATACATGCAAACAAGGTGTCCTAGGAAAATATATAGGAGATAAATAAACATATTAAATACTTGATATCAGAGATTCTTGCTGCCTCTTAGTCAAACTCTTCCTGTTTCTATCAAATAAAAAAAATCAATTAAATAGTTACTATTTCAAGGTACTGGTTTAACAAATGTGACAAGGGAATTTTTCTCAGCAATGGAGAGAACATCTGTTCCCTCACTGAGAATTCCTGGGCTTTTTTTGTTTGCTCCTTTCTTTAGTTGGGGAAGATTTAGTCCCTTCATACATTGTATGAGTTGGAAGTGAACTGAAAGAAATTATGAAAACTCAGAGAAAACTTTAAAGGAGTCTACGATGAGAGTTGGAGAGAGAGAGGTGGAAGGGAAGATCATGGCAGAGAGAAAAGCAAGAATGTTATCCCTGTTATCTTTGTCTATTGTAAACAGATCATTCAGTAGCAACCAGAGTGGAAGGTAGCTGAATGAACTTTTTTCTATCTGGCTGAGAATCCAGGTGAATGAGACAGTGTCTTCATCTCCCTAGTCAAGCTCTCATTCTATTCTCCTCTGTTTGAAAGGACAGAGGTTTCATATATTTTTTAAGTTGTTATTTTCTTAAGTATTTTTTTATCTTCCCTCTACTTTCAAAAAAAAGTCTTTTTTGAGCTCTTCTGTGGCCTGTGACCAATTTTTTTTTTCTTAGAGACTTTTAATGCAGGAGCTTTGACTTTGTTGTTTTCTTCTGGTTGTATGTTTTGGCCTTCTTTGTGACCAGTAAAATTCTGTAGTATGATGTTTTAAATGCTGTTTGCTTATCTTCCCAGCCAAATACTTGACTTACAAATTCTTGGTCAAGGTAGGACTCTGCTTCCAGTGGGGCTGGGGGTGGGGATGGGTGTATCATCCCAGGCTTCAGAGGTTTTAGTCAGACTTCAGCCACTTGATCCCCCACCATCTGTGGGCCCAGAGTTCCATAAGCAGCCCTTGCTGTTGCTGCTGCTGCTGTTGCCACCACCACCACTTCTACCACCTCAGAGTTGGGACTGTACCCCAGCCAGAATGTGCTCCTCTTTCCCCCAGGCCACAGAGTTTTCCCTCTGACATTCTATGTGGTCTTTGGTGGTTGTGGGTTGAGAAATCAGGAAACTATCACAGCTGCCAGTGATTTGGTCCCCTGAGGCCTGTTATGGCCCTGTCTCTTCTGGCATGGCCCATGCCAGACTGTGCTTCACTCCCAGGCTATTGCAATGTACCCTTCCTTTCCTTTTTCCAGGTTGTCTTAGGCTGAAGATTTCCTTCACTCTGTCATTTTGTGGATTCTGTAGCTCTAGAGTTCTTTTAGAGTTATTTTTTGCAGGTACTTGAAGGAGTTTGGGGGGGAGTTTAAACAAATCCGTGCTTTTACTCCACCATCTTAACTCCACCCAGAAGTTCAAATCTAAAGGAACCTACTACCCTTTTAAGCTATTCTTTACTATTATAATAATCTTGTTATTAAACTTGGTTTCCTTCAATAAAAGGCACTACTCTCAACTATCTCTTAAGTGTTTCTTTAGTTATCATCAGATAGTACAGTGGACTTACTTTAGTTGTTTATCTGAATTGGGATTTAACTGAAGAGAACATCAGCTATCTATCTTTGGGGCAATAGCTGCTGGGGATTAGATGATCATGGGGAGTTTATGGATTAATCTTAATTGTTAATAAAACACCAATCTGTAAACTTGACCAAAGAGCAAAGAACTCACATAATCGGAAGTATTATTTTCTCTTAGAAATATATAAGCCTATTATCACTGTAGCCATGAGTTCCTGGAGCTAGTAAACTCCCTTCCCTCCATGGGGAAAGAGAAGAAGAGAGGAAAAGAAAGAGGGAGAGTAGAGAGTAATAGTAAAGGGGAAAGAAGAAGTGAAGAGGGAGAACAGGAGAGAGAAGATGACAGATACAAGTAGAAGAGGGAGGGAGGTGTGTGAGGGTGGGAGAGAGAGAGAGAGAGAGAGAGAGAGAGAGAGAGAGAGAGAGAGAGAGAGAGAGAGAATACAAAGATGGGGCATAGGTAAAGTCCCTGCAAACTGTGAAGCCATGCATGAGCAGCTTTCCAGAAGAATGCTAATATAAACAGCTTTTAAGGCTCTGATTACTGTTATGGGAATATGAAGATCTTCCCTGCCCCAGGCCCTCTGATAGGTTTCAGTGACTCTGAGAACTTACCCTGATTTGAAAGTCTACTCTGGGAGGTGGAGCCAAGATGGCAGCTGAGAAGGAGCAAGGTCCCGCAGCTCCCACACCTAAAGGTCCTGCCACCCTAAACACCCATAAAATATGAGCCCAGACAAAGTCTAGGAAAGTCTAGGACTCTCAGACTCACAAAAATACAGAGAACACACTTCGCGCTGAAGGCAGCTCGGCAGCAGGGGCTCAGCGCAGCCGCTGAAGTGAAGGCTGGAATAGCCTGAAGCCGAGACAGCGGCCAGGCCTGGGGCAGGAGAAGGAGCCGGGCTGAGCTGAGCCGAGCCCCACAGAGACTATGCGGGAGAGATCTACAGCCTCCAGCACCTCCACATCTGCCAAGGCGTGAGGAAGGTGATGGGAGAGGGGCAGCTCGCACCTCAGTGGAGCAGAGACCTGGCCAGCCTAAAACCGCAGCCGCTGCCAGGCAAGGCCCTAGGGCGGCCACGAGGAGCAGAGCCTCCCAAGCAGCAGCTTGAGTCTACTTCAAAGAAAATCTAAAGCAGCTGCCTGAGGGGAGCTTGGTCAGAGATGGTTAGTGAAAGTGAAACTTTGAAAATTAATTTGGGGATGATAACACAGTTTGGCCAATCTGCCCCTGGGACAAAGTAGCAGTGTGGGAAGGGAACTGCTGGAACCGGTGGCCCCCACCATGCTGCTTCTGAGCCCCTGGCCTGCAGACTCAGCAGGGGGGGGGGGTTATCGATTGATCAGGGCCAAGTGCTCTTGAGTTGAGTGGACTGGATCTGGATTGTGGACTTGGGTGGTAGTCCTGGGGTTCACTTTCAGCAAGCCAAAGCTGGGGGGACTTCCAACACCCCCCTAATAGCTCTGGCAGTTGGGAAAACCCCAGTGATTTGGAACAGAGCTTCCCTCCTTGGAAGCAGAGTTTCACAGAGCTAAAAAAAACCCAACCAATTAATTGACAGGCCAACATGAGGAAAAGGAAGCAAAATAAAAGCAATAAAACTCTAGGATC
>CM053601.1:115007745-115028800 GCA_028646575.1 Pseudocheirus occidentalis | reverse complement strand
AGAACTGAACAGAAAATTTGACAATCAAACACAAGAAGCATGAGAAAGTAAACATGGGATAGAAATCATAAGGAACTTTTCAAAGTTGAACTATTTACATGCCAATATGGAAAAATGATAATAGTAACTTATGAAACTTTTCTTAGTATGAGGATAGGTGAAGGGAATACAAATGTATCTATATATGTGTATTTACCCATATGTTTATATAGGAGGGTATATATGCGTATGAATACATATCTGAGCATGTGTGTAAATGTGTACATAGAGAGTCCAGGATCAATTAAACATGAATGGATGATCCTTTAAAAGGTGAAATTCTGAGGTAGGAGAAGACTAGAATAAGAGGAGACAGGGAGAAACAAAATGGGGTTAGTTATCCCATATAGAAGAGGCAAGAGATTACAATGCTACTCTCATTTACTCTCAATGAATTTGGCTTAGGGAAACTCTAACCTGGGTATCATGCCACACAGGAGAGTAGGGGGCATGGGGATGAGAGGCGGGATGACAGAGGGGAGGTAAGGGTCTGGGGGAGGGTTGCTGGAAGCACACACTTCAGTAAAAGGGCAGGGACAGGGTAGAGAACAGAACAAGGGGAGGACAGGATAGGAAGGAGGGACATATGATCAGTCTGTCACAATATGTCCATTGTGAAGATGTCCTGGGTATTTACACATGCACAACCTGTATTGAATTGCTTATCCTTCCAGTGGGTGTGGGTGACAAGGAAGGAACTGAAAGAATCTAGAATTTAAAGCTCTACAATACATGCAACTAGGAATTAAGATACACAGGGACTGGGATAGAGAGACCCTCCTGGTCCTACCAGAAAGTTAGATGGGTGTTAGAGGAGGGCATAAAAGAGAGCAGATTGGGGGAGGGGCTTTACAGTGGGATCACTGTTTTGGGGTTGGGGGTAGGGGAAAGATGGGGAGAAAATTTGTAACTCAAAAATCTCATGGAAATAAATGATGTAAACAAGAAAATAAATAAAAAATTATATTAAAAAATACCAATTCCTTCATCTGACTCTCATGTGATATTATCTTGAGGCTCTTTATAATACAAATCACTCTTTTCCAGCTTAAGAAACCGAACACAGTGTTTCCTGTATTTTTTTCACAGTGAGGAGACGATCCAAAAAAGTTCTATGAAAAGTTCTTTAGTTCTATAACCATTTTCTCCAATGGAATCCCAATATTTAGTGGTTCCATATAATTGGACCTTCAACACAATTATATCTTTATTTCTTCTCTTCTTCATAAAGAACAGAAGTAGAAGGATAAGTAAAAATAAAACTGCTGAGGACTGGGATAATTATATTTCACTGTTAATTTAAATTAAATCTCCCCTTTAGAAAAATAGGCTATCAAGGAAGCATTCTATTTCATTCTCATCTCACAGAACTAAAATTAACTTTTAATATGTTTAAATTAAATGCCATCATAAGACATTGGTTAGACATTCTGCTTGCTGCTTGGATGCCAAAAGAACAGAGATTATCAAAGGTTTCTTTCTCCAAAAACCTGAGGTAGGCTCATATCTTTGGCAAAACTATGTCAGATATTGGCAGGCTCTCATTTCTTCCCTTTTCTCTTTTCTTTGTAAATTTGCCACATCCTACCCATGGAAAATTGCTACTTCCAAAATTGAGAAGGAAATAAATGGATCCTAAGGGAAGGACCTATTTGTAGAGCCTTTGTCCTCCAAATGACCATTGATGATTCAAAATAATCTGATTCTGATTCCTTTATGCTACCAACATTGTAGTTTCTACAGAAAATTTCATGAAGTGACTCAAACGTAAAGACAACAGGAATAATCACATTAAAACCTGAGTGATTATTTGAATGATAATTGGAGAAGAGTTGGAGGAGAAACAAAACAGAATTCTTTTGACAATTGAACCTTCTTTTACCCTTTCTGAACATCTCCTTTAAGATTGAAAATATCGGGGCGGGTAGGTGGCACAGTGAATAGAGCACCGGCCCTGGAGTCAGGAGGACCTAAGTTCAAATTTGGCCTCAGACACTTAACACAAAAACTAGCTGTGTGACCTTGGGCAAGTCACTTAACCCCAGCTGCCCTCCAAAAAAAAAGAAAAAAAAGAAAAAAAAAGATTGAAAATATCATGAGAATACGTTTACTGGCAACTTGACATTTCTGCTTTGAACTAAGAAAATTTCACATCTTGAAAAAAAATGTGATATTTACCCATGATATGCTTTGAACCATGGATATAGATAGACAGATAATAGAAAGATTAGATAAAGACAGATGTAGATCCATCTATATCTATATCTAATCTATATAATACACATAAATATCTGATCTATATAAGCCTATCTATAGAGATAAAGATACAAATCTATCTGTATCTCTAAGTACCCATGTGTCTATCTATCTGTCTATCTCCTGCCTAATCATATATGATGCTATTAGATTGCACAAAAATGTGCTATGCACAAAAATCTATGCCAAAAGTGGACAATACATTTCCTTGTTGCCTGGCTATAGTTATGTCTCCTTGTCCAACCCTTCATTTAATAGATGAGTTTGAGGAAGAGTTTCTTTTATACATTATTTTTAAAATTTTAGTAACTATTACATATGGTGCAACATGAATCAGTATTCCTTATGCTTATTTCAGAACACAGATTTGGGCTACAAATTTAGAGATGAGGAAACAGAGCCTCCTGGAAGTTACATGACTTGTCCACAGTCACACATCTAGTAATATAGGAGGCAAACTTTGAGGCTGGGTCTCTCTGATTCCAGGTTCTGTTCCTTTTCTGCTGTGCACACTGTCTCACTTTTTCTATTCCCCCTTATCACTTCTCTTGCCTTTTCCATCTCATTTTCTCTACAATTTTGCCTTCTCCTCTTTCCTTGCACTTTTTGCTAGTCTTTTTCTTTTGCTAGCTCTTTTTGTTTACTATTTTCTTTCTTCAGTTTCCTCTCCTATAATACAAACAAGAAGGTGGAGAGAACATGAAAGGCAAGAAACTTAATGGAATATTAGGCACCATGAAATACTTGATTCTTCATAGCTCACTAATTTGACATTTTAAATTGTATACATGCTTTGAAAAAGACCAGGTTAATGTGTAATTAACTTTGCTAACATTTTACCTTACTAATGTTTACCAACATCATTGTATTACTTCTTGGTTCAAGGGCCACAATCCATCTAAACTATCTTCCCTCTTTTCCCCACTTAATCTTATTGTTCCATCTCCTCTCTAATCTCTTCTTGCCTTTATACTCACAGACCCATATAATAATACAGCCTTATCACCTCTGACTGTTGGATTTCATATCTTCCTTTCTGATGTTACTAAAGAAACATGAAGCTCTTTCTTATCCCCCAGTTGCTAGTGCTCTCCATGCCAAAGTACTTTGTATCTAACTTCTTTGTATATATTTATATTTATTCATATATATGTATGCTGTCTACCTTTATAGGTATACATTTTTCTGCCAATAGAATGTCAGTCTCTTATGAAATACTGTTTCTTTGTACTTAAATCAACAGTACCTAGCAAAATAATAGGAAATTTATTGATCAGTAGTAAGATAAAAATGAATAGAAACTTGTGTTGATTAACTGATCTTGAATTCTCTCAGTAAAAAATAAGCAAATTACTTAAGGACTTCCAAAGTAGTTTCAGTATCCTTTTTTGTGTTCTGAATCTAAGAAAAGGAGGGACAAATAAGAGTACCATAGAGAAAGAAAAACAGAGAGATAAAGGGGAGAGCTCATCTCTCCTTCTTTGCCTAGTAGGTGGCTATTATGATTTGGCAATGACCATATTTCCTTGAAAAATAGACGTTCACAGAGGCCATCCAAGATGGCAAAGTAGGAGGAAGCAATACAAAGCAACTCTTTCAATATCTATTCCAACAAAATGCTAGTTATTATTAATAAATAAAAAGATCTGATAATAGCAGGGTAAGTACTAATCAGAAATCTAACAGAAAAACAGATGATCTTTTCAACACAAGATCACAAATTCTATCCAGAGGAAAGAGAGCAGGGCAGGAATTGTGGTATATGGATGGATTAGGATCACAGACCCAGAACACAGACTCAGAGCACATCTTGGGCACTGTCACACAGGAAAAAGAACCATACACTCAGCCCTAACCTAAAAGGATTGCAGGATTTTCTTCCCAAATCCAAATCAAGATCAATGAGTCAACTCCTAGGCTTTGGACACACTAGGCCAGTATTAGCTACCCTCTATCTCTGATATCACAGCAGCACTGAACACTCAGTTCCTGGGTTCAGAAACGGGTGAAGTAGGCAGTGCCATTTTTCTGAACCTGCCGAACCTTCTAGTCAGGAATTGGGGTTAAGTAATCATCTACTTGATTTGCTCCCTGGGATAAATTTGCAGTTGTGTCACACAGTCTCACACTGGGGTCTGGAGCCTGGAAATCCCAGAAAGACATAAATCACACTATACCCTTGGTAAGAACACCTAGTTTTACAGTTTTGTAGCCCATGATGTTGTTATAATACTTGAAGAATACATCATACAGGACTCAGATCATGAAAAGACTTCTACTCAAGAAAGCTGAGGGCCATATATAGCTGTTACAATCCTGCCATAAGTTTGCACATCCTGGTCCTACTACAATATCTCAATCAGAGAAGGAAAGCTGTAAGAATGGGTAAATAAAAACAAAATAAAGCAAAAGATAGTTATTAAGATGCTAAAGATATATAAGACATAAATCCAGAAAAAGAAAATAACTCTAAAATATCTATAAACAAAACCTGGGAAAGGGGGTGGGAACTTATCTTGGCCATGGGATCAATTAGAATGCCCAGAAATATGAAGCAATAGTTTGTAGATGAATTAAAAATCATCTTCTAAATCAGTGGTTCTCAACCTTCCTAATGCTGTGACCCTTTACTACTCATATGTTGGAGTATCTGCATGTGGGTGGACCTGCCTGGAGATGGATAGAAGAGCCGTGTCTTGGTTCCTAAGACCATCTGAAATATGTGTTTTCCAGTGGTCTTAGGTGACCCCTGTGACCCCTGTGAAAGGGTTATTAGACCCCCAAAGGTGTCATGACCCACAGGTTGAGAACCACCATTCTAAATTAAATAAGAGGTCTACAGTAGGAAAACACAGGAAAATGATTGAAATATTTGGAGAAAAAAATCTTAGAGAATTAACAATTTAGAAATACTATAGACTAAAAGAAAAGCAGAAAGAAATATAGACAAAAAAGGAAGAAAAGAAAGCCCATGTCTTTAAGGAGTGAAATCTGCAAGGCTTATATGACAGTAGAAGAATAAGTTAGCAGATAGAATATTTAGATTCAGGAAGACCCATTTTCAAATTCTGCTTCATACACTTATTAAATGTGTGACTCTGGAAGTCACTTAAAATTAGATTGGCCTCATGTACCTCATTTATAAAATGTGCAGGTCATATTCAATGACTTCTAAACCTGGCTACATGTCTACATCTCTGATCCTGTGATTCTACAAACATATTTAGAGATTACAATACAAAATCATCTAAGAAGAGGGGGCATTCTATAAACACAGGAAATCCTAGAAGGATTCATGGATAAGGTGGTACCTCAGCTGACATTGAAAAGGAGATAAGAATTTTGAAATAGAAAACTATGGAGAAAGTACCTTCCAGGAATAGGTAATATTTTGTATTGCTATAGGTCTTCAGTGCTAGTCTGAGTAGTTTGTATTTTGTAATGAAGGCAATCAAAGATTTTGAGGCAGTGAGTGAAATTACTAGGGTCCTGCCTTACCATGTTATGATAGCTGCACAGAAGAAGAGTGATGAGGTGAAGAAACTGGATACACAGGACCAGTTTGGAGGCTTTTAGGAAGGTGGTGATGAGGGTCTGAGTTAGGGTGGTAGCCATCCCTTAATAGAGACAAGAAAGTAGATATGTATCTTCTTATTCTTTGTTTTTCAACTTCAGATATTTTTCTATAAAATTTCAGCCTCAATATCCCATCAATTCTCATATTTGCTTAATCTTAGTATCCTTTTGTAAGTTTTTACTTGTAATATGTGGAGGTATAGGGGCTTGTCTTCTTTTCCTTTCCATACAGTGCTCTTTACCGATTCTGATCCACTTTTAATTTTATCCTTACCATGACTTACCTTAACTTTCTCATCATATAAACTTTCAATAAATCTATGCTACTTTGATCTAATTCCCCTTCTTTTCTCTACTCTCCTTTCCACCCTACTCATAGTATTGTTGCAGAGTAGCTCAGTGGAATGGTAGATAGAATGTTGGGCCTACAGTTAGGAAAACTCATCTTCCTGAAATCCAATTTGACTTCAGCTTTGCAACCGAGTCTGGCAGTTAATCCTGTTTGCCTCAATTTAATTGTCTGTAAAATGAGCTAGAGAAGGAAAGAGCACACCACTCCTGAGCCAGAAAAAGCAAAACAAATTAATTTTGGATCATGAGGAATCAAGCACAACTGAACAACAATAACGTAGTGTTGTTCTTTTTTAATAGCAACTCCATCTGTTCTCTTGATCTTGAGTGTCAAAACTTTAAATTCAAAATATTTGGGGCATAAAATACAAATAAATTAACATTTGCTTTTTTAAACCTACATTTTATACAGGTTAATAAGGTGAAAATGTGTAGAAAGTTTAATTTTCACCAAGGCCTTGTTGTCCAACTTTTATGGCAGATTCTAACAGTAGACTGATATCTCAGTACAGTGGCAAATCAGGGAAGACCAGCTTTCTTACATATCTAAAAAGACTTATCATTAGCACATTTGCAAAAATAAAGATAATTTAATTTCATAGATATCAGCATATTGCATATGTGTTTATATATACATACAAAAACTAATTTGACTAAACTCTAGATAAATTCACATGAATGTTTTTAACACTAGTGAGGGAGTTAGTAATGATGGAAACATACCCATGTTGCACAACTCCACCCTCCTCTATCCTCAACTAGAACTAAGACCACTAGTTTTTTCCCTTCATCTTTCTCTGGCAACAACAATCAAATCAATGCCACCATGCTACTTGGAAGACAATGACAACCTACTGACTTTGTCCTATGGCTCCATTGTGATTTCCTAGACTAAAATTCCCCTTTATAATATACCACTCCCCTATATATGTTACATCTTCCCACTAAAGTGAAGAATTTTTGAGGAAGATGATTTGCCCATGATCACACAGGTGGTACATTTGACAGAAGGGATTTGAAGGATATGGATAAGGATTGGATAATTGAGGAGGTGTAGAGGAATTGCAATCTACACTTAAAGAATATGTACCTACATCGTGAAATCACCTATCCATGTAAGTGCCTAATTAAGCTGACCTTGAAAAATAAAGAACTTTAGCATAAAGATGATCATGAATGGAAATAAAAAAATTATTTTTAGTTAGAGCTTTTGCTTTTTCTCCATGTAGAGGTTGAGCAAATTATGGTGTTAACATTTCATGGTGTCTGGGGAAGGCTACCAGATGCCATGCTGACACAATGTTCCTCGAAGGTAAATTCACAGCTAGCAGATGGGGCCTCCTAGAATAAAGTTGTTCTCATCACACCCACACCAACACTTCAAAAAAAAGGAGTTATGACCATATACAAGGGTGGAGTGTGTCAAGGATTTAAAGGAAAGTTCAAATTTCATTGAAAAATACTATGGAGCCCTATTGACCCATACTGAACAATACTATGAACCTACTATGATACATGTTTATAATTTCTGAATTGAAATACAGCACTTAAATGAAGTATTTAATGGGGAATATATATGTATATGTGTATGTATGTATGTGTATATACATACATCCACACACACATACACATATACATACATATATTCTCTTTAGAAAGGAACAAAAAAAAAACACTGACCAAAAAAATCATCTCTAATTTATTTACTGTTTTTAGTATCTCATTTTGTAAAGTCAATTGTAACATTTTATTTGCATTCTTTTTCCTAGTCAGTACCATGTCTTTTGATTAAATAAAATGAGAGAACAAGATCAGAGTTATTTGGGACCTATTCGTCTTGCCACCCAAGTAGTTGGAAGTAGAAATGGCTGAACTTTGGTCAATACCTTTAAGATTCCATATAAGAAACAGAACGAGTTTCAAAGAATAAGGAAGACTAGCAAGAAAAGACAAACAGGAAGGAGAGAAGAAATTTTAAAAAGTTATTCAACTTAAACATTTATTGTCACAAGACCTGAGAAATTCAGAGAAAATGTAATTCATGATGGAAAGCACTCCTTTATGCTTCACTTTCTCTCCTGGGCCATCTTTCTATTTTGTCTTTTGTGTCTCATCACAAATATTCTCCCCCACATACTTTATCATTCTTGGAGCCATTTTTAATTACCTCTCTTTCCTCCAGCCTCAAAAAAACTAAACTTATCCAGAATCTGAATAATTCTAAAAGAGCATATGGGTGTGTGTGAGTTGCCAGTTACAATTGTTTTAAAAGTGGTCAGTTCTACAATAAATTAAAATAATTCATGAATACATTTTGAATAGTCACTTATTCTAACTTAAAAACAAATCAAAATTAATTAATATGTGCTAATACTACTTCTAAAAGACTGAAATGTACTGAATTCTCCTGAGATTTTTTTTATTGTATCAAAGACCAATTAAATGGTTTAGGTGGAAACCTCAGTCTAATTCTGTGAACAATTCATGTGTTCCAAGAATTGGCCTGTTACCTCTTGAGATGGAGATCAGTCCTCCTGGGATAAATAGAGTTGAAATTCTGTTGCTTTTATGGAAATGATGGTGATTTCATCAGGCACTTCACATTCAGGATTTCATACTTTTGCCCATTTATCTTTCAGTTACAAAGATAGTTCCATGTGTTAGGTGAAAGATAAGTATCTTTCTAAATTTAATCAATGCACCTTTTCAGTGCTATAGAAGAAGGCAGCATACAGCAGTGTTGTGATATATGGCTTAACAAAAGATGAGTTATCAACTCTGCTTTCATTTAATATGCCTTTTCAGGAGATCATTTGAATTGAATAGAAACAGTTTTGACACGTGTTGAAGACTATAAATGTTTCAAATGACAACTTTTAATCAGTTTGATAAATAGGAAAGGTCTGTAAATGGTAGCAAATAATTTCTAAAAGTGAAAACTAATTTTCCACTCCCACTAGTAGCAAATTTGTCAACTACAGTTTGGAAGAACCAAAACATCTGTTCTTTGATATTGTGTAAACTCACTGAGTAAAATGATGTATTATTTTGTTCTGAGATATACATTCATCTCATTTCTAATTTAGGATATTTATGATGCACTAAGATAAGTTCCTGATTGAAATTTTTGTGCAGTGAGATTAAAGATTGAAGCTCAGCTGATTAAAGTCTTAGAATTAGCATGGCTCTCTTCCTTTCTCCCTGTATTATCAGAGAATTTATCCATGCCTTAGCTTTTGAACTCATTTCTCTGATTATTTTCTCCTCCTTTCCTAGTCCCAACAAAAGGTTTACTGATTTGAGATTGTGAGATAGATGATCTCTTTTTCCTTAATACCCTGTCTTCATTCTTTAGCTGTGACCAGCACTTAACTGCCTCCCATATGCATTTCCTTTATTCTCTGATTCATAATCCAGAAAGTCAAGTAGCTTATTCTTTTCCCACTTATAAATGGGAATAATGAAACTTGCTGCATCCCTACTATATAATGTACTGTGAGGATTAGTAATATGTTGTTTGATAAGCTTTACAAGCTCACGGGCAGCACTTTGATGACTAAGTATGACATTAGTTTGACATTACTCTAAGATATATTTGATTTTTAACCACGAAAACTATGTAGTTATTGAAAACTTATGATCTCCTTGCTAGTAAGTCAATATTATTCTTTGAATATGTATGCTTGTATACATATATATGTAAAATATATATACACGTGTGTGTATGTCTCCACACATCTATGCATGTACACATCATAAGTGCATGTTATTCAATCCTATATGTTCAGTGTAATCTGTGATCTTATACACATATATAATGTATATATCTGTAGGACTATATGTATGCATATATACATACATTTGTATACCTATACATACATGTGCATACATACATACAGGGTGGGGAATACACACACATATACACACTTAGTTGAGTAGTGGTTAGAGTGAGCACTGGACCTGGAGTAAAGTAAACGTGAGTAAAAATCTCACCTCAGACAATTATCAGCTGCATAATCCTGACTAAGTTACTTAACTAATACATGTTTCTGTTTCCTAAGCTGCAAAATGAGGATAAAAATATCACCTTCCTATCTTCTTGTTGTGAGAATATCATGTAACATTATTTGTAAAGCACCTTGCCAATCTTAAAGCAATATAAATGCTAGTATTAGTAACAGTAATCGCAGAAGCAGTAGATGATTTGGATATAGGACCATTGAGGGCAAGTAGAGTTGATACAATTGTCTTTTGTATATTCATTTAAAGAGCCCAACATATTTTATTAAAATGAGAGCACAGCAGCAGAAAAATTTCCCTTGTGCAGTTTATGTTTTAGGTTGTTCCCTTTTGGGACTATCTTGGGGCAAGGGCAATTGAGAGTTGGTTCTAAGGCAGGGTCTGATTTTATCCAAGGCCTGTAGGAAAGTGCTAGGCTGATGTAATAAACTGAGGAATGGTCTTGCCTTAAATAAGAGCTCAGTTTAAGTTTTGCCTTTGGTCCCCTTGTGTAAGGAAGAGAAAGTCACTAGACCTTTCAGTATCCCAAGGCAACTTTTTAAATATTATTATGAAATAGAGTCTATACTCATATGTATCTGTGTAAGGAGCCCCCACACTTGGAGTTGTTTCCAATAGATGAAATCACAGAATATATTCATATCTATATATGTGCATATCAATATCTATCTGGATTTCCCTGTGCATATATAGATATACATATGCATAAAAGATTGTATGTCTTATGTACATGTACATATCTATCTCTCTATGCATCTACATTTACATATATATGATATACATACTTTTATGAGTATATATAATATACATACTTTTATACTGAGAGAGACGGATATAAATTTAGATCTCTATGTGTTTGTATATCTCTCTATGTCTATGTCTACATATATGTCTAGAACTAATGTATATGTGTGTATGTGAAAGAAAAGTTAAGAAATTGTTTCTACTTTTTGACTCTGAAAATCCACCACTGAGACCATATCTCAAGTAAGATACTATTGGCAAAATTAAAACAAAACTACATCAATTAAAACCAAATGTACAAAAATGTTCATAATAGCATTTTTTATTTCATTCTTGTGATTCATTATATTACTTATATATAAGTAATAAGCACAAAATGATGAAA
This sequence comes from Pseudocheirus occidentalis, assembly GCA_028646575.1. Lineage (NCBI taxonomy): Eukaryota > Metazoa > Chordata > Mammalia > Diprotodontia > Pseudocheiridae > Pseudocheirus > Pseudocheirus occidentalis. The sequence continues at coordinate 115,017,429 of CM053601.1, read as the reverse complement.
AGAAAATGTCTTGGCTATGACTAAAAAACCTACTGTTTAAGATTCAAACAAATTTGTCCAGCCTGACATTTATTTATTTAGAAGACTTCATACTGTTATCCTTAACCCAGAAGTTTTGCCCCTATTCCCTTTAAGTCTGCCTACCTTAAGAATTTTTGCCTTGATTGTCTTGGGGTCCTTGGCATTGAATTAACCTGTCTTAGCCTCATGTATTATCCCTAAACTGAAATTAGATAATGTACATAAAAGAATTTATAACTGTGAAAAAAACATAAATAAAGCTACTATCATTAATATCAAAACTATAAAGAAATTCTTCCATGTATTCGCAATAATCCAGAAAAAGGTGGCTCATTTGAAGGAAGCTTGCATTCAGGTAGTGGCCTGGCATCTCTAAGCTTTTTGACCTTAAGAGCGGGGACCTTGGACTTGGGGACCTTGGTCATTAGGGTACTGAAGTACTCTGCTCAGACAATGAGGGCTTTGACTTGTTGGCCTGCATCTTCTTCAATCCGTTCTTGTTATGCCCCTTAGTAAAGCATACAGCCTCAAAATCTTGGGGTTTTATGATATTTCTGTACTGTTTTGTACTATTTCTTTGTTTTGGGGGGACTGATTGTATGTGTTATGGTTCTTAGACTTAGTCATCATCATGCTATTACTTATGTTGCCTGGAAATTCATAGCCCTAGAAGAGATCAAGAGCTAAATAGATGATGAGCTAGCAGAATTATTTGTGATAAAAAGCCAAGGAATGGCTGAAAAATTATGGTATATTTATGCAATGCAATAATGAATGCAAGGGAAAAAATATACAAGCATACATGCATATATACAAACATACATACATACTTATATATCCTGTTATGAGTGAGACACTGTGCTACATGCTTTTTACTAAATCTTATATTATGTGGTTGTATTTATGATAAATTTGAGGAATTTAGAGAATCACAGGAAGATTGTTGAGAAGTAATACAAAATAAAGTAAGCAATGCTAGCTATATATGCACACATATATATACATATACACTATTAAAATAACAGAAATGTAACACAGTTCTGGTTATTAACTTGCTGTCATAATTAAAGGATATGTCTACAAACAATTTTTAAATTTTATTTAGAAAATGTGCTATGTGAGAAGGGGACTTTGGGGGGGTTTATTCAAAGGCATTTGGGGTTTTCTTTGCAATTTCATAAAAATATTACTTATGTATTTTAAAGATCAGTTACATAGCCAGGGGAGGATGAGGGCACTAAAACAAAAATGGGTTTGAAAGTGACTAAAACCAAGCATGTTCTTCCCCCCCCTTTTTTATTCAGTCATTGTTCAGTCCTGTCTGACTATGACCCTCTTTGAGGTTTTCTTGGCAAAGATATTAGAGTGGCTTACCATTTTCTTTCCCAGTTCAATTTACAGATGAAGAAACTAAAGCAAATGGCATTAAGTGATTTGTCCAGGATGGTACAGTTATTGGTTATCTGAACCCACATTTGAACTCAGATCTTCCTGACTTGAGGCGGGAGACTATCCACTGTGCCACTTAGCTGCTGCATTTTCTCCTTTATGGACCTTAATGTTTATTTCCATTTACTCTCAGTTATTTAATAAAGTGCCCTCGTAGAAGGATAGAAAAGTGGCATTTTCTGCCCCTTCAAAGGAATCCTCATTTACTTGGATTGTTGCAATACTCAGAAAAGGATTCTTCTTTTAATTTTAATATTAATATCTGTAATAGTAGGCTAATCTGTATTGCATATTACCGTTAAAAAGCCTCTCATTTACATTATTTCCTTTCTGTCTTGGAATAATCTCCTGAGGTTCAGAGGTTAATTGGCTTGCCCAAGGTCATGCAGCTAGCATGTAGTAGAGCTGAGACTTCAATACAGGTCTTTTGATGTCAAGTCTAGTATTCTTTCCCTGGACCAAAATGAATTTTTTTCCCCATATGGTTGTCAGAAATATTTTTACTTCTGATTTAACAAACCTCACTTTTAAGAATCTCTTGCTTTGTTATCTGTGCCCTAATCACACTCAAAGAATCTCTGCCTCTGAAGAGGCAAGCTTGAATTGGGTTAGATGTGTCTGGGTGAATGAAGCAAAATCCCCAGGTTACCTGGGAAATGCCATCCTCAAGAGGTTAATTAGTGGAAATTAGAAGTTTTCAATAGACTGATAACATCAAAGGAGGAATAGTAGATTAGTACTGATAAGGCCTCCTGGGTTCCAATAGAAAACGTTTTAAACCCACTAATGAGAAAAATCAAAGGTATCATGCTTGGAATGCTTAGAGACTTTAGGTTTCAGCAAATTAACAATGGATTCTAATAAACACAGAGTGTACTAAAAGCAAATTTTAAACCTTATTGGGAGGCAGTTAGAAGTGTCTCCTTAGTACAGATCATCACTTTGGGGAAGTTTTCACATTTCATTGTTTCAGAATTCCCTAACCTAATATATCTTTGAGCATAAGATATCCTTTAATTAGGAGACCTTTTTGTTCTTTAAAGATTTAAATGAAAAGATTTATTAGATGAGACAAAATGGAAAATATTCTAAACATGACTTCTGGGTTATATATTCTAAATAAAATGAAGGTCTAAATAATACTGACCAATGTATATATGTGTTGTATAAAATGCCAAACTTCTTTATAGGTAAAATAGATGAGTAAATACTATTTCATTCAATAGAGCAAATGTCTATTAAATACCATCGTTGTGAAAGACACTGTACCAGCAGTCAAGGAGATATATGGAAAGAAAAGGAAAGTATCTAACTGATATAGTATGTGTCTGTGTGTATACACATACATCCTAAATATAAAGATTTGTTATTCCTATATCCTAGAGATTACTTTATATTTGATGGCCGATGGACTTTAAAAACATTTCTTGAACATTCACACATTCACCTAATCTCTTCAATATTAAATTGCTGAGATAAACATTTATAACTCAATATCATATGGTGGAGGGAGGGGTAAAGCTTTTAAAGAATAAGGTAAATAAAAATAGCAAGAAATAATAAAAGAAAAATAAAGATTATGGCTTCCAAGCTAAGTTATAAAATAAAATGTTGAATCAATATATGACCCATTAAATAATGTTTCAATGTAAATAAATCATTTTGGAGTTTAGCATAAAATTAAATTTGCATTTGTTGTTTATTTTTATCAAAGGTGGTATGCTTGAAAATTATTGATAAATAATTGATAAATTTTTCCTTTTATATTCCATTCATTGTGTTTTCATTTTCTGAAGTGAAAATAAAGGAGTTAAATGTATATACCTCCAATCATCTTTGGATGGTAATATATTTGAAAATGAGATATTTATATTCCTATTTCCAAATTAATTTGAATTTAAAAGGTATTCAGAGAATAGAATTTCTATTTTTGCATAAATGGATTTGTCTCAGCATCACAACATAAGTTTGCACCTCTTAGGCATTTTATTGTATCCCTTTCTTGAAGTTGCTGAGTAACCTTTAGCAAGTCACTAAATTTTTCTGTGACTTTTTCAAGCTTTGCCTAACACAGATTCTACTGCCCTCCGTAATTAATGATGTCCTCTATTGAATTACATCGTTTCATTCATGTTTTTCTCTCCTGTGCTTCCACAACACTTTCTGTTTTAAAAATCTGAATTTCTTCAACAATTACTTCAGGACAGAACAAATGAGGAAAAGGTGAATGAAAAGCAATGATGCTCCACTTTTTTAATCCTATTAACCAGCTCCTGAGCATAGACAGCTGACTCAAATATGTCTTGCAAATTTATTTTTCTCAATTTTTCCAGTACAGCCCACTTCAACTTTTTCTAAAAGTACTGCAAAATGGCAGAAAAGGCAACTGAATGTGGGGATACTTACAAAATTTTTAGACTGCCTATAAAATAAATTGACTGTTGACACACTAATGACAACTGAGCTTCTTGTCTAATGATCCAATTACCTGACTACCCAAGCTACTGAACCATATCAATATCATTATTCTTGTTTTAAATGAAATGGCAAGATAAAAAGAAGTTACAGTTAAATAAAAAGTTGACTCATAAATTTTCCTTGGATTAGTAATTTTTAAATTTAGCAGAATTGGATTTGCTATTAATCCAAAAAGCAGTAAGAAGAAGTACAGCACATTATCATTTTGGATGCTAATGAGAATTATAAACAAGAATGCTACAATGAATATGACTGTCTCAAATTCAAGAATCTCTTAAGAAGAATGAGGAGTTGGAGATAATATGAAGAGCACAACAAGACTCCTAAATTTAATCAACATATACTTGAATGCTCAGTGTCTCCATCAGAAGTGGGTGCATGTAGAAGTATGGGGAAAATGTATTAGAAAATACTTCAATATGAAGAAAGAAATAAAATATTTGATGACTTCACTGAAACCCACATGACATGAATACTTTCTGAAATAAATCTGAAGCTTTCAATGTGGCAAGCTCTGAATAATATCACACACAAAAACGAAGCTTTCTATATTAAAAGTAATAAAATGAATGAATACTAATATTGCATTCATTTCCAAACAGCTGTCAAGGTATTCACATGTTGTCAACTTATTAGAACAAGAAACAAGATCTATAACAATTTAGAAGAAATAAAAATGAGAAGACATGGCACATACTTTATATATTCTACCCTAACATACTGAATCAAATTATTGTCAATGAAATATAGGAGCAATGGGAGTTAGATAGGGTCGGAAGAGGCACAGGCTATCACCATTTTAAATGGAATGAGATTCAGATGTTATAACAAAAAGGCCAAAAGAGGTCAATACAAATATAAAAACCAACTCAGTCAGCAGTCCCTTGAATTCTTTGCCAAGCACTTGAATACCTAAAGTGAAGGAGAATCCACCACTGCCCAGGACAATCCATTACACTTCTGAATAACTTTAAATGTTAGGAAGTTTTTATTTTTCCTCTCCCCTCTTGCATTAATCAGTAAGTTGATATTTCACACCTTCCACCTTTTGTTGCTAGCTTGGCTCTCTTATATCAAGCAAAATAAATGTATTCCCTCCCCCTACATGAAAACCATTCAAATACATAAATTAAAACTGTCATTCTCCTCCCACCAGTCACATCTTACATTAAATTTTCTCCTCTCCAGGTTTAGCAATCTTAGTTCCTTTGAGTAAGCCTGCTAAAGCATGATTTTAAGCCATTCATCATACTGACAAATAGACAGTCCAAACACAAAATCATTCACAATGACAATATTGAATTTATGTCAGAGATTTAATTATGATTATTAGAAAATCAATATAATTAATCATATTAAAATCAAATCATCCAAAATCACAGGAATTACCTCAGTAGATGAAAAAAAGGCTTTAAGAAAATACAATATTCATTTATGGGGGAAAAGTCATGTAAATATAGAAATAAAGAGACCTTTTAATGTCATAAAAATTATTATCTACAAACAAAAACAAACATCACATAAATGAGAATACTCTAGAAGCTTTCCCATTAAACATGGGAGTAAAATAAGAATTCTCAGTCTCTCTGCTATTATTTTATTGTATTTTAGAAATGATAGCTACAATAATTAGGTGAAAAGAAATAAAGTCATTAAGTCAACAAGCATTTATTAACTGCTCATTATGTGCCAAATGCAGTGCAAAGGCTGTGATAAAAAAAAACCAGGAGCAAAAAGAGAGTCCCTGCTTCTAGGAATTTAAATTCTCCTGATAGAAAACAACATCTAAGAGTAAAATGTAAAGTGGTTTGAAGAAGAAGATGCATCAAGGGGACATGTTAGAAAGTGAAGTCTAAAAAGTTCAGATTGAGGCCTGGAGAGGAATGAAAACATGTATATAGCTAGAATGGGCCCTTTCTTAGAATGGAGGTTCTAAGAGTTAACAACCAATCAGAAAAAAGGGGAAATGGGCAAAATTATCTTCTAGCATGAGACTGATGGATTTACTAAATATGAAGAAAAAGAAACTAATTCTACACAAAAATATTCAAAAATATTGAGAAAGTAATGTAAGGTAGATGTAAAGCTCTCCCTATTTGTTATAAAATTATAATCTCAATAACTATCTTTGTAACAATTAATAACATCAACCAAGTTGCAAGGTTTAAAATATGTCCCTAAAATGAACAGTATTTCTCTATAAAAATAACAAATTCACAAGGCATTAATTAATACTGGTGGTATGAATTTCTACAATCAATTTGTAAAGCAATTGGGAATAATACAAATAAAAAAGACTAAAATGCCAATACCTTTTGATCCATAAATTTGATAAGTAGGCATATAATTTCAAGAAGGTCACTGATAAGAAGAAAATCCCATATATATTCAAAAACATTTATAATAGTACTTTTTGTGGTAGCACAGAACTGGGGAGGCAGGGGGGTATATGCTATTGACTGAGTAATGGCTAATCAAAGTGTGGTTGATGAATGCAAGCTGGAATCCTTCAGGATTTAAAAGAAAAAAACAGGAACTAAAAGAACCATAAGAACACTCACCTTTCAACTTTGATGTATTTGAGTATGGAATATTTTACAGATATAATGTATATGTATATATTGTATGCATACATGCATATAGAACATACATGCGCATACATATATGAATGTGCATCTGTATGTACATGTATATGTTATTCAAAGTTTTTTATTTATTGATTTTTTAAAAAGTTTTCTCTTCCCTTTTTTCTTTCAAAAAAGAAAAACCTTGTTATATAGATGACTGTTATTGGGAAAGAAGAGATGCTCAGAGAAAAGTAAATGTTATAAAAACAAATGACAATAAGCTTTATTTTTAAAAGTAATTAGAAAGATAATATTGTCCGGAAATCTCATTCTCAATATATATATATTTCCCCTTCAATTACCAGTGAGGATTCTATTTCTTACATTTCTGTCTACTCTGATCTACAATATGTCTTCATTTAATTCCTACAGTCCCTTATGTGAATGTGTTCTTAGTAAGTCATGCTACTATTGTGTTCTTTTAAATACAGTTAGTATTGTGTGTGTGTGATGTGTACAAAGAGGTAATTAGATTAGTACAAATGGTAATTAGAAAATGCCAGAGTTTTCTGTTCCCCAAGAAAATTTAGAAATTTAGAGTTAGAGAAACAACAAAAGACATCTAGACCTAGTCCCTCATTTTACAGATTAAGGAAGTAAGACATTAAGAAACTTGCTCAAAGTAACACTGGGGGTGAATAGCAAGGCCTGGCTTTGAAACTATGTTCTCTTAACTGAAGCCAGAATGTGTTCTCAACAGTTATAATTCTGCTGAAAGAGTTGTCTTTATATTTCTGCAAAATTAGTGATTAGTTTGTTCAATTTTACTTCTGTTAATAACACTGGTACATCAAGGTGTGGCTTTAATGTATATTTTGGTCTTATTTCATGCAATTCCCACTCATGTGCTCTATGTGCTGCTTATGTTACTTTCTTTGGGATTCTACCCATCCCTTAAAGTCTACTTCCAATATTCCAGTGCCAGATTCTCCATGAAAATTCAACCATTCTCTACAACTATTGCTAAATTCCTTGTATTTTTCCTTGAGGGAATCCTTGGCTTTTCCCTAAAACAGTTTACTCCTAAGCATTAATCATATTTTATTTTGTAGTTATTTGTCTCATATCCCATATCCTCTAGCAGAGTATAGGCAAAATATAGTCTTGTAGACCAATACTGTTTATCCCTTCCCTTCTTACAGTAAATGCTATGGGTCCCTGAAGAGAGCAAAAATAATCTATTGCCACTTGTACCTCCCTAGATACTCTAGAAAAGGTGTAGAAATGGAATATTCTTCAACATTTCCTATCTCTACTCCTGCCCTAATGTAATAATGATATAATTTGATCCCTTTGTATTGGCAAAGCTAGCAGGTACTTAGCACTTACTAATTAATCAAGCCTCTGTTAAAGAAACAGTAACTCCTGTTGCTGACTTAACAGGAAGAAGTTGCAGAAGCAGGAAGGAGCTAATGCTTTGTGTATATAAGGAGAAGCCCCCGCTGGGGCAGATAGATCTTCTTAAAGCAAGCTTCATGAAGGCAGAAACTACTGCTGCCACTGGGAAGGATGAAGAGGAAAGGCTCCCCCAGGCCAGAGAGAATGATTTTGATTTTGGGAACCTGGGTGAAGTGATTTTGATTCTGAGAACAAGCTGGAGCTTCTGCTGAGGAGCTGCTGGGTCCAAGGGCTACCCAGAGTTCTGGGAGCTGCCAAAGATGCCCAAGGGCAAGCTGGAGCTGCCAAAATCTGAGGAAGCAGGACTGTGATGCTGGTACTTTTATGAACTTTTTGTGGCTTTGTTAAGCCTTAACTTCCTTGCAACAGAGACTGTGAAGGATTTAAGGTGGACTGGACTCTGTGAGCTTCAGCGTGGAACAGGAAGTGCTTGGAGAGCAGGACAAAGAGATGGAAGCTGTTTGCCTTTGAACCAAGGTGACAATTTGGTGAATCAAGGTAGGATCTGGGGACCATGGAAGGAGATCCAGGGAATCTGAGAATTTGCCCTGAGTCAAGATGAAAAGTCCTCTCCATAAATACTGAGTTGTGACTGACCATGAAGGGAGGTTTTGATTTGGGACTCACTTTGGGAAGAGTTGTGTGATTTGGCCAGATGAGATTCTGGGCAGCCATTAAACACCCTCCCCAGCCCCCCACCCCAGCTTTGAAAATCCAGATCTTGGTGCTTCCCTCTCTGGTGATTAACTAGGTATGGATGTAATGGTCAGAATGGAATGGAAGCTCTGTCTGCTGACTTGTGTTATTGTTTGTTGAGTAATGACTAATGGAATTGTAATTTATTTGTGATTGTACTTTGTGACTGAATTAAGGACTCAGTGATTGACTAAATGAATGTACTACTCAGGGGTGGAGTACTTTGACTTTTGTATTTTGTGTTCCTAAAGGAGGCAAGCCTCCATGATTGAATAACTGAGTAAGGAGGCAAGCCTCCTTAAGGATGATTGAATGATTGAGTTACTAAGTGACTGTTTTTTTGTTGAAAACTTTGTGACTGCTGTAGTGAAAACTATGTGGCCATTTTCTGTGATAAGTTGTTGTGAATTCTGTATTTTTATTATCTGTGATAAGTTGTAACATTGTGGATGCTGTACCTTGATTTGCTGTGAATGTTTTGCTCTGATTTGTTATTAAATAAATACAGTGTTCACTATACTATGTAATTGTATCAGCAAGCACCCTAGCATACCCAGGATGGCTGCTAGCACAGGTTCTTAGATCTGCTTTTCTAAAGGAAAGCAACTCAAAATGGGTTATGACAATCTTACTTACTTTAATCAATCAAATGTATATCATTGAACTAGTTCAGGGGGAAAAATCAGCACCCTGAACTCCAGAGAATGCAAACAGAATACAAACAGAAGTTACAAGCAGAAGTTACAAGCAAATATAGAAACAAATCAGTAGATGGGCTTCCAGTCATTTAACCATTACATCCACACCTAGTCAGTTACCAGAGAGGGAAGCATCAACATCTGGGTTTTCAAAGCCGGGGGACTCAACGGCTTTCCTGAGTCTCTTCTGGCCAAATCACACAACTCTTTCCAAAGTGAGCCCCAAAGCAAAACCTCACATCAAGGTATATATATAGACTTCTTCTGGATCAGAGAATGTCACAGCCCTCTTGACCCACTGCCCAATCACAAAGTAA
>CM053601.1:114986753-115007245 GCA_028646575.1 Pseudocheirus occidentalis | reverse complement strand
TGTACATAGAGGGTTCAGGATCAAATAATTAGTAAGAGATGAAAATTCAAAAGGTGAAATTTTGAAGTGGGAGAAGACGTGAATGAGAGGAAACAGGGAGAGACAAAATGGGGTTAATCATCCCATAAAAAAGAGGCAAGGGATAACTGTTACAACTTTACTTTCATTTACTCTCATTGAATTTGGCTTAGGGAAGGAAAGACATAAACTCTAAACTGAGTATCTTGCCACACAGGAGAATAGGGGGAGGGGAATGAAAGGCGGGTGATGGAGGGAAGGGCGGCGTGGGGGTAGGGGTGCGGGAAGCATACATCTCAGTAAAGGGACAAGTACAGGGTAGAGAACAAAACAAGGTGGGGTGCAGGATAGGAAGGAGGGACATGCAATTAGCCTCTCACAATTTGCTCACCATGGAGATGTCCTGTGTAATTACACAGGTACAGCCTGTATTGAATTGCTGCTCCTCCCAGTGGGAGTGGTGACAGGGGAGGAATTGCAAGAATCTAGTATTTAAAGCTATACAATCAAATGCAACTGGGAAATAATACACTCAGGGATGGGGGCAGGGAGCCCCTCCCTGCCGTACTAGAAAGCTAGAGGGGTGTTGGAGGAGGGCATAAAAGGGAACAGATTGTTGGAGGGGCCTTACAGTGGGATCAATGTTCTGGGCTGGGGGGTAGGGGCAAAAAAGGGGAGAAAATCTGTACCTCAAAACCTTGTGGAAATGAATGATGTAACCAAGAAAATAAATTAAAATTAAAAAAAGAGTAAATTAAACCACTAAAATAAACCAAAAATTAAAATAAACCAAGTAGACACTGAAAAAAATGTTTTTAAATGATCTCTTTGGAATGTTTTCAAGAAATTGATGTCAAATTCATCATACATTGGTTGAAAGAATATCTTTTTTTCAATAATCAGAGTATTTTCTCCTTCCCAGTTCTGAGGTACTGCTTTTACTTTCAGAGATCTCATAAAGATCAATAGTACTTTTCTGTCACATGTACTAGTTCCTTCAGTATCCTGAGATTCAACTTACGTAATTTGTGAAGTTATTATTACTCTTCCACAGCAGTGAGGAATCTCATACTATATTTTCACTTATTTTGTAATACTTTTTATTCTATGCTTTCCAATGTGATGATCATTTTAATTTTTTAAAATAGGAAACAGAAGCAAAATAGGAATGGAGTAGTTTGCTTTCTCTCAGCCAATCATTTATTATCAATCTCTCCATTACCGGCAAAATGCCTGTCAAAGTTATGGAGTGGTATAGGTAAAAATTCCAGACATGGTTCAGGTTGTGGTTCTGCTTCTTAAAACACTTTTTTCTGACATTAGGTTGGATTTTGAATCACAGGATATATGAGGGGGTTAGATTAAAAGTACTTCGAAATCTCTTTCTGCTATAAATATATAATCTATAGAAAGTTGGGAAGGCTCAAGTAAGGACTTCATCTTAATATAGACTTTGGAGGTGGGTGTGTGAGGTCAAGAATGTTTAAAAAAGCCCCTTGGAGAGGATTTCTGGGAAGATGGTAGAGCAGGTCAGAAAATTAAAAGCTCTCCATATTTCCCAACCAATAAGACAAAATAGTGCCTCAAGGAGAACCTAAAGCAGTAAAAATAAATAAGAGTTGGGGCAGAACAGGGGTTCTCCTGGGACAAGATCCAAAGAAGTACCTTACAACCCTGATTTGCTCCTTGTGAAGAGTATACACCTCTGGGCTAATTCCATTGAAACAGCAAGCAATGAGCCCTTAGGCTAGGTGGGTTGGGAGTTAGCTTCAGCCACAGCCATAGGAACTTTCACTTCCTAGAAAGTGTGAGGAGTCCATATGTGAGAGGGAAGATTAAGGGAACCTATGTGGATAACACTAGCCCCATCCAAGGCATGATCCTGAGAAAAAGGAACAAGCACACTCCCAGTGAATGTAGAAACAATGGGGTGGAGACATTATTACCTGTGGACACTTATAGGAGGGCAGAGATCTTGGATTTGGTTCCAGACCACAGGGGATAACTGAAGGATGATCTGAGACCAGAGGCATCATCTATCATGTCCCAGAACTAGAAGTAATTACAAAAAAATTAGCAGCTATAGATAATTTTTTTTAAAAAGAGCAGCCAAAGTAGAAAGAATTCAACCACAGAAAGTTAATGTGGGGGACAGAGGAGAACAGCATTCATCTTCAGAGGAGGATACTGAAGGCAAAAAGCTTCTCTTACCCTAAAGAGTGATGTCAAACAGTCATGTACCCAGAAAGAACTCATACAACTTTAAAAATAAAATGACAGAGATTGAGAAGATTTTAGAAAAAAATAAGAGCAATCCAAGAAAAACAAGATTATGAAAAGAACACAATCCTAATAGAAAATGGGATCGAGATTCTTAAGTAAGTAAGTAACTCCTTGAAAATTAGAATTGGGCAAGCAGAAGCCAGCAAAACTAAGAGACTAAGATATAATGAAACAAAATAGAAAAATGAAAAAAATATAAGAGAATATGAAGCATCTCATAAGAAGAACAACTGATCTGGAGAACAGATAAACAAGAGAAAACATAAGAATAATCGTACTACCTGAAATCTGTGACCAAAAAGCATTGTTATAAAGAAAGACTGGGGTAGACAGTTGAGTATGATGTGATACTAAAAAGCAAACCATTTAGGAAAAGGTAAAAATAGTAATTATCTTATACAAATGAGGTGTAAGAGGAAGAACTGACACAGAGGAATTAGATGTGGAAGGAGGACTGGTAGTTCTGGAGTCCCATTCTCATTGGTAGGAATGGATTAAAGAGGGAACAATACATATATATCTAGAAGGGCATAAAAGTCTTCTAAATTAAGAAAGAAGTAAAAGGCTTAGGGAATAGGGAAGGAAGAAAGAGTAAGGGAGGGTTCTCTTGTGGGGGGTAGGTTAAAAAAACAGGAGGGCAATGCAGCAGGTAGAAGTAAAGTAGAAGAGTCAGGAGGGGTAGGAAATAAAGAGATACACACAAACATAAAATAAAGATTAATGATCAGGAGTAGCATTTATTAGGGGGAAAAGCAGGGGTGGTAATCATGATCTCAAACAAAGTTAAAGCTAAAAATAGATTTAAAAAAGGAAAATAGGGAAACTATGTGTCAGCCAAATCAATCAATATTGTTTGTAACTAAACAGTATAAGGTTGGAATATTGTTGTGGTATCCAAAATGATAAGTGTGTGGACTTAGAAAAATATAGAAAGGCTTGGACATACGAAGGAAGATTGTATCCATCTTCAGAGAAACAGAGGCCAAGAAAGTAAAATTTGGTCTTACATAGATGCATATAAATGTATATGTCTATATATGACTTTATAGATATCTAAGATATGTAATGGGCTTATAAGATTATGTATGTATGTGTAAATGTATGTGTATATAGATATAGATGAATGCTTATGTATACATGGGTGTGTACTTCCATATGTATACAAATGTATGCATATATGTGTATGTGTGTATTTGTATGCATATATACATGTTCATATGTTATATATGTGCGTGTATATTTATATATCCACCCTTAATTATAGCCTTCTTGGAGGGAGAGGAAGGAGGAAAGAATGAAGTAAAAAAGTGCACAGCAAAGAACAAAATAAAATTTACAAAGAAGCAAAGAAAAGCTGGACAACTCTAAATACATGTAGTATTTATTATACAGACTTTTTTGAAATGGAAATTTATTGCTGCATATTTTGAATCCTTTCTTACATTCTGCTGCACACATGACAATGCTTTTTTTCTTTCCTCATTTTTTATTTTAGTATTTAAGTTTATAATATGTTTCTTTTTCTTATTTTGTGTTTAAGTTTTAGTATTTAAGTTTTAAATAAATTAATAAAAAAGAAAAAAATAAAATAAAAATGAAAAATCTTGCCTTTTATTTTTTTTTATTGTTTTTGTGTTTTGGTTTAAATGCCTACCCCTGTATTTAGCAAAAAAAAGGGAAGTATGTCCAAACTACATTTCACCCACAATAAAGTATTTTCTCTTTGTTTCCATCATTTCTTTTTAAGACCCAAAGCTGGAAAGCACTATGGTTTCTTTATCCTGGGATATTCTGGGCTATATTCTTCTTTGATTTAAACTCTTTAAGTCTATCTGATGTGTAAGCTCGCTAGAAACAACTTGCACCTCCAGGAATTAGCTGCATCTAAGAAAAAAAATAGGTCCTAAAGGAACTGTGGCTGTTGCTCTGGCAGATTGCCCAATTCCATTCTGCTCTTTCCAGCTTTCTTTTAGATTGGTAGCTTTCTCTTTGATTGGCCCCAGATGGGCTTTCAAGCTCCCCTGTCTATGGTCTACTATATTTGGACAGAGCCTATTTTACTTGTAGTATCTGAGTTTTATTTCTTGAGTTGTTTTTGATATATTATTAATATTAATACAGCACTGTAAAAAAATACATTTCATTGTACAATAGATTAAATGTGCCAAACTAAGACGATGCCTCTAAGGAATACAAAATCTTGTTGAATAGCTTTTCTGCTGATATTCCATCTAACTAAGTCAAATAAGAAGGGTATTCTAAACTACTCCCTTTTTATATTGAAAAAAAATCATTCTCCCAACCAGTTCTCCATTATTTACCCTTTTATGATTGATAAATATTAAAGAAAGTAAGGAAGAGTTTGGGACTGATTCTCTTCTTTAGGTTTAGGAGGTCATAAGATGGACTGCAGGTATTTCAAGTGTTCTGACAAGTTTGGCCGTTTACATAGTCAACTCATATGCTTTTATTTATAACACTATAGTTCCTCATAAACCTTCATCTGCTTCATTGTTCATTTGTTGAACAGAGGTAGAAAAATCCTAATCCTCTAAAGTAAAAAAAAAATCAGAGCAGTGGATCTGAGGGCCTGAGTCATTGGAAGATCACACAGAAATACTGGAGGTTAATGGGAGCAAACAGAACCACTACACTTAAAACAATCCAGATGTGGTGTCCCTCTTTGAGCGCAACAATGGCATAAATCAAGGGAATATGTTCAGTATGGTAAAAATTCTTTCACTTTAATGCTCACCAATACAGATGAGTTCTCCCCTGTCTCTCACTATCATCCCATATTTGAGTGATCTTGAATTGTGCATCTTGTTAAAAAATAAAAACAGCCCCCCTTCATTGCTTCTAAGATGGATTTCTTTTTCTTTTTTTAAGTGAATTGGTTTATTGATTTTATAAGCAATTTTTCTTTTTATGGCACTTATTTACTTTTTTCCACTTTTGTTTATTTTTAGTTTACATCAATCATTTCCATGAGATTTTGATTTACAGATTTTCTCCCCGTCTTTCCCCTACCCACCACCCCAAAACAGTGATCCCACTCTATACCCCCTTCCCCAATCAGCTCTCTCCTATATCCTCTCCCATCACCCCTCTGACTTTCCAGTAGGGCAAGATGGATCTCCGTACCCCAGTACCTGTATATTTCCCTCCTTCCTATTCAACCCTCCACGTGTTGTATTCTCTACTTTGTCCCTGTCCCTTTACAAAAGTGTGTGCATTTAAAAACCCTACCCCCAAAATGTACCGCCCCATCCTTCCTCCTCTCATCCCATTCACTGCTACTCTCCTGTAGGCCAAGATATCCAATTTAGAGTGTATGTCATTCCTTCCTAAGCCAACTTCAATGAGAGTAAGGTTGACCCATTCCCTTTTGCCTTCCTGTTCTTCCCTTCCATTGTAACAATTATCTCTTCCCTCTTCTATATAAGGGGATTAAACCCTTTCTTTCTCTCCATCTCCTCTCATAATATTCCTCTCCCACCTCACAATTTCACCTTTTAAAATATTATCCCATTTTATTCAATTGCTCCTGTATGTGCTATCTATGTTCACATATAGACACACTCACATGTGTATTCATATGCCTATATATTACCTTCTATATAGACATATGTGTATGTATACATATACACATACATACAAACATGTATATATATGTATATGAATATACATTAATTTATATTCCCTTCAAAATTCCTCATACTGAGAAAAGCTTCATAAGTTGTAATTATTGTTTTTCCATGTTGGCATGTAAATAGTTCAAGTTTGATTAATTTCTTATGGATTCTATTCCATGTTTATCTTCTCATGCTTCTTGTATTTGAGTGTCAAATTTCCTATTCAGTTCTGTTTTTTTTTTCAGCAAGAATGCTTGGAAGTCCTCCTCTTCATTGAATGACCATATTTTCCCCTGGAACATTATACTCAATTTTGCTGGTTGACTCTTGGTTTTAATCCTAGTTCCCTTGCTCTCCAGAATATTATATTCCATGCCTTTCAATACCTTAATGTAGAAACTGCTAGATCCTGGGTTATCCTGAATGTGTTTCCAAAGTATTCAAATTGTTTCTTCTTAGCTGCTTGAAGTATTTTCTCCTTTATCTGGTGAGTCTGGAACCTGGCTGTAATATTCCTAGGGTTTTTTCTTTTTGTGATCTTTTTCAAGAGGTGATTGGTGAATTCTTTCAAATTATGTTTTGCCTTCTGGTTCTAAAATATCAGGGCAATTTTCCTTGAGAATTTTTTGAAGGTTGCTCTCTAGGTTCTTTATTATATCATGGCTTCCTGGTAGTCCAATAATTTTTAAATCGTCTCTCCTGGATCTATTTTCCATGTCAGTGGTTTTTTCAAAAAATATTTCACACTGCTTTCTATTTTTAATTTTTTTGGATCTGTATAATAGTATCTTGATTTTTCATAAAGTCATTTGCTTTTGGCCAAGATGGGGGCATAGAAGTAGCAAGCTTTCACAGGTCCCATGTAGCCACCTCAAATACCCATAAAATATGACTCTAAACAAATTTTAGGGCTCCAAAACTCACAAAAATGCAGAAAACACATCTCTTGATGAAGGCATCTCAGCAGATGGGGCTCATCATAGCAGGCTGGGAGCTGAAAACAGCCCAAACTGAAACTGTGGCCTGGCCCCATGGAGGAGGCACAGCTGGAGTCTTCAGGAGAGTGTATCAGTTGCAGCTGTGGCAGTTTCCAGATTTATCAAGCCAGAAGAAATAAGGACTAAGAGAAAGGTTAGTGGAATTCAGCTAAATTTGGGGGAGAAAAGCAATCTGTCGGAACTGCCCCCAGGGCAAGAAAGCAATGGAAGTGGCACAAGTGCCTGCAAGGAGCAGGCACCTCCACATGGTTGCTTCAGAGCTGCTGGACTGCAGACTGCAGGGGGGCCAAGAGATTGTTCAGAGGCCAAGTACTCTTGCATTGAGTGGCGTAGATCTGCATAGTGGTCTTGGGTGGTGGTCTGGGGGTATGTTTTCAGGGAGCCAATGCTGGTGGGGGTGGCAATAGCCCCCAATAGCTCCAGCAGCTGTGAAAATCCCAGAAATTTGGGACAGAGCTTTCCCCTTTGGGAGGAGAGTTCCATAGAGGCAAAAACACAAATAATTTACTGGCATCATGAGGAGGAAAAGGAAGCAAAGTAAGAACAGTAACTGAACTCTAGAATCCTTTTTTTGGGGACAAAAAGAATCAAACCATGAAACGGAGGAAGACAACACAGTCATTAGCCCCACACCAAATGCTTCCAAGAAACATGAAGATTGTCTACAAGCCATAAATCAGCTTAAAAATGACTTTGAAAACCAAATAAGAGGGGTGGAGGAAAAATTTGGAAGAGAAATGAGTATTATGCAAGAAAATCATGAAAAGAGAGTCAACAACCTGACTGAAGAGAATAATACCTTAAAAACAGATTAACTCAAATGGTAAAAGAGGCCCAAAAAGCCAATTAGGAAAAGAATGCCTTAAAAAGTCAAATTTGCCAGATGGAAAAAGAATCTCAAAAGGTTTCTGTAGAGAATAATTCCTTCAGAATTAGAGTAGAGCAAATGGAAGCAAATGAGTTTATGAGAAATCAAGATACTATTAAACAGATACAAACAAATGAAAAAAATAGAAGGCAATGTGAAATATCTCCTTGAAAAAACTACTGACCTGGAAAATAGATCCAGGACAATTGAAAAATTGTTGGACTACCTGAAAGCCATGATCAAAAAAAGAACTTAGAAAGCATCCTTTAAGAAATTCTCAAGGAAAATTGTCCTTATATTGTAGAACTAGAGGGCACAAGAGAACTTGAAAGAGTTCACCAATCACCTATTGAATAAGGTCCCCAAAAGAAAACTCCTAGAAATATTATAACCAGGTTCTGGATCTCCAGATAAAGGAGATAATATTACAGACTGCCAAGAGGAAACAATCTGAATACTGTGGAAACACAATTGGGATAACTCAGGATCTGGCAGCTTCTACACTGAGGGATCAAAGGGCCTGGAATATAATATTCTGGAGATCAAGGGAGCTAAGATTAAAACCAAGAATCACCTACCCAGCAAAATTGAGTATCATGTTCCAGGGGAAAATATGGTCATTCAGTGAAGTGGAGGACTTTCAACCATTCTTGCTGAAAAAAAACAGAACTGAAAAGAAAATTTGACATTCAAACACAAGAAGCATGAGAAGGTAAATATGGGAAAGAAATCAGAAGGAACTTATCAAAGTTGAACTATTTACATTCCAACATGGAAAAATGATCATTACAACTTATGAAACTTTTCTCAGTATGAGGATAAGTGAAGGGAATACAAATGTATTTATATATGTATACCTACATATATATCTATATAGGATGGCATATATGCATATCAATACATATCTGAGTATGTGTGTATATGAGTTCATAGAGGGCTTAGGATCAATTGAATAGGAAGGAATGATACTTTAAAAGGCGAAATTCTGAGGTGGGAGAGGATTAGAATGATAGGAGACAGGGAGAGACAGAATAGGTTTAATCATCCCATATAGAAGAAGCAAGGGATAATTGTTACAATGGAGGGGAAGAGCAGGAAGGCAAAAGAGTATAGGTCAACTTTATTCTCATTGAATTTGGCTTAGGGAAAGAATGACATAAACTCTAAACTGGGCATCTTGCTACACTAGACAGTAGGGGTGATGGGATGAAAGGTGGGATGATGGGGAAGAGGGCAGAGTTGGGGGGAGGACTGCTGGATGTACACACTTCTGTAAAGGAACAGGGACAGGGTAGAGAATAGACCAAGGGCAGGGGACAGGATAGGAAGGAGGGAAATATAATCAGTCTCTCACAATATGTCCACTGTGGAGATGTTATGTGTAATTACACATGTACAGCCTATATGGACTTGCTTGTCCTTCCAGTGGGGGTGAGTGAAAAGGGAGGAACCGAAAGAATGTAGAATTTAAAGTTCTACAATCAAATGTTTAAAAAATATATATATATAATAATTTATATTATTACCAATTTTATAATAATTATATAATTCCCAGTTGCATATAGCATGTAATGATGATGATGATGATGATGATGACGATTAACTACATGGAAAAGGGAATTAAGATATACAGACATTGCAGTAGGGAGACCCATCCTGCCCTACCAGAAAGTTAGAAGGGTGATGGAGAGAGCAGATTGCGGGAGGGGTTTTACAGGGGTATCACTGTTTTGGTGTTGTGTGTAGGGGAAAGGTGGGAAGAAAATTTGTAACTCAAAATCCCGTGGAGATGTATGATGTAAACAAGAAAATAAATAAAATAATAAAAAAGTCATTTGTTTCCATTTGCTCCACTCTGATTCTGAAGGAATTATTTTCAGGAAGCTTTTGAGATTCTTTTTCCATCTGGCAAATTCAGCTTTTTAAGGCATTCTTCTCCTCATTGGCTTTTTGTGCCTCTTTTGCCATTTGAGTTAATCTATCTTTTAAGGTGTTATTTTCTTCAGTCTGGTTTTTGTCTCTTTTCATGATTTTCTTGCATCATTCTCATTTCTCTTAGTCTCTGAATGATCACTTGGCTCCCCTGCAATCTGTAAGCTGGGAGCTTCTGAAGCTACCACGTGGAGGTGGCTGCAGGGCTGCCATTTCAGCCACTCCTAGCTCTTGGGCAGCTGGCTGGAACCTCTGCCCTGAATTTATCTAAGTTTCACTGACCTTTCACTTAGTCCTTTTTTCTTATGGGCTGATAGTTCTGGAAAACACCACAGCTACCAGTGATTTGCACTCCAGCCACTTCTTGTTCTGGCTGCCCTAGGGCTCCAGCTATGGGTTCATGTGGTGCTGGTGTGGGTTCCCAGCACACTGTGATGAACCTCTTCCCATCTGTCTGCCAGGCTGCCTTCAGAGGAGATTTGATCCTTTGTCATTATGTGAGTTCTGGAGCTTTAAAATTTGTTTAGAGTCATATTTTATAGGTATTTGAGGTGGTTGAGGGAAGAGCTGTGGAACTTAGCTGCTTCTACCCCTCCATCTTAAGATAGATTTCTTTATTAAGATTATGATCACAGCTGTGGTAGTGATGATGACAATAATATCTCAAAGTTTCCTAATGTATCACTTACTTTAGAAAATATTGGTGTAGTCAAAAAATCAATAAATGATTTAAAATTATTGTTACTATAGGAATGCAGCAGCATCGCAAAAACAGAACAAAATCTCTGCTTTTAATCATTTGTCTTGAAGTACTCATCCCTTTTTGTCTCATAGGTGGCTTCTCATTGCAGTGTAGGAAGTAGCCCTACTTACTTCTTTAGAGCCTCTTAACTATATTTATATTATCTTCTCCTACTCCTCCAACTTTGTAGCTCTTGTTACACACAGTTGTTCCTTCCACATTCATCTAGTACAGGCTTTTTTACCTCTAAATCACTTTAAAAGCTGCCACTTCACCTGTAAGTCTCCACATATCTCCCTAATCCATTTCTCTCCATTTCTTAAGCAGTCTTCCCCATTTACCTTGAAGTGGAGAAGTGGCTTCCTCCAATTCTAGTCTGGAGTATGAAGTATGCAAAACACATCCTCCACTCATTTTGAAACTAATTTCCTGGAGGCTTTATTCATTCAAAGGGAACATTATAGACATTCTAGCAAATAGGTGGGGAAAAGTCCCTAATTTGAGAGCAAACTACAAACCATTGAGAGATTGTATAGACATTATACAGCAATTGAAACAATCAAGAATCAATCTGGGAAGTATTAACAAAATAATTTAAGGCTATAGAATAGATTTCTAAATCTTTGGCTACCTGAATGCCAAATGTGTGAAATGAGATTAGGCAGAATGCTTGAAACAATGAATTGCAAGTGAAAGAGACTGTCATTGCTGAGCAATCATCTGATATACTTGAAAGGACAGGGACCCTGAAGTCAGAAGGCCTGTGCTCAGGTTCTGACCCCATCACTTGTCGTTGTGTGGCCTGGTCAAATCATTTAACCTCTCCCAGGCAAAGATTCATTACCTATAATTTGGGTAGCATGATAAGATGACTTATGCGACTTCTGAGGGTTGTTGCATGGCTCACAAGAAGGAATGCTATGTATCTATGTAATGTATATAAAAATGTGAATTACTTCCTACCTCTTCTTCCTGCTGTTTGCTATGCGCAAAATGCAAATAACAAATTCAGACTACACCTATGATGTGTGACTGGGTTGTATCTATAGTGACAGGCATAAACATGAAGACTGTTAAAAATACAGTACACATTCTAGTTCTTCCTAAATATTTAAACATTTGGTATAGAGCCAAAACAGCTAGATGATGAACTGAATCTTTTACATTTCATTCTCTTTTTGTGTTTGTTTTCTTGGCAGGATATGGGCACAGCTGTTATCTTGTCTATTTATGCATCTGTTTGATGTTCATTATTCCATTGTCTGTAGATTTTCTCTCTCTCCTGTGCCTGTGTGTGGCAACATAGCTTGCTTTAGATTACAAGCCCCTGGAGGACGACATGGGTGAGGCCTGGCTTTCTGAATCATTATTCATACCAGGAAGTACAGACCTTTCTGAAAGGAGATGCTTTGGTCATGCATGTTTAGACAACAACCCCAATATAACTTTAAGAGAAAAAAATTAATTACAGCTTCTAAGTGGTCAATAAAACAACCAAGTCATTATCTCCCCTCACCAAAAAACAAAACAAGAAAACACCTAGTTAGAAGGACCTTAAGGATTAGTCCTTTTTGTCCCTCCCATTTTAGCTTTTATGTATGATTGTCTCAAATTTGTACAAGCCTACCAATACTATCATTTGCACAGATATAACTGGAATAATACTTTTTAATTTAGTAGAGATGTTCAACCTTAGGAACAAAGGCTAAAAAATGTCTCAGTTTCTGTCAGAAAATTATATTTCAGAAGCATATGTTGAAGTGAGAATGGAGCTAGCTGTAGAGTTGGAAGACCTGGTTCGAATTTGATCTCTGGTTTTTACTGGGATTTTACAAGCTTGTTAACCTCACAGGACTGCAGTTTCCTAATCTGTGAAAGAAAGGGTTGGATTAGATCATGTATGAGGTCTCTCTGTACTTTTGATAGATGATCCCATAATGATCCATTCTGTTTCAGTAGATTCATAATTTCTTTGATGTGGCTATTTCCTTTGGCATTTTATCATCCTGTACTTTTTGTTCTGTGTATTTTCTGTAGATATTTTCTTTATTTGCCTATTAGTCTATTACAGAGTAGATGTGGAATATAATGAAGATCTTCCTCTATGTCTTCTAACATTTGTGGATGTTTTTGCTGCATTCAATATATTCTTCTATTCTGTTTCACTATTACACTTATGTTCATCCATTCTATTTCTATTTCTAAATCCATCCATTTCTATTCACTATTACTCTTTCCCTCCATCATACTCATTATTGATATTACTCACATTAGATGATTTTGCACTGCTTTTCAACTTTTTGTTGGCTGACTTTAGTTCACCATTGAAATACATTTTCCCATTAATGTTTGGTCCCACTGCAACTTGGTTATTTTAGAAATTATGATATTCTGTGATTGACAGTTATAAAACATCAGTAAGAGAATTTGATGTTAAAAAGTTGGACTCTTGTGGTTTTAAAATGCTATTGGGTCATTGGAAATACTATGAAATATTCACAATAGAATCAGCTTGATATTTTCCTTTTTAAATTTGGACTCAGCTCACTGCCCATATGCCCTGACTGTTCAAGGTGTATATACCAAAGGACTAACTCAATTGGTTGAAAATTCAACAGAATCTTTTGATTTGTGAAATATATGTTCTTCACTTTCTTTTTTTAAATGTAGGTGGCTAAGTCCATCTTGTACGAATGACTATAGAAGCTACTATTGCACTGTTATTTGCTTATGGTCTCCTTTATAAGAATGTGAGCTCCTTCAGAATAAGAACCATTTCTTTTGGTTTGCTGTTGTGTATTCTTTTAAAATTTCTTTGTATCCTCAGAGTTTAAGCACAGTTCTTGGTGTATAGTAAGTATTTAATAAATATTTGTTGATTTACTGACTCATTAAGGACCCTGTGTAACATTTAATGATTTGATACAGTGAACACAGTGTCACACGTAAACAGAAGTGTGTGGACATTCTCATCATCAGTAAGGGATTTTTTTTTCCTATTTGGACATTTTTTATTTTGTTTGCAAATATTTTTGGTGGGCATTTTCCAAGATATATACTATATACAGAGTAATACTATGTTAGAGAATGTTACACAGAGGTCCTTTGAAAAAAAATGTATGCCCACTGGGAGGGAAGATACTTGACTCCCCATGAACTCAAATTATTTATCCTTCCAGTGGTGTCTACCTTACAAAGGGCTACTATGAATTAATGTATATATCCCTGAAGAAGGTAGAATTCACCTGAGCTAGATGATCTCACTTGACTCTCTAGTAATCCCAAATCCTTTCCTTCTTTTTAATTTCAGGGGTAGAGAGGTATTTACATAAGGTAAAATGACTATACACACATATCCATGCATACATATAATTATGGGAGACCTATCAGAGATGGAATGAGAGTAGTTAAGTATCTCCTTTAGATAAGTATCTTTAGATAAGTATCTTCTACAAGAAAATTTTAGTGCTTCTTAACCCTAGTTTCTTCCTTCTAATGAATCCCTACTTAATCTTGTTTATAGTTTGTGTGTGTGTGTGTGTGTGTGTGTGTGTGTGTATGTTTATCTCCCCTATTACACTGTGAATTCCTTGATGGAGGGATTGATTTTTTTCCTCCTTTGTATACCCAGCAAGTAGTGCTTGGCAAAGTAAGCACTTAATAAATGTTCATTGCTTGATTCATTGGTTGGAGGAGATGAGAGGAAAAGGAGAGGAGAGGAGAGGAGAGGAGAGGAGAATGAAGGAAATGAAGCTGTTTCTTCCTATGTGAGCATTTTGGTAAACAAAGCATAAAGTAAAGGATAGATTTTTTGTTAATCAGACACAAATTTCAAAAGTTCCAAGACCATTAGCAGTTAAGGCAATTCTCATTCCATCTGTGATAGGTCTCCCATATTAATATGCATGCATGTATATGTGTAGATACTCATCTTATCTTATATAAATACCTCTCTGCCCCTGAAACCAAAAAGGAGGAAAGAATTTGGAATTACTAGAGAGTGAAGTGAGATCATCTAGCTTCAGGGTTATATACAGTAATTCACAGTAGCCCTTTGCTAGGTAGTCCCCCTGGAAAGAGAAATAATTTGAGTTGATGGGGAGTGAAGTATCTTCCCTCCCAGTGGACATAATTTTTTCAAAGGACCTCTGTGTAACATTCTCTAGCATAGTATTACTTTGTATATACATATTTATTCATATTCATGAAATCCTTACCTTCCTAAAAAGAAAAGAATTTAGGATTGCTGTTGAGTTAATATTATTATTCAAGTGACTCATAGACTGTATATACATAAGGGATGGCTTCCTTTTTTTTTTAGATTTTAGTTTCTCTACTTTACAAGTCCCTGCTTTGTCAGTTCTTTTTCACCTTTGATTCCTCATCTGGAGATGGCTCCTTTCTTTCATGTGTCTAATTACCTCTTGCTCTGTGTCTTTATATTGATCTATCTCTGTCTATCAAAGGTATGGTTCACATGGTTAAATTGGCCTCCTTCCAGTTCCTAATATATGTGCCTGACATTAATAATCTGTTCTGCCATCTGGAGGTGGTTCCTCAATGCATACGGATTCCTGTGAAGGTCCTTTAGATGTGCCCATCTTACTTTCAGGGAATAAATTTAGTGCTTTTTTCAAATTCCTCCACATTTTTTTTTCTGTCTATCATTCTGTAGTTCTCTTTTAAAAGCCAGTCCCAACAGATAACAAACCAACGTGCTTTTGAAGACACTGAGCCACACTCATATTGTCATTCTTCTGTACACAAAAGCAGAAGACATAAATACAGTTCACTTAAGTGAAAGAGGAAACTGCAGGTTCTATTGTAGAAAATCAGTTCATTTGGAAGAGAAGACAAAGTTGCTTTCATCATGTACCCAAAGTAAAAAAGAAATGTCCTTTCTTTGAACTGTTGGACATCTCATTTTTTTAGAGTTCTCAGTGAGCTTAAGCAAACAGAACACCATGAAGATGATTGTAGCTGATTTTATAAAGAAATGTTCTGAAAAACTTAACAAGATGCTCCAAATTAAGCCAACTTAAATCTTGACAACTTGTTGATTCCAAAGCAAAAATAGGCATGGTTTTAGATGTAAAAAAATGACTCATGTACAAGAAATGAAAGAGCTAATGTACTTTAGACTACTCAGAAGCTTTAAATCATGGTTACCAAAGAATATTATAAAAATGAAATCGACGATCTTATTAACTTGACTACATAGCAATATAAAGCATTATCTTGTGGAAGGAATAACTTCCATGAAGAAGAGGAATTTGAATGGTTCTGTTTGGCCCAAGAAGAAAGAGCTAGAAACAATGCATGGTACCAGTTTAGGTTAATGTATTGTTATTGTTCAGTCATTTAGTTGTATCCAATTTTTTTTATGACTTCATGGATATGTCCATGAAGTTTTATTGGCAATGATACTGGAATCATGTGTCTATTTTACAGATGAGAAACCAAGGCAAAAAAGGGGTAAGTGACTTGCCTAGGGTCATACAGGTAGTAAGTGTCTGAATGAAACCTGATTTGAACTCTGATCTTCCCAATTACAGGCCCAGCAATCCACTATACCACCTAACTACCCCTAGGTTAGTGTAGGAAAACTTTAATAACAAGCAGATTTATCCAAAAGTATAATGAATTTCTTTGTGAAAATTGTTTTAAAATTGGTAGAATTATTATCAGAGTTAAATTTTGATAAGTTGACCTTTGACATCCTTTCAAATTCTTATATTCTATAATTTTATTATTATTATTAACTACAGATATGCAGTCATTTTAAAAATATCTCTTTGAAGTCATCTTATAACAATATTAAATTTCAAATAAACACTAAATTAGGATAAAGAATAAATATAAGAAGTCTTTGTACTTATACCATTTCCAGTTCAATCAATTTATACAAACTATAGGTCCTCCAAATAGTAAATTAAAAATATTGACTCTATCACACTATCCTAAAGAAATTTATTTGGTATAGAATAATTACCATTAGTGGGCAAGAAAGCTGAGAAACCACTACAGTTAACAAACACACTTGTACTCAAAGAAAAAGGATATGTAAATACTGGCTTAGAACTTCCTTTTCAAAATATTCAAGGGGAGGATGAAGAAAGACCATAAAAAATATTTCTTCAGCTTGAAGAAGTGAAAAGCAGTTGAGAAGAATATACTTCTACAAAAACCTTGGAAGGAGAAACAGCAAAATCTAATCTCATCATGACATATGGGAAATGGAGCCACAGTGATGAATGGCTTGGAAGATGAACATTGGGTGGGTAAAACCTAACAGTGTTGTCTAGGACAGTGATGCATGCTGGGAGTGGATATAATGGGAGCAAATAAAAGATTTCTGCAGGGGAGTGATTGGCAATACAACTTCAACATGGAAGAATGAATCATAAGTCTTTCCTCTCTATGGCAGTTCCTTTTGAGGAAAGAGTGTAAGTGGCATGGATCTAGGAGGATTACTAGAATATTTGAACTACCAGCAAGAATGAATTTCTCTTGTCCTGTCCTGCAAATATGGACAGTGAGGGATACAGAACCACAAGAATAGGGAAGGCATGTCAATTGTATCAAACTTTAGGTCCTTGGGGCGGCTAGGTGGTGCAGTGAATAGAGCACCGGCCCTGGAGTCAGGAGTACCTGAGTTCAAATCCGGCCTCAGACACTTAACACACACACACCAAAAAAAAACTAGCCGTGTGAACTTGGGCAAGTCACTTAACCCCAACTGCCCTCAAAAAAACAAAAACAAAAACAAAAACAAAAAAACTTTAGGTCCTTTCGCCAGCTGACCAGACATAGGAAAGACTTTTAAGTGATGAGGACCATACAGGTTCCAACAAAGCAGGGATTTCTTTAACCTCTGCATTATAGAATCTATAACCTTGGGTACTATTCTCTTTTATATCCTTCATTGAGAAAATAAAATGTGCTCTAAGGTTGATGGTTTGTGTGCATTAGGTTTTATAAACAGATGGTGATGGTCATTGAGGGAGGAATGCTTTACACTAATATCCCTAGGTTCTTCTGTATGGGGAGGAAACAAGTTACATCAGGGTTAGCTTAAGTTGATGCCTGCCTCCCTAAGGGGAAGTAGTAGAGAATACTGATCTTCCCAGATGTCATCTGGATTGAGAAAATGTACCCGAGATTTGTGAGAGTGCTTCAAAGTTCACCTAGTGTCTTTGTCTCAAGAAAAACCCTCCGATACAAGGGTCATAGGTTCTTTTCTTTTTCTTCACAATACTGTAATTGTTGGTAGTATGAAAATTATTTTGTTGGAAGTTCTACTGAGTTTTGATTATCAGTA
The DNA here is from genome assembly GCA_028646575.1 of Pseudocheirus occidentalis. Classification (NCBI taxonomy): domain Eukaryota; kingdom Metazoa; phylum Chordata; class Mammalia; order Diprotodontia; family Pseudocheiridae; genus Pseudocheirus; species Pseudocheirus occidentalis. The sequence goes on along the minus strand of CM053601.1, from coordinate 114,989,448 downwards.
GATTTAAAATAGGGAGACACTCACAAAAAGTGTTCTCCTAATGACTTCCAAGATATTATGCAAAAGTAATATATTTATTCTAAATAAACTATTTCTTTGTAGATCTGAACTTCTGAAAATGTCCTTATTCACATGGTCTTTTTTGATTGCTTAGGAGACCAAGAATACCTACCTGACATCAACTGTAACAAAAAAGGGTTTTTTCTATCAAAGTTAGAAGAAGAAACAAACATTCTGCCCAAGCTTTGTCAGTTGATTCAATGGGCAGTCTATTGAATCCATCTATTGTAGACAGGCATTAGAGATGGAACTGAATGTTGAAGTGAATAGATTTTGAGCTCAGGACATTTGTGCATTGTTTTCAGTTATGCATTTAAAATGTCTTTTCAACAGTACTTTTCAATGAACATTTGTAAAGCTTGTATTATCTTTGTAATATGATGTCAGAGGGAAAATAATTACCCAAAGATACAAGATGTTGTATAGAGAGTTTGTTACCAAGGGCAATTTACATATGTGACATAGAATACTGAGAGACAAATCCTAAAGATAATGAAGGTAGGCTAGTCTCTCAAAGACGATGTCAATTGATGATAAATTTTGTAAGATATGTTCCAATGTAGGTCATACATGTCCATGTGGGTTGTTTAAATTCAGCTCACAGGAGGAATTGATAAATATGCTCTGACTTCTGGACCATCCTTTAAAGAAGGAGGAGAGCCAACATGATGACAAGGGCTGAGGGATGGAAGTAGAAGGTGTAGACAAATATGTGGTGAAATGTCAGCACATCAGCACTCTCTCCTCCAGTCCACATGAGGAGGCTGGACTAGAAGTATCAATCAGTCAGTCAGTCCATCTGTCCCTCCGTCTATCCATCCATCCATCCATCCATCCATCCATCCATCCATCCATCCATCCATCCATCCATCCATCCATCTCTCTCTCCCTCTCCCTCTCTCTCTCTCTCTCTCTCTCTCTCTCTTTCTGTTTCTCTCTCTCTCTCTCTGTCTCTCTCTCTGTCTATCCATCTATCTATTTCTCTGTTTTCCCCCTAAATATTGCTGATTTAGTGGAGAATCAGCTTAAAAATTGGTAGCCGGTAGCTTTTATAGTTAAAGGGTTAGCCCAAGATTATATCTACTGGCTTGACTCCTATCACCAAACTGGCTGTACAAAAGATCATCACAAGTAGCAAATAGCAAGCAAATCCATTTATTGAAGCAACTAGAGAATGGAAAATGGAGAAGTTGCATTGACTATTTATAGGTTCCAAAAGTGGGTTATACCACCCCTTGAGGAGCATTAGAATGATCCAAATGGTTGGGGTTGAGAAGTGTGGAATAAAAATAAGGGGGTAATGGAAGCATCAGGAAAGAAGATAAGATAAGAAAATTTTGAAGAAAAAAAAACACATTTGTATGTGTTTTGTCTATTGGAACAAAAAAAACACACAAAATATAAGTTATAGCCAGTCAGTGGTTAAGTCCACTGACAGATCTTGACAAGCAAGTGTTGGTAGGCCAGAATGTTGCACATTGTTAGGAAGGTCAGGAAATCTAGCATACATTGGCAGGAATATATGCATGTAATGACTTGTTTATAATGCTATACTATACAGTTACATGATGCAATACTTCATCATCAGAATATCAGTATGAGAAAACCCCACAAATTTGCAACATATTATTAAATTTAAGATGCCATATTTAAAAAAATTATTTCTGGAAGTTATGTAAATTAAAAAACAACAATAAAGGGTGAAAGAAAGTAGATTTCTAGAGGGTGCTAAGTAATTTTTTTGAAAAGAGAGTGGTAGGGGGAGGAGCCAAGATGGCGGTCTAGAAGCAGCATGGCCACCTTAAATACACATAAAATCAAAAATTTTACAGCTCCAAAATCCACGGAACTGCAGAAAACATGTTCCCTGCTGAAGGCAGTTCGGAGGAGGAACCAATCACAGCAGGTCTGGAGCCAAGGCCAGCAAGCAAGGCCTGACCCCAGGGCAGTGGGGAGAAGCCACAGCCGTAGCCAGAGCCATTCTAGTGCTAAAGACTAAAAAGTGAATCTGAATGAATTCAAGAGCGACAGAACCCACAGAACCCACGGAGAGACTGAGCAAGGCGGATTCCCAGGCCAGGAAAGTGGCTACTTAGGTTGGGGCAAGAAGAACGCTGAACTCAAGAAAGCCACACCAGCATGGAGCAGAGAGCAGAGAACAGCGGACTGAGAGAAAAAGCTCCAGCCAGACATCCAGCAGACTCACCCAGCCTGAGAGATTTCCAGCCAGCTCAGCAGAGGACGGAGAATCATCTAACCAGGTAGGAAAAATCTCGGGGCCCATAGCAGCAGCAAGTTCTGTGGGGGCAATCTGGATGTTTAAACTTATACACCCATACTGCCAGAAGCTAAGATGGAGGAATAAAGTTTAGTGGCTCCTCTAAATCCCTCCCAGACCAAGAAAAGTCCAGAATTAAATGTTCTAATAAAAGTAAAAACTTGAATCAGGGGAAGCGGCCCCAGGCAGGGGCAGGGTTGAGGAGGGCAGGTAGAAGATAATAATAAGGAATCTAAGCCCAGTAGGGTGGAGCCAGCAAGCCCTACCAAGAAAAGCCAATTTAGCACCACTTGCCCAATCAACAAACAACAGCTCTGCCTCAGGCCTTCAGCTGTAGCCAGGTCTGAACCTGCTTGA
>CM053601.1:114968748-114986253 GCA_028646575.1 Pseudocheirus occidentalis | reverse complement strand
TTTTGAAAAAGCTTCTCAGCATCACACAGTTAAAAGACAACTATACAAGTCTCAGGATGGAAGGAGATGTCTACATTCAGAGAAATATCCAGAAAGATCAGAGTTTAAACGGAGACTGAAGCAATACATGCTATCATTCTTTTCGATGTTTGGCTTTTGTTTCTCTTTTCTCATTGTTCACTCCATTGGCTATAACACCTATACAACCAGATGATTGTACAATGTGAAGGAGTTTGCAGATCCTATACATGACTGTATGCCACCATGGGGGGTCGGCTGGGAGATGGGGAGGAATGGGAGAAAAATCTATAACTGAAGTGACTATGGAACAGAATCTTGTAACCTAAAAGTGAACAAACAAGTTAATAAAAAAAAAGAAAAGAGAGTGGTAGACAAATTAAGTTTGGGAACCTCTGCATTAAAATATGTTTAAAAAATTCAAGTCATTAATTATTAAACACATGCTACTTGCTTGGCATTGTGCTATGTGCTGGGGATAGAAAGAACAGCAAAAATTAACCCCTATTGTGAAGTGGCTCACAGTATATTGGGATGTACAAAGTCCATAAGCTCTGTAAATGAGACCCATATGAAATCTCAGCTGAACCAAGAGAAAGGCTTCAATTTCACCAAGGGGGAAATTCCTAAAAATCTCTATGTAGAAATATGGAAATCCGAGATAGGAAATGAAGAGTAACTTTCCTCTATGTATCTGCTATTTTCATAGACTGTATCTTTCCACTTGTCTGGATCTAGTCCCCAAGATAGTTTGGAGTCATGTGCATCTTGGGGGGGCGGTGTTCAAAACTCATAATAATGCTATCTTTTATATCAAGCACTAAACCTTAGGTCAGCATTCTCTCCACCAATCCAGTGATTTTTAAATATCAGCATACAAAATGTCCCAGGTTAAATTGGAAATCTGAATTTCATTGTTACTACCAAGGTAGTAAAAGAAAAAAAAGTATCTTTATAGCAAATTAAATCAATCCTGTATAGAAAATTTAAGAAAAAAAATCAAGAAAAAATTTAAAAATAGAAATGAATTGCTATTACTGTTGCTACTGCTGCCACTACTACAACTCCTTCTACAGCTGCTATTACTATTACTACTACTTCTACTACTTCTACTATTTCTACTACTACTACTACTACTACGACTACGACTACGACTACTACTACTACTACTACTACTAGTACTACTGAATCCAAATCATTTGAATTATATTTCATATGGTATAGCATGTACTCAAGCAATAAAATGGGAAAATTAAGTAAAAAGTTAAAAAAAACCCCTCAGACCCTTCCCATTGTATAATAGTTATCTCAAGTTGAGAGCAGTTTACATGGGTTCACTTTTTAAGAAAAAAATTAACAAGTAGGGTACTGCATATCTGTAGGTCCTAGAATGAGGGCATTGAAACTAGAGAACATGAATTTGAATCTCAGCTCTACTATATCCTCATCTGTAAAATGAAGAGATTGGACAAAATGAACTCTGAAGTCCCTTCCAGTTCTAAATATCATGTTCTATATAAAGCTATGTAGGAATTGCAATCTACATTAATGGAGAGTTTGCTTATTCCCATAAAATTGTGCATCTAATGATGTACCAACAGGACAATGACAGTGATCTGAACAATTTAAGTATTTTCTCGCAGTACTCTAAATATTTCATCCCTTCTATATCCAGGAGTCACAACAATAATTCTTTTTGCATTTCAATTGACATCTAAAATACTTTAGGTTAGGAAAAAATTACATTCACAACACATCTGTCCAATTTTATTCTCTCCTGTAAACAGCCTTTTTTCTTTTTTTAAAATACTGATGAAAGAAATGGTTTGGTTTAGATAATTATATGATGAAAGCTAGGTATAATGAAACTAAATATTTAATATAAAGAAAACAGGCCCTGAACAATTATGTGAAATTTTGCAAAAATATTAAAGTTAAATGGTACAATCTATGTAAATGCCATGAGAACAATAAAACCTCTCTTTTTTTAACTGTATGGCACATAAAGCATCTTCAGATTTTTTTGGTTAGCTATTAGAGGTTATTTATTTTAAAATGCATCACTTAAGAACTGATGTACCAGAGGACTGGAAGATAAAAAAATCACAGTAAAACCTTTACAAATCACTGTTAGAATCAAACAATATGTAATTTCATAGTCTAGCTTGAGGTTTTTACGATCGTTTCATTTTGATCTTAAATAGCTCCCTATAGTTGAGGTGTGTTTTAAATTGTGATTTATCATAATGAATGAATATTTCCTCTCCCTCATGGAAGGCTCTCGCTAGTGACCAGCTATAAGGATGACATTACTTCCAGGCAGATTATTGCCATCATTTGTGCTACAATTCTTGTTTATGTTCTCTTAGGCAAGTTACCTAGAACATCAATGCTACTACCTCCAATTGTGCCACACTAGCTTTAGAGCTCAATAAAAGGTTGCTTAATGACTAAATGAACCACAGGATAACAGGATCATCATATTTATAGCTCAGATATATGTTAGTTAAATAGTCTCTCTTATTTTTCAGACAAGGAAACTGAGGTTAGGTGATTTGTCCAAGATCACATAGATAGTAAATGGCATAACTAGGGTTTGAACCTGGGTCTTTTGACTTTAAAACCACTGCTAATTTCAGTAAATGAATTTTTCTGCACTGTCTTCATGTAAAGAATTTAACTACCCTCATCTACAACTCCCTTAATTATAAAATGAGGGAACTTGACTAAATGTCTTGTGAAGTCTAAACTTCTGATACTTGTGCCTCTTTGATTTTACTGGAGGGATTCTTTAACTTTATCAGATGGGGAGAATGAATACTTCAGTCCCATTTCAGTAGCAAGTTCAGTCCTCCTGATGGATCAGTGGATATGTCATGAGTTGAAGGCAGAAGTGAAGGCTTGTGCTCCATTGAAGCCTAGAAACTCCAGTGCCACTTATGCCAGCTCCTAGGGAAGCATCCATAATGAATACTCATATCTATGGAAAAATAGGAATGTTGTACAAAAGCTCTCTTAGCCCTTGTTTACTAGGGATAGAAATATCAAGCTGGGGCAGGTAAGGCTAATGACATATACTTAATATTATTCTGTATAAGTAAGAGATAAATTGGGAAGGAGTAAGGTCTTCTTGGAATAGAAAGTGAAGTCAAATAATGAGTTTAGAGGTCAAAGTCAAGGACAATATCTAAGGTATAAAACTAAACCACAGTGAAAAGCAGGATTTGTGGTCTGAAGAGGCATGCCAGGATTGGCCTCCAAAAGTCCATATCAGATAGATGTAGGGCATAGTCATAGAGAGTCTTCATATCCAGTAAAGTCTTGAGGTATAGGGCCTAAACATTGGAAGGGAGAACCAGCAAAAAATAGAATCCAAAAAGGGAGACTGGGAAGTTCACGAGGGTCTACCACAAGAGGGCAAGTTCACACAATAGCATAATTGGGTATGGCTAATGATTCTACAACAGGAACCCTCTGATCTATAAGTAAGCACTATTCTTGTGAAGGGAAGATGGGATGCTTCCCAGAGGAAGGAAGCAATCTATATTCTAGGTGCTTGGGGCTGGGGACTGTAGCAATATATCTTCAGGGAGATCACATACAACCTTAACAAACAGGTCTGCATCTGAAAGATCTATTCCCTCTTTGAATCTATACTTGTAAAAGCAGAATCTTCTTTCTCTTTTTTTCTGGTCAAGAAGGGGGAATAAAAGCCCTTGAATAATATCTTCTTATGATTGTTCTCTACTGTCCTTAAATGACATATATGAGATATAAGACTTGGATGGAAGATACAAAATCTTAATTCCAGGGAAGAAAACTATAGCAATTGGCCAAATACCAATTGAAGAAGACACTTCATGAGCATAGGAAAAAGGAACCTATTTTTATGAATAGAGTTGTCTAGTAATACTTCTGCCTCACCATCTGATTTATGAGAGACTAGTTGCTTCATATGAGACATAATGAGTCTCCACATTTTTAAATAATAAGATGTTGTTGAATATAACAAATGCACCAGAACTGTTTGAAGGTAAAATAGATAGAAGGCAAACCATCATTTTAAAATAATTATTTAAAAAAATTCTGGGCTATAATCATTTAAAAATCAATTACAGGTAATATTTTATGATCTATGTCCAAGTCTACCTAATTATCCTTTTAAGAGTTCATAAAATTTCTGACATTTAGCTAACTACCCCTAAAATGATTCTATAATAATGTTTTTTTGCTTTGTTTCTTTCTACAGTAAGAACTTAAAATGAGCTTCTTTTCCTTAACGTGATTTCAATTTAATTTACCACTTTGTTTCAAAAGTCACTTCCCCAGGTAAGTTTGGCAAATTAAATTGAAATCACTTGCTAAGGCAAAAAAATGATAAGATTAAAATGCTATGTTAGTTTATGATATGACATTAGTATTGTCTATGCCTAAAGATTTTACATTTCCTTTTAAATTAAGGTTCATATTTTTATGAACATTGGAAACAAGTACACAAAAAATTAAAATCCAGTGTTATTAAAGGTAAAATCAATCTTTCAAAATTCTTCATTGGATAGGTCATGTCTTCCTTGATATTTTTATGGGTGCTTTTACATATATATATATATATATATATATATATATATATACATATGTATATATACACACACACATATGTATGTATGCATGTATGTATATATGTATGTATGTGTGGTGTGTATAGCACCAGATTCAATCTTTCAAGTTAAAACCTTCCCCTAAACCAAAATACAATATGACAGTATAATTTGGCACAGTTATTTAAATTAACTGTTATAGATATGACACATTATAGTGCCTTATGATCAGTAAGAAATTTTCCTATCCTGCCTATGACAGTTATTAGGGGTATAGGGGTATATATATCATTTAAACTTCCAGTGATCTAAACAACTCTAAGTTAGAAATGATTTGCATATTTGTAACCATCAAGGGAGCTTTTATACTGAGAGCTTTCTAAACAGATGCAATCACAGATTCAGACTAAAAGCACTAGAAAACAAAATAAGATAAAAACATGACATTAATATGATTTAGTTATAAGGAGGACAAAACAAAACTTTTAGTTGAATGGTTTAAATTCATTATTCCTGATCATCCCAGGTCTACCCAGAAGTACAATGGGAGTATGCAGTACTGGATGTTACCTCCCCAGAACTCATATTCTGAATAGCACTGTATGTGGGTTAGGCTAATTGATTTGAATTTATTGTAATAAATGTCATAAATGAATAATTTATTTCATTGATGTTTTTAAGCAAGAAAATATGTCAGTACTTTAGGACAGTTGAAATCTTCTTTATAATGGAAAAACAATGGTGAAAGAAAGGTTTTACTCAATACCATTATTGATTCCTAGTGAAATGTAAATTTAGTACTTAGAATAAAACTATTTTTGGTTATATAATTTAAAGCACAGGGGAGAAGATGATATTTTCATTTTTATTACTCAATTCACTGTAAAAGCAGAAGTTGATTTCACTGAAGTTGACCATCACTTTGTCTTTAAGTAGATGTTATATGATTTGCTGTGGGAAAAATAAAAGATACGGTGATCAATTAGGAGTCATCATGCTGGATAATGAGCCAACATCCCACAGTGTCTTTATTTTAGTTTAGTAGTGAAAAAATGAATCTCTTTATCATTTTTAAGTTTTTGTTTTGTTTTTCAAATGAGATAGATGCATTGTGCAGGAGAAAATGGAGTTCCTGAGATTCACGGAAAGATATATGTGTCATGAAAGATATGAATACAACTAGATTACATGGAACACAAAATGAGTAGTCAGTGTTGCAATAGCTCAAGTATGGTTGAAAGAATTACTCATGAGCACAAAGGATCTTTAGAGTCTTCTTGCTACTACTTTCACATAAAGACATATTTAGACCCTTGATCTTGAGAATGTTAAAAACAAAGAAGTTAAACGAATTAAAATTAAAAACAAAGAAGTTAAACAAAAATAATCCCATTTTCAAGTTTTTGGAGACCCATTTTCCCTAGTATTTGCTACCACCCAAACTGCTTCCATGCATATTTTGTTACATATGCAACTTTCAGTCATTGATCTTTTTGGTAATAGTAACATTAGCTGACATTTATATATAGTAAGTTTTATAAAATATTATACATACATACACAAATGTATATCTATCCCTTTATTTTTCTCTGTCTCTGTTTCTGTCTGTCTCTGTCTCAGTTTCTCTCTGTTTCCTTGTCTCTGCCTCTGTGTGGGTGTGTCTATATAATCACATTTCATTTGGTTTTTACAAGAGCCAGATAAGATGGATGTTACTATTATCACTACTAATTTTACAAACGAGGAAAACAGGGATTAGAGAAGTTGTCATTTCTCTATGATCACAAAACCAGTAATTGTCAGAGTTAAAATTAGAAAGATTACTGTCTAGGTCTTCCCAACTACAGGACTAAAGTGATACCCACTATGTTGCATGGGGTTATTGGGTCACAGGTGATGAACAGATTAGCTGTTTTTTGGTGGTTTGTTTTGTTCTGTATAGGGATTCAGAGAATCATGGGATGATTTTTAGGAACTGATGCAATATGAAGTACATAGAATTGAAAAAACATACCTAATTACTCAAGTAATATAAATAAAAACAACATAGGGAAAAAGCTAATCTCTAATTTCCAGTTTTATCCCTTATGAACAGATGATGAAATACATTTTCTTCCTTTTGTTAGAAAGGGAAGGGATGGTTATAGAAATAAAATGTAGTACAGACTGTCAGATGCTAATAATGTTTTGGTTAATTTTATTTGTTTTTTTCTTATGAAGGAGGGTTCAATAGGATAGGTAGAAGGATATATAGGATCAAGTCAAACAAGGATTTTGATAGGAAAACAAAAAGTATCAATAAAGCAATTAAAATATACTTTCTCAAAGTCCCATTACTGATGATGTAGTAGGGTAAATAATTTTTTAAGCTAGTCCTATCCCAACTTACTTCAACCCAGTACATATTTTTCATAAAGTTTTCTGTAGGTTAAATAAGTGATTCAGGCTCAGAAAAAATGATCTACTGAATATGAAAATAGTATTTGAGATTTTTTATCATCACTTGGATTTAGATCAGTCAAATCATAGAAAAACAGAGTTCCTTCCACAGGCAGGTCTAAAACTCAACCAGTGATTTAAAAACACCACCACCACCACCACTACCACCACCACCACCAACAACAAGCAATGGATACTACTGTTACAGCTTATTTGATGTCTTTATTAAATCAATCCATCAGTGTGTTAGCCTTTATTGAGTATCTACTTGGTGCTTAAAAATATACTGTAATCTACATTATGGTAGACATGAAAAAAAATTAAGACACACCAAACTGTGGTTATTTTGAGTGGTGACTTAGGGAGAAGCAGTTGCCTATAGTCATCAGGGTGAGAAGAAGTGTTCTAAGAAAAATCTTGGGAGTCTCTTAACTTGTCACCTTTTGTTACAATGCTTTTCAAAAATCATAAACAGTCACCAACATTGAGTAAGCATAAATCATTATGCTTTTCTGGTTTTCTGGGCATTGATTTAATAGCTTTTACTGTCTCTGCCATTGAGAGAGGGAATTTGGGTTTTATACCATGCTGCCTAGTTCTATAAGCCTAGATGTTTCTTTTTTGTATGGTCTCAATCGGTCCCAGAGTCTGGAACAGGACTAAAATTACAGCTGGGAGGTTAAAGGATGTGGATGAAAGAATGTAGTGGCAGAAAACCAGACTGATTGTCAAAAATACAATACAGTTGATTGATGCAAGTTATTTGGATTATATAGATCAGGTGTTTTTTATATATCTATGTATTATAATTTGTGATTACTTATTGTTTTAATTTTAGTTATAAGCAACATAGTACTATACATATCAGTGGGAATAAGTATTTCTACTAATAGCTACAAAAAGAGATCATTCTCTTCTAAAAATCATTTTAAATCCCCAAATTTCAGTTGATTATGGTGCTTATCAGTGAAAAGTTTTGTTTCATTAAAAAAATTAATGAATGCAATGTGTAAAATGGAAGTTAGTTTTCAGCTTTAAGGTTGCTATTTGTGTTGATCTAGTATCATGTTATGTGCCAATGTAAAATATTGTACTTTCCTTTGTGAGGAAATTATGATTTTCTATATATAATTATATTGCTATTCTATAGCTATAGCTATATATAATTCTATAGCTAGAATTAGTTATTAAAATTGAATTTTAAGCCTGTAAATTGGCAGATCCATTTCTCAGGTGATATATGAACTACTAATTCAGCCAAGAAACTTAGTTTCCACTTCTAAATAATTTGTTCCTTATGAGAACAATTCCTCTCTAGCCACACAGACAGATGAGTATAAGCATGTTCTGAAGCTCATACAACATCATATATATTAAATACTCATGCATTTGCCTGTATGATAACAATATATAGAAATGGGTAAGTTACCAGAAAACAGGCTGTTTTAAGAAGTTCACAAGGCAAAGCAAACACTTAAAATACATTTTGAAGTCTCATTTAGCTGAAACACAGATTTTGCATTCAAGACATATTCTTCATCAGATTAAAAGTTTTTTAGATTATGAAAATAATTTCTATTCAGTATTGTTTATTAGAAAAGAAGGAAAATCAAATCAAAGGGCAGTGTTTTCTAAATAAAATTTTGGAAGACATACAGTGAATTCATCAATTATTAGGATTTACATTCAAGTTAAAGTTGCCTGTGGGCTTAGTTAATCTACAATGATAGAAGCTGCATTAAAGATATGGGAAGATACATAGACATTAACCAGCACAACAATGAAAAATGTTATTTTCTTACAAATAAACTGTTAAACTGTAATGTTCGAATGTGTCTCCAGTGATTTACTTACATAGAACTTCCTTCAGGCATCTATTTCTTTTTCTTCCACATCACTCTGAATGAATGTATGTTCATTAAGGATGGTTGATTTCATCCAAAAAGGTAATACCCTGTGAACTTGATTCTCATGAAGAGAATCAAATGAAACTGAAAATGTTCTTTGAGGTACTGAAAGATTCAGTGAAATGTGAGTTCCATAAATGTAAATTCAGATTCAGGATTAAGCAGAAATAAAGGACTAGTGTGCAAGTAGAACAGATGAACTAACATTCAAAAGACTGTAAGGTGGTTAGGAAGATCATGAAATATAGTTTCAGTCCATAAGAGCATATACAATTATCAAGTATCACAGTTAAGTCAGCAGAACTCACTCAAATGTTTATGACAAAGTATCTTGGAATATCCAAATCATCCCAAAATTTCAGCAGAACTAGCCTTTGGCATAAATAATATAAGCAGTTATTTTCAGTAGCAGGCAGGGATGCAAGATAGTGGCATCCTGGCAAAGCTCAGGGAGTAGAAGGAGCAACACATAGGTAATGTCTCCCTCCTAGTTAGAAAACTTGCCCCAAAATTCTGTTGATAGGGAAGTAGTAATTTCCCAAAGTGCATTTACTAGAAGGTACAGGAGAAGAAAAAAATGGCAGTTTCAGACTAGCCCATGTAGGTCTGGGGTTGTGAGTACAGTGCAAAATTGTGGTTGGTCCAAAAATATTGGGGAATGATGTCCAACAAAGTATGTAAACCTAACCATAATATTTTAAAGAAATTCTGAATGCTTATCTATGTTATAATTTTCCCAGAACTTTAAAGGGTTTCTATTACTTTAGGATCCAAGTGATATGCATCATGTCTATTTTACTTTGATAAAGACAGAATAGGGAATTTTCATGTATTTTGTTTGTGGCAATAGCATCCAGGTCAATACTATTAGAGTAAAAAATATAATGTATGAAATATTCTCCAAGTTTTACTATGTATCCTGTGCCTGATCCCTTAATTGATGCATTTCTCTTCTCCTGAGTAAGTGACTGAAACCAAGACTTGTAATCATGATGATCAACCACATAGTTTGAGGAGGAATTGCTAAAAAATATCATTCCCATCATACCTACCACCCCAGGATTAGCGTGCTTGGTGCTAAACTGAAGTGTTATGATAACTAACCAAATTAGAAAATGACCTGTATAGACCGCTTGCTGGTATCTATGAATATTTTAGAGAGCTGAATAGAATAGTGCAGCAATGACCACACAGGATTTTCTACAAATGGTGAGCAAAACATATGACTGGAACAGCAGATTTAGTGAGCAGTTGTATGAAATGAAATAATTTCAGAATTTGAGGGATCATCTATCCCAACCACAGAAGTGGTTATCATTTTTTTAAAACTTCTGATAAAGATGAACCCAATGTCTCTTCTAGTACTCCATTGTACTGGAGTTGTCTATCTCTAGGTGTGAGGAAGGTTTTCCCCAGTATCAAGCCTTCTCTCAAGGGACAGTCTTCAAGTGATTGAAAATAGTTACTATACTCATACCATTGTGCCTCCACAACTTTCTGCTAGGAAAATATCCCCCATTCTTTCAGATTATCATCATATAGCATAATATCAAGGACCTTTGCCATTTCCGTTGCCTTCTACTAAATGATCTTCAATTTAATAAATCCTTCTGAAAAATGTGATCACCAGATCTGAACAGCAGGACCATCACCTACACAATCCTAGACACTATGATTCTTTTAATGTAGCAGAAAATTACATTGACTCTATAAGTTATCACATTACACAGTTGAATAGTATTGAGTCTATTGTCCAGTAAGACTTCAAGCATCTCTTTTCCCCTTCAGATGATGATCTATCTAGTTAAACTCATCACATGTTTCCCTTTTTGCATCCAAGGGTAAGTCTTGGATTCATCCCTCTTAAGTTTCATCTTAATAGATTCTGTTTAATGTTCTAGATTTTCAATATATTTTTATATCTTGCCTGTGAAGTAATGTTATCTCTCTCCATTTGTTTATTTGAAAATTTGATAATCATGACTTCCGTGATTTTATTCAAGTCACTGATAAAAAAGTGATGAGACCGAATAATAGAGTAAGGCACAGAAATCAATGAAAGATTTTGGCTTGAAAAGATGTTATTGTATCATTGAGAATTGTGTCACATATTGGGAAACATCATTGTGAGACTGTCTGGGATGGTGGGATATTGTAGGACCTTGATTTCTTGTGATTTGCCTGCTGCAGAATGCATGAAATTCTGTTTGCTTTTCTTTTTTTAAATAAAACTTGGTTATATAGTGATTAGCATGCTTAAAAGATGGTGCCAATATACCTAGTTATCTAGAGAAAAAAAACTACAACTTTTTTGCATTGTAGCCTGAAACAAGGTGCCTCAATAAAGTCACCCTAAGTCTTTCACAAGATGAGTAGCACTTAATTATTTTTAAGGGACAAAAAGTTCTATCCACAAAATAATCAGAAGTTGAAAGGCAAAAATGTTACATTCATAGGGCAATCATGGCAGTTTTTATTTCCTCTCAGAACAGACTATTATGAAACAAAGAAATCAGATTAATGTGAATCAAGTTCAACTTCCTAATTTAAACAAAGTCAGGTAGAAAGGGGAATGATAGAAAATACACCAAGAGTAACCTTTCCCTGTTCTATCATCAACATGTCCTTTCCCCTTGCTGTTTGTATGTGCTGGTAATCATAAGAATTTTCAGAACCTAGGACCTAAATGATTATGACATATTTTTCTACCCTTCATATTGTACTCTATGATTGTTTCCTTCATATTCAATAGTAAATGGAATCAGCAAATGTGTATACACACACAGGCACACATGCACATGTGTGCACATGTATACATATTTATATACAAATATAAATGTATATGTAAACATATAAATATATGTATGTGTGTATATATACAAATGCATGTGTATATATACACACGTTCATTTCCTTCCTCCTCTCTGTCAAGGAATAGCCATAGATGAAAAAATATGGGGCAGAGAAAATGCTCTTTTGTTTTCTTCCATATTATCCTGATTCCTCTGACAGATAAATGACTCCTTCATGGAGTCTGATATTATCCTAGATAAGCCTAAGCATGAAGACTTAGACATTACTGCTGCTAGAGTGGAAAGTGTGTCATGAATAGCCAAGCATGCCACCCATTCCCATTGTTCCATGATGTTTCAAAGAGTATGCTCTGTACCTTCCTAGAACAGTGCAAAGTGAATAACCCAGGCTCACTTTCCAGTAGAATTCCTGTAAAATTCAGAAACTGTCTGATAATAAATTATACATTCTTTGAGAGTTGAGGCTGTATCTGCTTTGTGATACCTAAAATACAAACTAGTCGGTGTCTGACCCTTGGCACTTACTCAGTTGGTATTGAATTGAATAGAAGAACACATTGAATCACATTAACATTCATTTTTATAAAGCAATTTTTCAATAAATGCCTACAATGTTCCTCACTATATACTTCATTATTACTAGTTCAGGACATTAAATACATTCATGTTAGGACAGTATTGAAGTCATCTTTTTTCCCCACGTTTAGAACCACATACTGAAGTTTCTTCCTTTTTTTTTTCCTTTTTGACAAGCTATGCCAAGGGAAGTTAAATATTAAAGAACAGTAGACAAGATTTTAGAGTCAGCAAGCACTTGTGTAATTTGCTGCTTAAAAAAGGCAATTAACCAAACCATAAAACCATCAGATGTATTTTATTCAGTGTTTTTCTTCTTCAGTAATGTTTTTTTAAGGCGAGCAAGTTTTATTCTCAAAACACAATAAAGTAAAACAAAAGAAAGGAAAAAATATTAATGGTACCCTAAATTCATATGTTAACTTATTACCAATAATGACATCATCTCAGCCATACAAAGAAAATTTAATAGTTATGGTAATTATATTGATTTCTTTGTCCATTACTGTTGTTTTAGGGAAATAAGTGTGGAAACTCCATCCCAGATAAAGTCAAGCTACTCCCTAGGATCTTATTATTTGAGGTTTTTATTGGGGGCAATGAGAACTTAAGTAATTCGTCCACAGTAATACTACTCAGATGTTTCAGAGACATGACTTGAAGCTAGACTACCGAATTCATAGCTAATTGTTTATGATGCTATTTTGTATATGTTAAAGTATAGCAAATAAAATAACTGTTCTTTAATCCTTGTGATAATTTATGTGCCAAAAAATGAATGAGAATAATTTGAATTTAAAAATCTGCATGTGGTAAATATATTTTAATGTTCAATGAATCCACAAAAACATTTGTTATGTCTTCCTTTTAACACAGTCATTTAACAAAGTTCCTCCTTTGTAATCCTAACCATTTCTTGAGAACAGAGGCATCTGGATATAACTATACACAGTAGAAAACATATTTTTGTATTTGGAAACTAAATAAAGGTACATTCCTTTTAACCATTCTATTTTCCTTTACTTATGATGCAAAAAGTGCCTATAGGGGTAGCTAGGCAGCACCGTGAATACAGCACCAACCCTGGAGTCAGAAGGACCTGAGTTCAAGGTCAGCCTCAAGTCCTTGACACTTACTAGCTGTGTGACCTGGGGCAAGTCACTTAACCCCAATTGCCTTGCCTTCTACCCTCCAAAAAAAGAGGGAGCCCTAATACAGGAATTCTCTTTTTTCTTCTATTGAGTAAAAAAAAAACAATTAGCATTCATTTAAAAAAGATTTTGAGTTGCAAATTTTTCTACCTCCCTCCCTTCTTCTAAAAATGAATGGTAGGCAGTTTGATATAGTTTATACATGTGCTATCATGTAAAATACTCCCATATTGTGGAAACCATTTTCACAATTGTAGAATAAGAAACAAATTAAACAGAAATAAAATATATTCAATATACATTCTGAGTCCATCCATTCTTTATCTGGGTATGGATAGCATTTCCCTTCATGAATCCTCCATACTTTTCTTGGATTATTGTGTTGCTGAGAAGAGTTGAGTCATTCATAGTTGATCATCTAACAATGTTGCTGATACTGTGTACAATGATTTCCTGGTTTTGCTCATTTCATTTTGCATCAGTTTGCACAAGTCTTTTCAGTTTTCTCTGAAATCTGTCTGTTCATCGTTTCTTATTGCAAAACAGTATTCCATTGCATTCATATTCCACAGCTTGCTTAACTATTCCCTGATTGATGGGCATCCTCTCCATTTCTGCTATTTCACAACCACAAAAAGGACTGTTATAAATATTTTTGCATATGTAGGTCTTTTCCCCTTTATTATGATCTCTTTGGGGTACAGACCTGTGGTGGTACTGCTCGATCAAAGGTTATGTAAAGTTTTATTGCCTTGGGGCATAGTTCCAAATTTCTCTTCAGAATGGTTGGATTGGTTCACAACTCCACCAACAGTGCATGTGTCCCAATTTTCCCATATTCTCTCCAATACTTATTATTTTCCCTTTTTTTTGGTCATATTAGGCAATCTGGCCAAAAGATAAACAGTTACTATTTATATTCACTCTGAGCCAAGAGCGCCCAAATAACCATTAAGTGGCAATTGGGAAGGGAACTATTGTTGTCCTATCCATAAGATTAAGATTAAGAGTAGATTAAGAGTTATTTAAATTTGTATTTTTCTAATTAAAAGTGATTTAGAGCATTTTTTCATATGTCTATAGATAGCTTTGATCTCTTCCTCTGAAAACTGCCTGTGCATATCTTGTGACCATTTATCAATTGGGAAATGGCTTGTATTCCCAGAAATGTGACTCAATATTTGAGAAATGAGGCCTATATCAGAAATACTTGCTTTAAGGATTGTTTCCCAGCTTTCTGCTTTCCTTTTAACATTGGTTGCATTGGTTTTGTTTGTACAAAAGCTTTTCAATTTAACATGATCAAAATAATTTATTCTGCATTTCAGAATGCTTTCTATCTCTTGTCTGGACATGAGTTCTTCCCCTCCCCATAGATCTGATCAGTAGACTCTTTCTTGCTCTTCTAATTTGATTGCTTCATTGTCTATGATACATTTTTAGGAAGATGTGATTTCCTTCATTATCTCTTTTAATTAGGTATAGCTTTGCTTTTACTTTGTCTAAGATCAGGATTGCTACCCCTGCTTTTTTTTTTAACTTGAGGTGAAGTATAACAGATTCTACTCCAACCACTTACCTTTAATCTGTGTTTCTCTTTGCTTCAAGTGTGTTTCTCAAAAGCACTGTCTTGTAGGAGTCCGATTTTTAAAATCTTTTCTAGTATCTTCTTTTGTTTTATGTGAGAATTCATCCCATTCACATTCATAGTTATGATTACTTCTCCAGCTCATTTTATAGAATCCTGTTCACCTCCTTGGCTTCTTATTTATTTCTTGGTTAGATTTATCTAGTTTTGAGAGAGGAAGATTGAAGCCCCCACTATTATAGTACTACTATCTGCAACTGTAATTTATTTACCTTTTCTTTTAGAGGATGATGACAGTGGGCCTCTTTATTTCATATCTGATCTTACTGGAAGGACTTCTAGCTTATCCCCATTACAAACAATGTTTGCTGATAATTTTAGGTAAATGTATTTTTTTCCCGCAATTGAAGGAAAAACCTTCTTTAAAGTGGTTTAATAGAAATGATTATATTATGTCAAAGCCTTTTCCTGCTTCTCTTAATGTAAGCATGTGATTAAAAAATCCCTTTTATTAGTGACACAATCATGTTAATATTTTTTCTTATGTTACACCATTCCTGTAGTCCTAGTATGAATCCCACTTAGTCTCAATGTAAACTCTTTGTATTTTATAGATGTAACTTTTTTAGCTAGTATATTCTTTAGGATTTTTACATATTCATTAATGAAATTTGTCCATAATTTTCTTCCTCTGTTTTTACTCTTCCTGCTTTAGGTAACAGTATCATATTTGTTTCATAAAAGGAGTTTGGTAGGATTCCTTCTTTGTCTATTATTCCAAATAATTTATTTTTCTATTGGAATAAGTTGATCTTTAAGTGTTTGATAGAATTGTAAATACATTTAATTCTAGTGCTTTTCTCTTAGGAAGTTCACTTATGGCTTGTTCAATTTCTTTTCTTTTCTAAAATATGTCTATTTAGATACTCTATTTCTTCTTCTGGTAATATAGGCAATATACATATTTGAATATTCTCTGATTTCACTTAAATTGCTACATTTATTGACATATTTGGGCAAAAAAATTCCTTATAATTAATTTCATCTTTGCAACTTGTACATTTACCCTTTTCATTTTTAATGCTAATGATTTGTTTTTCTTCTCTCTCATTTTTTCACTTTAAATACAATTTTTTATTTGTTTTCTTGTTTACATCACTCATTTTCATGAGATTTTTGAATTACAAATTTTCTCCCCATCTTTCCCCTACCCCAACCCCAAAACAGCAATGCCACTGTAAAGTCCCTCCCATGATCTGCTCTCTAACTTTCTGGTAGGGCAGGGAGGGTATCCCTATCCCAGCCCCTGTATATCTTAATTCCTAGTTGCAGGTACTACAGAGCTTTAGATTCTAGATTCTTTTGATTCCTCCCTTGTCACCCACCCCCACTGGAATGACAAGCAATTCAATACTGGCTGTGGATGTGTGATTATACAGGACATCGTCATAGTGGACATATTGTGACAGTGATCATATGCCCCTCCTTCCTATCCCTCCCCACATTGTTCTGTTCTCTAACCTGTCCCTGTTCCTTTACTGAAGTGTGTGCTTCCATCATCCCTCCCACAGACCCTGCCCTCCCCTCCGTCATCCACCCCCCCATTCCCATGCCCTACTCTCCTGTGTGGCATGATGCCCAGTTTAGAGTTTATGCCATTTCTTCCCTAAGCCAAATTCACTGAGAGTAATTGAAAGTAAAGTTGTAACAGTTATCCCTTGCCTCTTCTATATGGGATGATAACCCCATTTTGTCTCTCCCTGTCTCCTCTCATTCTAGTCCTCTCCCACCTGAGAATTTCACCTTTTAAAGTATCATCCCTTCATATTCGATTTACCCCATACCCTCTATATACACATATACACACATGCTCAGGTATGTATTCATATGCATACGTAGCCTCCTATATAGACATATGTGTAAGTACACACACACAAACACACACACACACACACACACACACACACACATATATATATTTGGATTCCCGTCACCTATCCTCATACTAAGAAAAATTTCATAAGTTAATATTATGGTTTTTCCATATTGGCATGTAAATAATTCAGATTTGATAAGTTTCTTATGATTTCTTTCCCATGTTTACCTTCTCATGCTTCTTGTGTTTGATTGTCAAAATTTCTGTTCAGTTCCGGTTTTTTCAGCCAGAATGCTTGAAAGACCTCCACCTCATTGAATGACCATATTTTCCCCTGGAAAAATAAGCTCAATTTTGCTGGGTAGTTGATTCTTGGTTTTAATCCCAGCTCCCTTAATCTTTGAAATATCATATTCCAGGCCCTGCGATCCCTCAGTGTAGAAGCTGCCAGATCCTGGGTTATCCTGATAGTTCTTAAGTAGTATTCAAATGGTTTTCTCTTGGCAGCCTGT
This sequence comes from Pseudocheirus occidentalis, assembly GCA_028646575.1. NCBI lineage: Eukaryota > Metazoa > Chordata > Mammalia > Diprotodontia > Pseudocheiridae > Pseudocheirus > Pseudocheirus occidentalis. The sequence continues at coordinate 114,968,775 of CM053601.1, read as the reverse complement.
AATATCTTTTCCTTTAACTGGGTATTC